>JAQIBA010000006.1:2700325-3027331 GCA_028293925.1 Brueelia nebulosa | reverse complement strand
AAAATAAAAGTCCTCCTGTAAAAGTTTAAATTCGCCTTATTCAAAGGCGGAAAACTTTCATACAGGTGAGCCGAAACAATACACTCTAACCCCCCACCCTTATTTCGAGTTTCTTTTTTCTTTTTAAATAAAAAAAAATCCATAAAAAATGATAATAGTAAAACTTTTAAAAGGCACTACACTTTCATTCCCCCGACTGATGATTTATTTGTCTTTGTTTTACTTATTTTCGCCATTTTGATTCATTGGCGAGACTCCGAGGCAGTGGTTGCAGATGGGAGGGGGGGGGGGGGGAGGGGGTTGAGAGGGCGGAGGCTCTGCCTAAAAGACAGAAGGTAAAACCTAACCTAATTCATCCGAGTGAACTGAACCGTTGTCCTGGAAATAATCTCCAGCCTAAAACAACGCTCCCGCAGAATCATAAACGACATTATTTCTCCAGTTTCTGCCCTATTGCTCCCCTTTTCCGCACTTTCCCTTCATCCATTAACTTATCTTTTTATTTATTAATGTTTGGTTTCGCCCCATTCAAATGTATTTAATTTTCGAGTAATTACCTCGGCTCTGAGAGCGTAAGCGCGTTTCTATTCGGTGGGAACGCTCCTTCGAGGACTACGGTTCGGACAAAAAAGTGCGAATCCGTAACAAACGGACCAAAAAACCACAGCAAGAGGAGCTTAAATTAAAATGCACGCAGGGTCGGATGTAATAAATTTTGGGGGTCGGAGACATGAGCTCATTATCGCGCTTCCCTTCAATTTTTACATAAAAAAAAAAACGACAACGAAATCTTAAAAGACATTTTCAAGTGCAAATAATAATACATAAAAACGCGAACTGATATGT
This sequence comes from Brueelia nebulosa, assembly GCA_028293925.1. Lineage (NCBI taxonomy): Eukaryota > Metazoa > Arthropoda > Insecta > Psocodea > Philopteridae > Brueelia > Brueelia nebulosa. Next base: position 3,026,485 of record JAQIBA010000006.1, on the reverse strand, counting down.
GGGAAACGTTAGTTTCTCTCACGCTGAGTTATTACGTAAATTATTTACGATTCTCAGTCCTTTTCGATCCCCCCGGGGGCGCAATAAAGCGCAGTCTGCGCCCCCTCACCCGAATTTGCCTCGAAAGCAGAATACAACGAAGAACCGCCCGTGAATTCGAAAGCTGTATTTTAATTTCGGTTTTTGTTAGTCAAACGCTGAATTTTTATTTGACAGATAAATCTGATAAATTGTCACCATCGAGGGTGACAAAGCAAAATATTGGTTCGCGTTCATTCGAAATCTTAGTTCTGCTCGAGCGAGTTCGAAAGCTCAGACTCGTTCCTCATGTTTAGCCTTCGGAGGGAGCCTCCTTTAGTCGCTCCGGGAGAGAGAGAGAGAGCTCATTCGAAATTTATCGCTCGCACACACTATTTTCGAATGAAGCGTCAGCTTCAGTACTTGTGATAATTATCTAAAAAATACTCACAGTGAACTTGAACGGAGAACCTTTTGCTGACGGAAGGTGGAACTCCGTTGGAAGCGATGCAAAGGTAAACTCCCATATCCGATCGCTGAACGTTCGTCAGCGTTAGAACATCGCTTTTGACAATCCGTTCAACTGTAGAAAAGAAAAACCGATAACAAACGGGGAAAATTATTAACCATTAGCAACAGAAAAAGCGAACACTTCAACCCCCCGCCCTTCGACCGCATCATAACTTTCATCAAATTTCCACGAGTTAGTCACTTTCGGCTGCATTACAACTCCCTCTCGAGAAATAGTTGGAACCCTTTCATAAAACTTTACGACTCTCCAAGCCTTTCTTCTTCTTCGCTTCCCCCTCCGCTCCCTCCCCCTCCCCGCCCCGGGAGTCCACGCCAAAAACAATTTCTCGGTTGAGCCTTTTTTCAATGCAATTGATAACACCCGGATAAGGATTTTTCTATTTAGGTTGATGGGCTTTTGCTTGGATGGCCCTTTAAATTCAAATCGCTTCATTCGACGCTCCTCATCCGCGTGCGAATCCTTCGGGGTTGCTTCCTCCCCCCGCGGAGGTCGCACCCTTTCTCATTTAATAACTCACTGGAGATTCCTGCCATGTTTTCGGCCAGTTTCTCTTGAGCCGACAAAGTGGAAACTGCTCTCGGAGCGACACCAGATGTTCAATATCGCCCTCGTGCTGCAATCGATTTTCTTTATGAGGTGCTTATTCGGGGCGCGAGAGGGGCGGAGGGGGGCGTGGGAAGGCGGTGGAAGGGGGGGGAGGGAAAAGTTAATTTGCAGGGACAAGGGAGGGAGGAGCCGTTCCTAATGTTAAGATAATGCTCGATTTAAAGTTTACATCCCCCTAAACAAAAATGGATGGAAGTCAGTGAAAAATTTAATTAAATCAATCCGATCTGCACGAAAAATAGGGAGTTCAGGTGCGGATTGGGAGCAAAAAAAGAGAGATTTAAATCCGGATTTTGTTTGTTTACGTAAAAACTTAATGTCGCTAACTTTGAAATGTTTTATTTTGTCTTCTGATGGTTTTCTTTCGCCGGATTTAGCTTTTGTAGGGGTTGGTGCATCCACCACTTGTCTCTCAAGGGGCAAAGGGGATGATTGAGGACTTCACTCACCCGTTTTTTCCCTTCCTCCCTCGTGCCTTAAAACTATGTTTTTGGAATCCTCCCTCCTCCACTGCACAGTGGGGTCCGGCACCCCCGTGGCCTTGCAGCGCAGCCTGATGGAGCCACCCTCGAGAGCAACCCCTCCGTCGGAAGACTCGTCGCTTAAAATATCCGGGGGGACGACGATCTCCAGGTGACCCATCTGCAAAGCAAAAGACCGGATTAAGCGCTTCTCAAAAGTCGAAACCGATTTATCGGTTTATTATTATTTAATAATTAAATATTAAAATGAAATTTTAACAATGAGGTAATTTATTAAAAAGAGAAATGGATTTTCATAACTGAATCATCCGACCTTTTTTGTCCGTTTTAAATTACATTATAACACGTAAAAACTCCGATAATCTCAAATTTGTAAACGATTTTGATTAATAAATTTTCATTAATTAGAAAACTTTTTTCCTCGTGAAATTTTCCTCCCTTCTGAAAAAAAAAAAAACGGTTTTAAATTGAAAAACTGCGTTTTGAGTGACAGTTTTTTATTATCTTTTTCAACGTTTACACTTTTCTTTGACTATTTTTCTCTCATTTTTCATTTTCTTCTGTTCTGAGTATTTTTCAAGGAAGTTTCATTTCATCGCAACTTATTATTATCCTTTTTTTTTTAAACATTAGCTCGAAATCCTTTTCCGGGTTCATTTGGGAGTCTTCCTGATGCAAAAATTTGGTTCCGTTGGGCATTTTTTAGGGTCTTTCAGCGATGTAAGCAACAGGAAATCTACAAGCGAAGGTGTATTGCAGTGAACTGCAGGAGTTGTATTCGAAAATGTCCTTCTCGAGTGCAACGCAGTTCCGACGCTTAAATATGCAAATGATATTCGGAATTTGTGAAAAGAAATGTTTGTTCCATACAGAAGAACATCCTGAATTTACGATGCAGAGCAGTTCGAATTGAGCGCCACCGAACCTCGACAGAAAACATGTACATTTGGGAAAACTCGGCAAAAGGGTTCATTAAAGGGGGAATGCATACCTTTCCTTCGGTGGATTTGTTTCCCGGTGATGTGCGCAGTTATTTATTCTCCAGCTGAATCAGCACAATATTGCGGCATAAATGATATTATTTTTTGCAAAAGTTAAAAATTTTCCGTTTATGTTTTCGGTAAATTACTCATTTAAATTTTAACAATTAAATTCAGTGGAGTGTTTAGCGGTGTTTAGAATTTTATAAAAACGCGATTTCAGCCATTTTACTCAAAGCGAAAAATCTCTGCAAATTGTGTGAGCGTTCAGAACGGCGACTCTTCGAATCGATGAGAGCTTTGCACACAGATGAAGAGATAAACAAGTTGAAGAGAAAACATCATTTAACGCTTAATCTCACCTGAAAATGCACACCCATCCCCTAAATATGAAATAAAGATGCAAAAACTTCCCCCAAAAAAACACCCATAAAAAGTAGAAGTTTTAGAACTGTTTCATTTCAAATGATAAAAAACTGAGGTGACACAAAAGTCTAATGGAAATTTTTTAGTCTTTATCCTGTAAAGGAAAGGGGGGGGGGGGAGGAAACTCGAGAGGGGGGGGGGCGAGAGAAAAAAAAAAGAAAAAAAATCAGAGTCAATAAACTCAGAGAAAGTTTAAGCCTTATAAGAATTTTTTTTTTAAAGTAAGTTATTTTCTCAATTTCCTGTTGAGAAATAACAAAATAAAAGAGAATATACACTAAGAAGAGTATAATAATAAAAAGAAAGCAGAATAAAATGATTTACATGAAGGCAGACGGGAAAGCAGAAGACGTTTGAACAAATAAATCTTCCCTTAGTTAGCGCTTAAATTGAAATAGGAGGGCGAAATCTCGATTTTAAACGAGTCCTCAATCAAGATTCCATTTTCCTTTGCTAAATGATAGCTTACTGGAAAAGGCAAATCCATTTTTTTTCTTTCCGCTTTGTTTCTCTTTTCTCTGTTTTTGCCCGAAACTCCTCATTTTTTATGAGTTTCAATCACTGCTTTTGGAAACAGCAAACACAGAGTCAAAGAGGTAACGACAACACTGTTCAACCCCCGTTTAGCGAACCCTTACATTAAAACAGTTTCTCATGTTTTTCCAAAAACTTTTAAATAAAGGAAGTGAGTGAATTTTAAGAATAAAAAAATGAAAGGAAAAGCAAACGGCAGGAGATCACAACGGGACGAACATTAAAGTTTCTCAGAAAAAAAGAAACTCAAAAGGAGTTTCTCTAATTTGAACATCTTTTTTACGATAAGTCTAAAAATCGTTATTAATGGACGTGTTGTCGAGGAATACTAATTGATGATGATATCCATTTGTCAGTGCGAACGCCATATTTTTGTCTGTTATCTATATTTCGAAGGCCAAAATATGAGTTATGAGAAACACCGTTTAGGAGTGGAAAACTCATTACCTGACTTCGCATGGGGTCGGTGTTTATCTGACACATGTAAGTGCCGGAATCGTTTTTTTGCACGTTCGAAATGTGGAGTTTCCACGTGTTGTGGCCGTTGTGGGTGACGGCCAGTCTCAGGTTGTGCGCCACCAGATGAGTATGGATCGCCAGAATGGCCTTGGAATCGGACTTTATCCAGGCGACCTGAAATGAGACCGATTGATAGAATGGCAATACAGTAAACTCCATTACAGTGAGAACGGGAAATACAAAAGCGATTAGGTAGGCGTAGTAAACGATTAAAGTTTCGGCTTTTTGAGTGGGAAAGTGCTCCAACTGATGAATGAGCCGCCATTTTGAATTCCTCAGTCGGGGGTTTGTGAATTCGTCAATGAAATTATTTGAAATCGGTCGGGCGAAAATATCAATTTTACTCGTGTAGCTTTAATCAGTACTATAAATTTTAATTAGCAATTAGCTAGAGTTTTTGTTAAATAGGGCATTTAACCGAATGCAGCGGCCGAGATTTATTCGCATCGGAAACCAATTGCGGGAAGTAAAGACTTTTCCGCTGGAAAAGTTTTTCTTCTTTTGCTTTTCCAATCCTTTGGATTTATGGCTTGTGAAATAAACTTGAAAACAAACTCCGGCTTTTTAACTTTTTCTAACGTATTAAAGACAAATGATCAATTCCGCGAGGCTTACGGTTCACATGCGGACGGATCCGTACATTGCGCTCTACGTAAACTCGAGGATGTCAACTAAGAAAATTTTTAATATGATAGATTCTTGGAAAAAGTTTCACTGACGGGGCGAAGGTTCCGCTTTAAAATCTCAAACCGGAAACAAAATCGATTTCCTACGTTTTCCCAATTCCCGAATTTATAATATAAAACTGCTTATGCACCAAACTTATATAAGTATTTCTACTTTTTCAAAATTCTACAATTCGGAGAGAATCACTGAAAGTTTTAAATTTGGCGTTTTCCAATGGTGGCTTTAATTTTATTTAAATTTCCTATATATTAACCCTTTGCGATCGTATGTGTACTCTCAGCCATTACAGCAAGGAACTATACGAATATATACGAATCTTATACTGTATGCATTTCTGTATCAGTTTAACCTTTTCCTAAGGGAACCTCAATGCCTAATAAACCTTTTCATGAACTAATACGGTGCTCCATCGATTGGAGATAACGAAATATTATCTAAACAAAAGTTGTCAGCAGTTGGGGAGTGCTTTTAAATATACCATACGATGGAGAGTTATAAAAACATAATTTTTATACGAAAACATATCATTAGATGACTATACTGAATAGATATACTTAGATATCTAAAAGATATATAATTATATATTGTAATATTATGTATCCAAAAACTCTTTCCACAGAAATTAATTCCGACCAATATATACCCATCCCCAAATTTTATACGACCGCAAAGGGTTAATACATTAAGAAAAGAGAAATCTTAAAGAAAGTGCTTTAAATGCCAAATCCAAGAAAGAAAAAACTGATAAACAATTTTTTATATAAAATAAGTATCCCTAATAATAAAATCAAAAATTCAACAATACTGTCAGTGTATTGTCTATTTGCTACAGAATCTTACAGCTGAAGACTATCAAAATCCACATGAAGTTATACTAAATTACTATGAAATTATACTATGAAGTTATACTAAAAACCACAAAAACAAGGTTTGAATAGAAAAAATCAAATAAAAAATTCCTACACAGAGTATTTATTACTACAAAACTAAATAAAAGAATGGTAAATCTTTTTTTAAAAGAAACCACTGCTGATAAAATTTGGTTTACATTTTATTCGGTTTTGTGTGATTGTGAAATCTGAAAGAAACGCCGAATTCAAAGCAATCAGTGCATTCTGAAGAGTGTCATTCACTTTGTAAGATAAAACCCCCTCCCCATAAAGTCTCAATAACTTTATGCATTACGAAAATTGCACTTCACGCGGAGTAACACCGGGAAAATCTTTTCTCAAAGAGAAATTCCTCAAACAGGTCTGCATCGGAGCTTTGTCAGAGTGAAACGAAAAGGAAACACGGGGAAAAAAGAAAATAAAAGAAAGGAGTTTCTGAATCGTTTCCCGAACAACCACTTAAAAAGTTTTGTTTTGAGTACACTCGGTGTACAGTTACCTTATACTGGCCGAGATGATTTACGACGCAAGTAAAAACTACGTCTCTTCCTTGAGTGACTGTTAAATTTTCCAAGGGTTGTAAAAATTCTGGCTCCAACTCGGTCTGTGCGATTTGACCTGAAAGGAAGAAAATAAAGTTTTTCTTTTTCATTTCGAAATAATTTCCTGACAAAGGTACTTTTGAGAAACGACTCGAAACAAGTATTTAACGAAGAGTAAATCAATTTTTAAAAATCCCTTTGCCAGAATTAATTTTCCCCGAAAGGCCTTACGTCAGTTTTATGTTCTACTTCAATATACACTTCATTTACCTCCGGGAGAAAACTCGTGACTCAAATGGTATTTTAATCTTGTTAAGTGAATGCCACTCTTCGCACGGCGAAGGCATTCACAGTGGAAATGGCCGCTTTCGAATCGCCGACGAGTAAACTCTGGAAGATTTCCCCCTTTTTTTGAAATCACCGAAGAAGTTCTACTTCATTTCAAGTGCTTCCTTTCCTTCCAACTTGAGAAAGATGCAAAGATCCATTGAGTGTGATTCTCTCCTTATAAATTTATCTTACGCTCGCAAAACTGCATGAGAAAATTCACACGTTGAAGGAAATAATTTCTGGCTTAGCGCGATTACCTTAAATTTCCTCAGCAAACTGATTTTCACCGAATAAATTTTGTTAAGTGAGAAAACACTCAACGGTTTTATACTATATACTCTTTTCGAGGTGTCTTATATTATATTTATAGTGCAGTCAAATTAGCAAAAAATGAGGGGTGAGTTACATATCGTAAGTTCCTAAGAAGCTCAAACTTAGTGAAACTGTTCAGAGTATAATTATATATACATTATAAAATGTCAAAAGTCATAAAAAAATCCGATGATGGGGGGTCAAAGGTCAAGAAAATTAGTTTTTCGCAATTTTCAGAGAAACGGTAAATTATATCGTAAAATTAGCTCAGACAAAAATTGTAGAGAATAAAATTATCTACAAACCTGTAAGATGCAGTGGCACATCAGTGGTATTTTACTATACTAATTTTACTATATTTTATTACATTAACTTTAACATTCTACCAGTATAATTACTTAATATTTTACGTATATAAAATTATACTAATTTTATTATACTAACTGTAATATTTTACCACGTGTACCATTTTAACCCTTTTAACCTCGTGGTATTTTATTTATTAAATTTTGATTTATTTATAATTACCTCAAATATTTGAAAACTTTATATGTATATAGTCTAACAATTTAAAAAAAGAAAAAGTATAGTTGAAGACTACTGATGGGCCACTCATTAGGAAAATTGAACTGTAGCCATCAACTCTAACGCCTAATGTGGGCAAAATAGGAGTAATATATTATATATTACATTATAAATTATCTACAAAAAATGTATTAACACTTTTTTCTAAGAGTCACCGTTTCTGAGATATAATTAAAACAAAATTACTACAAAAAAAACACTGTAATAAAATTTACCATTTTGCTGAAAATGGCTAAAAACTATTTTTTTTGACCTTTGACCCCCAATTTTTTCCCCGACGTCAGATTTTTTTATGACTTTTGACATTTTATGCATAATTATACTCTGAACAATTTCACAAAGTTTCAACTTCTTGGAAATTTATGTAACTTTGAATATCTTATTTGACTGGATTATTATCTTAGTTTTTCTTCTGTTCTGACCGCTTATTTAGCAAAGCCGCGGGTTTCCTCATCTGTAGCAGAAAACAGTATTTTTTGAGCCTTTAACAGATTTATTGTATTCCAGTATATTCATCTATTACAAAAGCTCCTCTCGATCTGAACTCCAAGTTGGTAGCCTTTCAAGGAAAGAGTTTGAAGCACTTTACTAAAGGGGAGCGCCACGTGGAAAAATCGAGCGTGAAAAAATAATAAGAAGCCGGGGAGGGTTGGGGGCAATCCAGGGGAAAACTTCATCTGGTTTCTGATCTCCCCGCACCCCATCAACATCTCCGACATTTTTCATTTCTTGAGCCACAGTGTCGATTTCCTGGCAAAATATAAAATTTATTTTCAAAAATTCAGCTCACGTTTGCATTCGGGGTGAAAAATAAGCGATAAGTGCATCGGCTATGGGGGTGCAACAGTTTAGAAAGTTCGACCGCATTGAGAATTTTTTTCGCTTTTCCGCTTTGTGCAGGAAATAAAGCTGCGAAAGAACGCAGCAGCGGATGAGGGTTGAGGGTTGGGAACTCTGTGATAAATTTAAATGAAAAAATGAACCAATGTGAGAGGACAATAAAAAGTAATTGAGTATTCATGCCGTGATTTCTTCCTTTCCTCTTGTCATTTTTCTTTCTCTTTCCGAATTTTTAAAAAACCAAAGGCGAAATATAAATTGAAAATAATTTTTTTTTTCAAAATTGACGGTGTGGACGTGAAATTTTTCATAAAATTCCGAACGGTTCGGGTGTAACATTTGTCGGATTTTCCGGGAAATCCATCAGGTGGAGTGTTCCGTCTGCACATCCGTCAAAGAATCTCCGACGAATTCCATCGATCTTTGTTTCTTCTCAGAATCAAATGAATGTTAAAAGGAAAAAACATTCATAACACTATTTGGCAAAAAGAAAACACTAACCACGACCTAAGTGAATTTCACACATTTTCATTAAATCCCGCAATTTTTTATTAATTTTTATGATATTACAATTTTATGATAATTACAAATAATAACTTTTTATGAGAGTGCGTGACTTCCTCCATCTTTCTTTGCTTTGGTTTTATAAAAAAGTCCGATTTTGCCAGTTTTTCGTTTGAAATTAAGTCGACCGGAAGTGAGCGCAGCTTCCGGAAATAAAAAAAAAATTTCCGTTAAAATTACGACAAAACAAAGGGCAGTCGACGTCTGGCGGAGCCGTGAGTTTTTTCTAATTGTGTTTAAAATGCGTTTTAATTTGATTTATGGCGGGAAAAAATTAATTTCTTTTTTTTCCCGAATGAAATTTAATAAAAATTAATATTCAAATCAGAAACATTTCCAATATTTCTATTTTCTCTTCCCGCTGTCCGTCCTTCCCTCCTCCGCTCCCCATTTGCGGAAAACTTAAAAGGGAAAATTTTCGCCATTTTCCAGCGTTTTGGGCTCCTTCACAAATTGAAACAAATTACGAAGAGAAAAATGGCGAAAGTCAAAACGAATATAAAATAAAAAAAATCTTTTTTCTTATCATGTTCTCTTTTTATGTGTTTTATTTATAGAAAGTGCATTCAGTATTTTATACAGTAGCGGCTAAAAAGTATTTTGACAATACAAAATTTAACTTTACTTTTACTTTTCTTTAACCCGCTTATCCGCTAGGGTCGCGGGGTTTTTGCGAACATTTTGTTCGCTTGCATAGCGCCTGAATGAACATGTCAGGTACTGTAGCGGGTGGCGAGTCCACTGACAGTACTTCACCGAGGTGTTCGCAGGTGAATCGCAGGTGAAGGAGGCGGAATTTCGTAGTGTTTTGCCAGACTTTCCAGGCGCAACACTACGCCATTCCGTCCTCCCAGCAGTGGTCTAGGTACCTCGCAGTGCTGACCAATCATCTGCGAGGGAGAACGGCCTTAGAAAAATACCCACCGTCGCTGGGATTCGAACCCCGTCCGACGTCCCAGCGGGCAGGCGTTTAACACACTGAGCTAAGGCCGTGCTCTACAAAATTTAATAGTTTCTTAATTAATTATTTTACTAATGATTGTGTATTATTTTAGTATTGTAGATACTGTGTAGTATATTATTATATAGAATAAGTATTGTGCAGTTTATTGTGTATTTGTATTTTGTAATGTGTATTGTGTATTTTATTGCGGTTGTATTATTTAGTTGTCAATACTATTGATAACAATTAGTCTTCTGCTTTTTCTTTAATACTCTTACTCAGTTCTGTTTTTAGTATATTGAGTAGTATTTTTTCTACAAATTTAAAGATAAACTCTTTGTTTTTTTCAGTTATTTAATTATTATTATATTTATAAATGTTGTAAAGGATTTTAATGAAATTTCACTTTGTATCTAAAACTTACGGGTGGAAAATGAATTTGTATTGTAAAAATACTTTTGAGCGATACTGTATATATAAAAAATGAGGATGGAGTTAATATAATATGAGACAAACAAGCGGTGGAGGTGAATGAAAGTTAATAAGTAAAAGGGAAAGACTTTCTTTTGTGATTTCAATTTGCTTCACTGAGAAGTCAATGGCGGGGGGATTTGAGCCTGGATTACGTGAATTAGCCTTCTAACAAACTCCTCTTCTGTCTTACCCTCTTTTTAGCCCTTCTCTCCATAAATTTACTTTATCTCGGAATCTTTTCCACTTGTCCTTGTTCTTCTTCTCTCTTTACTCCGCTTTCTTTCCTTACTCTCCGATTTCAATGAAACAAAGCGGTCTTCTTCAACCATCACCGCCTTTAATTAGAGTATACACTTGCACACTATACACAGTGCTGCTCTCTACAGGGAGTTTCTGTCGTTGCATCGAGCTGAAAATCCCTGACGAAGCGGAAGGGTGTTTTTTGTTGGCTGTTGAGATGAGAAGCGTAATTTCCCGTTGAGGCGATTAAGGGAGAAAGTTTTGACAAGAAAGAATGCGACGAAGAGAAACAGATGATGATGAAGAGAGAAAAGAAGAGGAAAAATTGCGGGAAAACTTCTGTCAGAAATAATATGAAATAATGAAGCAAATTTATATTCTTGACCTTAATGAAATTGGGCCGTGCCTTTTTCTTCTTTTCCAACCCTTTCTTCTCCGAAGATTAAAAGAAATCGTTTATTATTTTTTAACTTTCCGAACTCGAATAGCAGAATTCGGTGTCAAAACTTTTTTTATATAAATTTCATAAAGAAAAGAGAAGAGATTATGAACCTTGGGCGAAAATTTTTTTAAATGAAAAAAATTTTTTCTTCCTCATAAATTAGTGAAAAATTTTGAAAGAAAACGACAATGGAAATCTTTTATTATATTAACACAAAATAGCAGATTAATTATTACCATTTTTAATTATACATTACACACAATATAAAAACATGAATCTCCCGAAACCTTCAAGAGTTTCCCGAGTTTTCCACGAAGAATAAAAATCTCAGCTTTTGAAATCATTCATTAGCAGAAGAAAAAATTCTCAGATTGGAAAGTTTTTTTTGTTTATACCTTTTGGCGACCAAAAACTACCCTCTTCTCCCTCTTGGAAAAATTCTATTTGTTTCAATTATTAGGCGAAAATTAGGGGTGTAAGTAAAAAAGAGAGGGTTAACCGTTCCTCGAGTGTGCAGAGAAAACTCCATTTTTCAATTTTTCATATCAATGAAATGACTTTCTCTGCGTCATTTAGCGGAATTAGCTCTATTAGTTTAATCGGCGTTACTTCTTTGCCAGCAGTGATACCCCCATCCACCCCTTGGCAGGGGTTGGCTGTGAAACCCCTTTGAAAAATATGCATGAATACGATATCAGTTTTTTATAATTCAGAAATAAAAAAAAAAATTCGGCCTGAAAAAGCTTTCCGACGCCATTAATCTGTCAGATATTTAAAATCATTTTTATACGAAATTAAGCATAAAACCATAAATGGTGTAATTTTTCCGGGCGCAGAAAAAGGAGGGGAGAGGGACGAACGCGACTAAAAGGCATTTTAGTAAATTTTATTATTTCGAGCCCAGAGGTCATGCGCCATGGGATCTGTTAATTATCTTAATTAAAAATCTCTATTAAAAAAATTTTTCTGTGGTGAATTCTTTTTTTTTTTTGAGGGCAGCCGAGGACTAAAAGTTTTAATTTTTTTTTTTTTGAAAACTATTTAAATTTACTTTTTCTTATTTTGAAGCTTTCGCAAAAGTTTAAACTTATTTTTTGGCCTTTTTTTTGTAGTTTCCCCTTCTTTGAGTAAAGTTGACTGTATTCGAGAGAAACGGCGAAAAGCATTGCTTGTTAATTATTTGAAGGGAATAAATATAACATAGTTTAGTATTTTAAAAGCTCAAAGTTTTATTTTATTCTATGTATTTATTTGTAAGTGTACTTTATCTATTTAATTAGTTACTTTTTTGTATTCATTTATTTTATCCCATCATTTTTGCTTTCGAATATTACAAAAAAATAAAAGAAAAGAAAAGAAAAGAAAGAAAGAAATATTATTTATTTATTTACTATATACTTATTGTTAACTTATTCTCTATGTATATATTTGTTGTTTATTTATTTATTATATACTTATTGTTTTGGTATTTTTTTATATAATCACTGGAAATTAATTTATTTTATGTTTATTTATTTATTTTATTTATATGTTTTATATATTTATATATATAATTTATTTATTTTATTTTTACAGTAGTTAGGCTGCTCTACCCCCCCTAAACCGGATTGATAATTTTATTTTATTTATTTATTGTACTTTGTAAATTTGTAGCTAAAATTAATTTTGTAAAGTTTTATCCGAATCTTTTGAAATTCTTACAGTGCTGAATTCAAATTTGTAAAAAAAAAACCCTAATACCTACGGGTGAAATAGGGTAGAAATATATTTGAATTGTAAATTGTAATTATCAGAAAAGATTTAAAAAGCTTCAATGATTTTAAATAAAAACAAAGTCCATTCATCCGAATAAGGGAAAGCTTCACTGGATTTTCATTGGCGGTTGTAATTTGGTGACCGTGAATTTATAATTCGTTTTTTACTTCTGTCTTTGTCTTTTTTTTAGAATTAATTAATGTTTTATTAATTCACAGAAGGATAATAATAAAACTGAATTAATAAGAAAATCGCTGGTTTCTTTTCACGTGCCATTCAAGTAATATTTAATCTGATCAAACACCGAAAGGGTTACCAAAAATAAGAGTGAAACAGAAGAAAAACTCCGAGAAAGCAACAGTTGAGCGCAGCAGACGAACGACTCAAAAAGCATTATTATTTCTCATTCCCTTTTTTACAAATAAGACTAAACTCACCTATAAAAATGATTTTCCACGAAATTGAAAAGCTTAGGAGCCCTCATTGCGAAAACTTAACTCCTCAATTTTAGCCGAAATGGCGACGAGGGTTTCCTTATAAATTCTATCCACCCATGTGAAAAAAAAAAACCCGAAAGCATCCCCCGGGAAATACAAAGACGCAGTGACACCTCTAATTTGATCAGTTCTACAATTTATCGAAGACATTTTCTCAGCTCGATGGCATTTCATCAAAAAAAGAATACGAAGCGACCGAACAGAATTTTCCTCACCCCCTCCCCCTCCCCCTCCCCCGTCCCTCCCCTGGAAAGGAAAATATTGGGGAAATAATTCTTTTGCTCCCGCCTTCCGATGCGTGTTTTTGGGTAATCTCGCCAGAGAAAGGAGTCACATGGGAATCCACACTTTCCCCTTTTTTTCTAACAATATTCGACACAAAATTTCAGCTTTTGTTAGGCCGAATTTGAAAATTATGGAAAAACAGCGAAAAGAGGAAAAGGAGGAAAACCTAATTTATTTTTTTTTCTATACTGCAGCGTAAAATAAGCACTCGCAAAAACTGCTGACGGTTTTCGTATGGCCACCCTAATTACAACAAAGGGAGGGTTTGGCCCCATTCTTTCGAAGGGGTAATCTTTAATCTGAGAAGTCGGGATTTCATTTCTGGAAGTTATTTTTTAATTGAGAGGAATTTGATTAATCTTTAAGGGAGAATCATAATAAAGAGAGCATTTAGGGACGTAATATTAATTGGGTTTGGGTCGACGAATGTCAGAATAACAAGACGTAATGAGGGAGAAGAATCTGAGTTAATGGCTTAGGAAAAGCCCTTTTCTGTGCCGATTGAAGGAAGTCGAGGGGTTCTTAAGCCGGGAAAAGCTTTATTTCTCTCGTTAGGAAACTTCCTTCCTGCAGATTGATTATGGGGAAACCTTCGCCAGGACTTTTCAACAAGGGTTAATTTCCATGTCCTTTTCTTCACCGTCGTGATAACAGCACTCGCCCAGGAATAATTTACTTCCACTCGTCCCCCGATGGAGAAAAATCATTTTCCGAAATTTTCCACCCAACAATCGCATTTACTTGGCAACAGCAAGGAAACTGGTTTGAAGCATACTTGAAAGAGCAAATGAAAAGTCTTAAGTTCAGCCATAGGAACTAATCCCCTCTCGAGTGGTAGTAGGAATTTAAGAAACTTCCCCCGTAGAGTCTAAGTCTTGTCGAAGTTCCATTTAAATCCTTAAGACTCTACCGCAATCGCCTCAAAGGCTTGTTTTACGGATCAGGCAGCTGCGATGGTTTCCACCGCCATCACCTTCGCCCTTCACAGTCTGCTGCTTTCTTTTTCTTAAGGGGAAAAAACCTGAGTGCTCACTGAGGAAAAAAACTCGCTGGGGCCGAAAACGGAATCCTCTCCACCGATGAATATTTAATGCATTTGCTGAGGTTTTCCCAGTTTTTATTCGGTCGACCACCGATGGCGGAGAAACAGACTAAATATTGCTCAAGACTAAAACCTCCAAATGATCGGCTTGGCTTTTCGCAACAGGTGGTTTAACACTTAAAAACAATTAGTTTATTCTTCCTCGAATACGGCAAAAAATTAGTTTCGAAACTGAAGAAGGGAATTAAGAGAGAGTTGAGATTTTCTTGGCTTGATGCCTATTTTTGAGTGCAATGAAAAATCCTTTCCACGCTCAACCTCCAGGAGGGGAAAAGGAATATTTAAAAGAAGTTGCAAATATAAGGAAATGTCGGAGTACAGAAAAACTGCGAAGAAATAGCGGATACACTGGAAACCTCCAAAGAAATTAATTATACTAATCTTTATCCTCAATATCATTACATAGTAAAATCTAAATACCCATTGATCAGTGATGGCCAACCTTTGATAATGTGCGGGCCAAAGTTGAGTTTGGTGTAATTTCGCGGGCCACAATTTAATTATGCGAAAATTAAATATGGATTTTAAAAATTAGTTTTTACTTTCTCCTCAGTTTCCCCTTTTCTCTTTTTCTCTTTCTTCTCATTTTCCCCTTTTCTCATTTTCTCTTTCTTCTCATTTTTTCTCCTTCTCCTTTTCATTTTATGCAAGCAGTCCTTTTGACTTCTATGACAGAATCTAAAAAAGAAGGGAAATCCAAAGTGTTTAAAGGAATTCAAATGGATTCGTAAGCGATTCATTTAAAATTGAAGTTATTCTCCCATTGAAAGTTATTCTAATATTAGAATAACCCTTTATTTGAAAATTAAAATGAACTAAAATCACCAAATACGTATGTGAATATAGGAATAAAATAGCGGACCACTTCAATACCCTCACGGGCCGGATATGACCCGCGGGCCGTAGGTTGGCCATCACTGACATAGAATAATAAATCAACGGCGTGAGGTTTGGTTATGTAATATATTATTGACACAGAGATATTTTTTGAGAGTATTTTACATAATGTAAAATGCTTTATCTTAAAAGTTCTGCAATACTCCATTATCTATTCCAATTCCGTTGGGAGTTTTATACACTAATGTATGTATGGTTGCCACATTTGAGAATTTATGCAATCTCAGAACATACTAATTGAAAATAAAATAGTTTCGCACAAGGGGAGGGGGGAATAAAAGCGTATATAAGCTAATAAATTTAATTTAATTGAACAATGAAATGCGAACGGGATTGGCTGTATCTGAATATAATTAATTGCATGCTTAGCAGGGGTCGTTGTTGAGTTATTGAGTGTTTTCATTTTTTCCTAATTATCATTGTCATCATCGGATTCACGTCAGTAAAAACAAACTAACTTCGATCGCTGCTGACACTGATTTTAAATTCTGAGATAACCTTGAAAAGGGAAATTTGTTACGTAATACTTTCCCTTGTTTTGTTGGTGCGTATGAGGTTAGTGTTGTTTTTGATGGGTGCAGTGAGGAAACCGAAAAGCAGAATGAGAATTTCTTTTTATTTAACTTCATCATTCATTCGTTGATAAAAGTAAAATCGATTTTCATCAATTTTTCATTTTGATTTCGTTGGAAAGCCAAACTTAAGAGCTTTTACGCGGAAAGCCTACGAGCATAAATTGTATGAAATTATTGTTTTAATATAAACGTAAACCGATAAACAAAATATACACGACTTCGCTTTTATGATTTCCTTCTGGTTTGTATTTCATTTATTGCATTCATAGGGAAATTCAATATTCTCTGCCACGGGAAAGTTTTAAGTGCCTGAAGGGGTGGCGCTCCCGGAGGGGGGGGGGGGGAGGGAGAATTTAAGGAAGGGAACCGAGCGAAGGGCGGAAAAAAACACATTCCGGCGCTAAACAAAATCGAGAATCGTTATTTTGTCACAAGCTTTAATTAACTCCAAAGTCGGAAAGCTCTAAACAGACTTAGGAGCCTCGACTTAATTAAACTTACAACTTCAACTTTTCCCGTTTTCTATTTATTGTCTCTTCGAATTAAAAAAAAAAGGAAAAGGAGTCTACCGATTATAGATTCACTTAACTTCTTCACTTTCCAACCTCAAATTCGAAAATTACAGAAAAGTTATTCAAGGTAGGAGTCATCAGTATACAGAAGACCCCGAGGGGAAGGAAAAAATAAGGGCTGTATCCCTGTACACAATTCATACATTCAGAAGTACTGAATGAATAACTTACAGAAGATGCATCTTTAAAACAAATGAATAAATAAACAAACCTATAAGGTGCAGTGGCATACCATTGGTATTTTACTATATTTTATTACATTAATTTTAACATTCTACCAATAAAATTACTTAATATTTTTCCTGTATAAAATTATACTAATCTTATTATACTAACTTTAATATTTTACCATTTTAACCCTTTTATATTCGTGGCAATGTATTTATTAAATTTTGATTTATTTATAATTCCCTAGATTTAATGTCTTATTTGAAAACTTTATATGTATATAGTATAATAATTTTAAAAGAAAAGTATAGTTGAAGACTACTGAAGGGCCACTCATTAGGAAAATTGAACTGTAGCCATCAACTCTAATGCCTAATTGGCAAAATAGAGTAATATATTATATTATTATATTATCATTCAAAAAAACTTTGTCTTCTTATTCTGTCCAGAGATAAATACCCGTAAAAGCAACACAAGAAAATTCCATCACAAATCTCTCCTCTCCCAAAAACACCAAATATATCAACACCAACTACTTCCGTTCGCTTGACTGAAATCGAAACGCTTGACGAGACTGAAAGACTTGCTTGCAGCACAACTGCCAAATTTTGAACATGACATGAAACCTAGAATACCTTAAATATAATTTCCTTCGCCGCGAGGATTTGAACAAGCCGAGGGCGAAAAATGGTGGAGAGGAACCCGGAAAAATTTCGGTCATTTTAAACATTGCTTTGAGTTAAAACAAGTGGGAGTCGAATGTTTACCCTTTTCGAAACAAATAAAACCTATGCTCATGTACGCGTTTTACCACTTTCCTCAATAAAGTAGGATTGTTGTTTGCATTATAAGTCGGAGTGGCTCAGCAAATTTTCATGTTAAATTTAACAACGTTAAAATAATTTTGATTATTTTGTTTTTGTATCTGTTGTGATCACCCAAGGAAATTTTCTGTATTTTTTTAATTTATAAGAAGTGATTGTGCTGTCTGGAAGTGCGATCGGCAAACTAATAAAGCAGAAGAAATTTAATTAAAGATTAAGCACTGCTGACGCATAAAGATTTTTAATTTAAGCGAGTACATTATTATATTAAATAAAATTGTTTAAATTAAGTGCGTTCAGTCGAGAGAGATCGAAGGAATAAAAAAAGGAAGTTGAGAAATAAGAGACTCAACCACTTTTGTTTTCTTTGATGAGGCCATTTCTGCGAATCTATGCACTCTCCCACTTTACTGTCTCCTGCAATGAGCTATCATCTCCTCCATAAAAGACGGCGGAATATTAACTCCAACGAGGGAATTAAAATAATTGAAATGCAAATGAGCACTAAGAGAGAGCGGCATTAAGCTAAAATAGCTGAGGTTGTGTGTGTATCGATGGGAATCCGTAAGGATAACTGCAATTGCAGGGAAGAGCGAAGGGGGCAGCAAAAACCACGCGGGAAAACAAAATGAAGTGCATTCTCAGACTCACCGGCGGCGAAAGCAATCAGCATTATCCATTGAGCTGTTGGCGGCAGCAGAAATCGTTTGATATCGGAGCCCATCCCAAAGGGCCGATTCGTATGCTAATTCCGGTCCCAAAACGGGCGATCGTTATCCCCTGTCCTCATGTTAGCCATCTGAAACCAAAATAAATGAGGGCAATTTAACTCACTTTATGAAAATGTATAAGCTCGGGGTGTAATGACTGGGCCGCTGACTGGAAAAGGAAAAATCTCAGAAGAGAACTCTTTAAGACGAATGATAATACGCGAAAGCTCCGCTTGATAAGATAAAAAGTATTCGCCTTTTTGCAAATACAAGCTTGCACTTTAAGGAGGTATCGATGCCGTCTGGAGTTAAGAGATAGAGAAGGCGATTTAATGGCTGATGGAATCCCGAGGGCCTCTATGCAAATATTGTTTTATCTCCTTCCTCGACCGCATTTTAGACGCTCTCAAGATAAAGGAAGACAATGCTGACACGTATAAACAAAATTCAAGACACCTGTGTCCGTGTGTTTGCCCACCTTTCATTGCTGAATCGGAAAGGGTCAGTATTCGGATATAACCTGAAAAAAACTGACAGAAATTCATAGAAATGGGGATGATAAAAACGAAAAGGGAAGAAGGCGAAGTGAAATGCAAAATTCGAGATGGGAGTGTAGGAGTGGTTGAAAAAACTAATCTTCTCGAAGCCCTAAAGTTTTCGAAATTCCCGAAGAGAACAACCGCGAAATTCACGCAGTCGAAGGAATAACCGTTTCCCCCGCATTTAATTCCGAATTACACATTATATTATTATTCTATTACGGACGTAATTCTTCTGTTCTTTCGCCTTGTGAATACTTTATTTAATCTTCTCTTTGCACATCTTCACAAACCAAAAGAGGTTTTTATGGGAGTCGGGACTGGAACAGGAAAATCCCTCAGTCTCTGTGCTCCTCTGCATTGCCAACAAAAAAAAAAGACAATGCAAGAGAGGAAACATGAAACATAAGTCCCCTGATATTGGATTCGTTTGTCAGAATATTGGAAAATCCAAAAGCGGAGTTCAGGTTTTTTTGCTGATGAAAAAGGTTTCATAATTTCCAAAACAAAAAATTTCAACCATTTCAATATTTTTATCTGTAAGAAATTCCAAATTCGTACTCTGGAGCAGAAAGCGAGTGGTGACGATGGAATTTCCAAGAAAATATTTCCGATACACCATTGGAAAAATGTTTTTTTCACATAGAGGAGAAGAAGAAGAAGAAAAAAAAGGTTTGATATTTTAGTGTATTTATATAGATGGAAATGACTTCTTCAAAGGCGAACTGCTCGTGACAGCAATGAAAATACGGTTATCAAACGGGGATGACATAGGGGTGGGGGTGAACGAGCTTCGGCCTCTTCAGAAAGGGGTGACCGCAACACTGTGATTCGTCGTTGAAATCATTTTCACAATTGTCATTTTTCCGACCATTTTTGCGTCACTGCGCTTTTTCACAGAGATTTTCTACTTTCGTTCTTCCCCAAACCCGAGGATTACTATTAGCTGTCAAGAATGCTTGGGAAATCCCCCCAAAAAATGAGCTTTTTTGTTCTTTAAAAAGCTTTCGAGTAAACGGTTTTTTCCCTTTTGGTTTGTCTTTTAGTCGATGTCCGGCCAATGATTCTAATTCTGCTGATACCTTTCGAACTCGACTCAAAAATGAATTGGGGTTGTTAACATCTCCCTTACACCCCAGTGAATTGTGTATGTCGGAGAAATGCGTGACAATACCTGAAGTTAAGGCAGAGTCTTATAAGAATTTATATTCTGTGAATTAAGAGTATGAATAAAATATATTGAAAGTTATTATGAGCTCTTAAAAAGTGATTTGTTGAAATGCGGTCCTTATATTTCTTTCCGTTTTCAATTTTGACCACAATTGGTTCAAGATGTTGCAACCACGTTGAAGGGATGAAAGGACAAAAGCACACCAAAAATTACCCCTTTTGTCTGAAAGGGGCAGAGCGTTACTCTAATGGAAAACTTATTTTCCACAAATTATCAATAGGTAAATGACAAAAAGAGATAAAAAAAAATCGCGACAACGCCCGAATCGTTCGAGTAATAACCGCCCCGACGACGTCTCGGAACTCCCAAAGTGGTGAAAAAAACAAAACAAAACAAAGAGAACAAAAGAAAGGTTTCAAGAAACAAATTAATTCCCTTAGTTAATAACCACATCTATCAAGAGGCGCTCATTTTCGCGCAAAAAAGGGGAAAACCTCATTTTTTTCATCTTCTCCATTTTTAAAATTAGTTAAGTAATAAAACTTGATTTTATTTTCTCTCTCCTCTTCACTACAAAGTCAACACAAAACGGGAAAAAATTTAATTAAATTAAAAAAGCGAAAATAAAATTAAAATATGCACTGAAAATGACAAGAATCTTCAATCAGTCAACGCAGACATTACCGTTTCCTGTCGAGAGATACGAAAAGAAAAGCGAGAATAACTAAGTGTTTCCGGCCAGTTCTTAGCAAAATCACCCCTTTTCCGGTATCGAATCAGGGGTGAATTTCAATGCAGATCCTAGGATCTAATTTCGACCGTATTGATCGTATGGGGAAAAAAGTTAATGAGAAAAGTGGAATCCCCAGATTTATGATTCTTCTAAGTTTGCATTCTTTAGGTAACTGACATGACTAATTCCTCGGATTAGTGACTAAAAATCATGGATTTTAAAGATTTATAAAAACGAAGAAAGTCACTGAGAAATCTGTTTTAAATATAAAACACTCAATTAGTGACAGTTTTAGCACTTACTTGGTCATTATAACAACTTCAAAGGTGCTTTAAAAAACTGTATAGATACAATATAAGTTACTTTTTATAAAAGTGTCTTAAGATACTGTGGATATATAGATACTCTAAAACAGTGATGGCCAACCTTTGATAATGTGTGGGCCAAAGTTGAGTTTGGTGTAATTTCGCGGGTCACAATTAAATATGGATTTCTAAAATTAGTTTTTACTCTCTTCTCATTTTCCCTTTTTTCTCATTTCTCCATTTTCTCCTTTTCTCTTTTTCTCTTTTTCTTCATTTCCCTTTATATCTTTTTCTCTTTCTTTTCATTTTCTCCTCTTTTCTTTTTCTCTTTTTCTCATTTCCTCCTTTTCTCTTTCTTCTCGCTTTCTTCTTTTCTCTACGTTCCTGCTTTCACGGCTATTGCCTTTGCCTCCTTTTCCGGCTTTACCCTTTTTACAACATTTTATGCAAGCAGTCCTTTTGACTTCTATGACAGAATGGACTCGAAAGCGTAAGCGTAAATTCAAAATTTTTCCGAAAGGTAAGAAAGAAACTAAAATTGAAGTTATTCTCCCATTGAAAGTTATTCTAAAATCAGCGTACAGTCATAACCCTTTATTTAAAAATTAAAATGGACTAAAATCATCAAACACATATATGAATACAACAACAAAAGAGCGGACCACATGCAACACCTTCACGGGCCGTAGGTTGGCCATCACTGCTCTAAAAAAACCAACTTTATATTATTTTATAAGGCACTCACAAAAATACTTTTTACGATAAAGTTACATTACATACTTTTTACATAAGTTTGACATATTAGTTAGAGTTGTTACATAATTAAATGCAGTGTTTTTCATTATACATTTTGACCCAAGAGAATAACCTGACAGTTATATTAAAAGGAACATGACTGTGTAACTCTTCGTGATTCAGACATTAGAAAAAAATCTTTTCTTGTAGAAGCTTTTCTCTTTTTTTGTAAATTTCAATAATATCCTTAAAGGTTTTATGTAGCGATTGATTAAAAATCCAATTTTGACTGTCATCAACCTTTCCAAGTTTTTCCTCATTCTAAAAAAGCGATTTCAAGTAGCATCTAAGAAAATATTTACTTTCTGTAATTTTTTCCTTTGACAATATTTCGAGAAATGAAAGACAAATATGTATACAGTCGGGTGCCACGTCTTTATTTAAGTTTCCGCGGGAAATGAGAATCCCGAAGAAGGGGAGGAACATTAAACTAAGTTCCAAAGATGTTGCCAAGGGATCGGTAATAGTCAGAATAAAGGCGATCAATAATATCTGCGTTTTAAAAGTAAATAAAATAAGTTTTCGGTGGAGTTGGGCGAAACGAAAAACAAAGTGGGGGGGGGGAGGAGGGGATGAAAAAGTTCATTTTCACCCCCTGAGACAATAAATTTAAGATACTTTTCAATCGGACCGGCAAATCATACTTTGATAATTAAAAAAATTGAAAAGCTCTGTTCTTCTTTTAGAGTAAATTAATTATAAATAGGCGTAAATCAGTTAATTATCATCTTTAATTAATTGTCTTTTCGAACCACATAACTGCTGATATTCCTGTCTTTCTCTAACACACCGCTGTGCCTAACGCTCATGTTCATTCGCCTAATACGCTGAAATCAAAAAGTTAATCCACTGCTGACGACAAATGAAAGAGCATAAAACGATAGCGTGAAGACAACGAACAAGAAAATTGTGATAAGGGCAGTAAAAACCGATATCGAAGTAAGAAAATAAGCGCAAAAATGGCGACGAAAAAAAATTCAAAATGTATCCAAAAAATTGCAAATTTCCTTAGTTTTCGCATTTACTTCTTTGCACGCCTCATCGTGCACCTTGTCATCTTTGGTCGACCTCTTCGGGGGTAATTCGCCTCCATTTGTTATCCAACCCTTTGCTGCTTTCAACAGAACTTTCGCATTTTAGTTTTTGAATTTGAAGGAATTTTTCCTTAAGGGTGTGTTTTGCCGGACCTCTGGAGTGCTAAATCCGCCACTGAGGCACCTCATGTCATGTTCAAGAGTTGTTCTAATTTAAAAGATGTCCGCCATTTCGAATTAGGCCTTTATCCCAAGTTTTGGAAAAGTTCCCTTGTTTCAAATAAATTAAAGAGAAACCGCATTGCAGGGGATTTCTAGTTCGTGCTTAAAATTCTTTTTTCCCCTCAGTTCTTGTATCGTGATGCCTATTTGCGTTTCCAAAGATATCTAATTGAATAGAGTGCCGGAAAGTTGTGGTGCTCATCTGTGGGATTTCTCAGATATTTCGCTAATTGAAAACCTCACCAAATTGAAAAAAAAATTTCCAGTACGATAAAAAGGGCTCCATTGTGTGCAGTAAGTGACAGTATTTGCGAGCTGAACCGAGTGAAGTCAGATATGTTATACTTTTATATAGATTTCCGATAAATGAGCACCGCTACGTGAAGCAACACATGAATCGGGAACGACCTGTTGAAAGTTAAAATTTTATAAAAGGCGCACAAAAGCTTTTAAAAGTAATTGTCGGGGCAATCAAAACGAAAATTATGAAAAACTATTAAGGGCATAAAATTGAATTTACTAACTAATTTGCTTTTTAATTACTTAAACCTTTGCTCAAAAACAGGGGTTCAAAACTACGCCTTATGAATTTTAATTTAGGACGTTTTCACTTTAAGAAATCGACTGCGAATTGCTTTCATCGGCGACTCTATGATTAATTCTTATATTTAATTCTTATATTAGTTAATATTTCACTAACTGTTATTTATTAATTTAGTTTTTAAACATTAATAATCTTGAATTTAATTTTTATTGTTATTGTTACCTATTTTTATCGTTTATAATTCATACAAAAGCTTTCTTTTTGACATAATATTTATGTAATATATGTAACAAAATGTTGAGTTTAACCCTTTACGGTCGTATAAAATTTGTGTATGGGTATCTATTGGTCGGAATTAATTTCTTTGGAAAGAGCAGGGATACATATACATAATATTCAGTAATATTTTGTCATATTTTAACAACAGCAGAATCTCTAATTACTCATAAATACAATTTAGAAAATATTCTTTGGAATTCTAAACTTTTGTTTAGATTAAGTTTTGTTATGTCCAATTGTATTAGTTGATGAAAAGGTTTAATAGAAATTGAGGAAAATTTTAAACTGATACAGGAATGCATACAGTATAAGATTCGTATATATTCGTATAGTTCCTTGCTGTGGTGCCTGAGAGCAGACATACCACCGCTAAGGGTTAATACGACCGCAAAGGGTTAATAAGGTATTTTAATAAATTATTTAAAAAAAAGTATTGATTTTTAAAAAAATAAAAATATAAGAAAATGGTAGCCGCGGGAAGCGGAAGTTAAGATAAATAGGTATTTGAACCGCAAAGGTGTTGACAAAGCTGCAGAATGATGAAATTTTGCTTTGTATGCCAACCGAGCTAACCGCAAAAGTTCGGCTTAATCTTCCCCCACCTCGTAAATTTCGCTCCCTTCCCTCAACAACCCTCCCTTTTGTTTTCTCTTTCTCCTGGAAAATTTTCATTCAAATATTTTAAATTTCAAAAATTCTCCACGTCCAGCTAAGTCGCTTAACCTTTAAATGGAGACACCAAATTAGGTCTCGTAAGCGAAACCCGACCCTTTCCTCGGCTTTTATATTTTCCTGCCCTTTTGCACCCCCATCCCTCCCCCCAAAACCCCGCACTTTCACGTTTATACGGAACCCCCAGATTTTATACTTTTCTCCAAACCGAATCCGATCGTCTTCGAAAAACCCAAAGTGGAAAATTAAAATACATTAATTTTACAATTAACACAACCTCAGTTTGTTAATGGCGAATAATAACATTTGAAAAGCGGTTATACAAAAACCATATTTAGGTTTTTTCCTAAAAAGAACAGAACGAATTCACTGTCCGAACGATTTTGGTTACTTTGTTTCCTTTACAATCTTTTTATTAGTCAGGATATTACGAAATTTTTTTATAGTTTTGATTTTTACATTTATAGCGATTTTTTTTATATTTTATGCAAATATATAGTAATTTAAATATAAACTCCATTTGGGAATAAAAAGAAATAAATGCCTTTCGGGGAAAAATGCCGACAAATAGGTTATTTGGGAAGGAAAACCAATGAAAGCGATGCTTAACCCTTTAAAAGAACACATTCTTCCGCTGTAATTTAACCAAAGAAGATTTTTTCAACGACCGCAATTAATTGCTTTTTGTCAAAAGTCAAAGAATCGAAATTTTTAACGAAATTATTTTATTCGGTTTAATTTTAAAAAAATAAGAGAAACGGAAACAATAAAACGAAGCGAAAGCCTCAAAGGCAAGAACAAAATAAAATTAAATAATGTGAAGAAATTAGGAGGAAAGGGGATGAGAAAAGAAAGGGGGAAACTCAAAATAGGTAAAAAGAAAAATCTAAATTAACGTCAGGAATGAACACACGAAGATTTTTAGGTTTCTCAGAAACTTAAATCCCCGCATTTTTGGAATTCAATTTGAGCGACGTCAAAATCCAACCCTCCACCTTCAACCCTCCGCCCCTTTCGCCCCTCACCCCTTTTTGCTTTCTCCTTTGTATTTCATCTTACAAAATTCTATTATTAATAAACTTTATGTACTCTTCCCATCTTCTCAAACCGAAAGAAATTATTTCCTCCCATTTCAATTGTAGACTGCTTCATAATCCCTCACCACCCTCGGGTTAACATTTTTTATATGATTTTTATATAACGATTTTTATTCCCTCAAACTTTTCTGCATGTGTTTTCGATTTATATTTTCGCTCCCAAAGTTTTAATTGGCGAATGAATTCCACTGTTGACATTTTTTTCGTCTATATTCTGAATTTCCGTTTCCGGGAATCGGTTAGAGATTTCATCCCCCTGATGCAACCCTGTCAAACACAGGGCGGTGACACGCACATGGTCCATTGACCGCCATGATTGGTGATTATATTCAGTCCCTGCCAAATGCGGACATTTTAATTATGTAATAAATGGCCCTACGGAAAGAACTGAAAAATCTGTTTCCATTTAATTATTGGTTAATTGCCCGGTTAAATAATTACCCCTCTTCAAATTGTATTAATGTAAATTATTTTAATTGAATTTTAATAATTCGTTTTTTTTTCGTGGACTGAGTGCACATTTACTGATTTTTTTATGAAGAGCGATTTCAACATTTGTATTTGTTGAAATTCGTAAGCTTTACCGCATTAAAATGCAGAAAATATAAAATAAGTATTAGTACAAATAAGTAAAATATAAAATTTTGTATTAAATACAGAAAAATATTATTAATATTATTAACAAATGATAAATGTTAATAATGACTAATTATTGATATAAAATGAATATCAAGAGAATAATTAATTAAAATAGTTAAAAATATTTTGACATGAGCTATTTTATGTTTAATATATACAGCATAATTTAAGGATGCTGTATATATTAATAATGATTGCTTTGAATCGTCCTTATTTAATAATTAATTACATAAGTTGGAAACATTTATTTATTAGAAATAAGAATATAATATTCAAAATATATTTTAGATATCTCTATTCAATACAGGCATCTAGTGATATAATAATAATATAATAATTTACCCTTATCTCGCCCGAGGGCATTAAGGGAGTATAAGCAACAATTTTTTTTATAAGCATCAATCGAAACAAAGTTATAAATTAGGTACAGATCCAAAGATAAACAGGCACCAGATCAGCTGTAACTTTTAAAGTAAATAAAATATTGCAGATTTAACAAATTAAATATGAAATTATAAGTTAAATAGACAAAACATTAAGTAACATAGATTAAATATGTATTATAATAAAAATTAAATAAAATCTTATCAGTCAATAAATTAAATATAAATTATTAAAAAAAAATAAAACTTTGAGCTTTCAAAACATTAAACTATGTTATGTTTTACACTACTAAAACTGGATTATATTTTTAAAGTACTGAAGTCATAAAAATTTAAAATAAATAAAAAATACATAAATAAATAAAAATAAATAAATAAATAAAACACAACAATGATAACAAAATACTAGAGGGAAATGAGAGGTAATAAACAGATACATGAGCAACTGAAAGAAAACAAAAAAGGATGAAATTCAGTTGAGTCAAAATAAAATTTTTAAAAGTAAATCAAAATCACTTTTTGTGAACAATTATTCCTCAGAGAGCCGACACCGATAAAAAAGCTTAATTCTGCTTTAAATCAAATAACATTTACACTCTTAGTTTTCATTCATTGAAACATTCAAAATGAGTATATTGAGGAAATGCAAAAGTCGACCATTTGGAAGCTTCAGTTGTGTCCTGAGGGCATCCAAACTCGGACCATCAATGCTTTATGTCGCTTTTCCGATGCCCACTTGTCCCACATCAAAGCTCCTGCTGTCGCTGAACTCGCTTAAAGAAAAATGACAAACATGTTGCGGATAAAGCCCTCAAACTTCGTCTCCCCCCCCAATCCCCAAAATGATATTTGATTTTTGAAAATGAATTTTAAAAAGTTTTTTTTTCGTTCAAAGTAACCCTTTGTCAGCAGTCGAGTGTGGCATAGAAAGGGATTTTTGGGCAAGGCGGAGACAAAAACCACTGCCTGGAATTCTTATATCAAAAACTTGAAAAAGATTATGATTAATTTCGATCCGTACATATATTTTATACTGAACATAAGAACATAACACCACTCGATGACGTTTCAGAGGTTACATTTAAGAATGAAAGAACCATGAGGGTATATAATTTTGAAATTATATTTTATTTTGAAGAAGAGAGTTGGAAAAGCACGTTAAGAGCTGAAGAAAGCTGGAGGGAAGAAGGAATGAAGAACCATAAAGCTTGATGGATTGAATTGTGAGATTGTGTACACCTTCAATTTCGGATGGACTTTTACGAGGAATATTCCGAGAAATGGGGGAATAGCTCGGAGTGATTCCAATCAGCAATATCATTGTGCGGAGAAAGGAGGGAAACGAGAGGAGTTTGTTGGGGAATAGTTTCTTTAGTTAATGCAAAATTGAGCAGATCAGAATGTCGGGTTGAATCTGCGGGCGACAGCCGCAACGAGAGTTTGCCTCAAAGTGGCGACAATCTGAGGTAAAAACCGTATGGTTGAAACGGTATATATGGCAGTGAAGTCAGTGAACAAGAATATCATTGACCTAATCAGCTTCAAAAGAAATAACCACCAAACAATGTTAAATAAGGATATAGTTTTGTTATTAATATTAATTCTTCTTATTAATTAATTAATGATTTCAATTACTTTTTAGAGAAAAATTACAATATTTTGGTAGCTTTTCCTGCTTTTGTGTTTAAAAATCATCCCAGGCAAACTCTGTGAAATCTATGTATAATATATAATATATTTCTCTATTTTGCCCACATTAGGCATTAGAGTTGATGTCTACAGTTCAATTTTCCTAATGAGTGTACTTTTTTTTCTTTTTTAAATTGTTAGACTATATACATTTAAAGTTTTCAAATATGTGCGACATTAAATCTAGGTGATTATACATAAATCAAAATTTAATAAATAAAATAAATAACATATATACCACAAGGTTAAAAGGGTTAAAATGGTAAAATATTAAAGTTATTATAATAAAATTAGTATAATTTTATATAGGTGAAATATTAAATAATTATATTGGTAGGATTTTAAAGTTAATATAATAAAATATAGTAAAATACCGCTGATGTAACTATGTGGAAATCTGGAAAGTGCTTTTCCCGGTTCAGCAAATATTCCAGATCTGTATGACATTATGTATTCTGATATACCTTATTTATATTATTATTTATATCACGTGTTATACTTATATAAATGCAGTATTTGAATTACACGTTTTATTATTATGTGTCTCCCTCGAACTGTTCGCAAAAACCGGGTTGAAAAGCTCTGCAAGAAATATGAGAAAGCTCCAATCTCATAAAGAATTTGCAAAGAATTCAATGTTTTGGAGAAATTAAAATTTTTCAACTTGTTCATGTTTGAACGCTCCATTTCTGAAGATGAAAAATTTGAGAGAAAAGCTTTCTCGATTCTCTCCCGAGGCCCTTTTCAGCAGCGCAGAGGCCGGGGCCTTTTTTGCTGAAATTTTTGTCATAGTTAGGCGGCCGCACAGAAGAGCCAGAGGCCGTCTTCCCTTTGCATGAGGAACATTCCTCTTCCCGGGCTCACTTTGTCTCCTGCACAGTTTCACCCCTCCTCGATGAGGGGCTTTGTTTTCTTTCAGGGAGTAATCGAGAATTCCTTTATTTTAACTCACTTTAAAATCCGCTCAGGAATTTTAGACTTTTTCCACTCTGTTGGTTGGCATACTTTCGAGAGAAATGGAGAGAGACCATTTTTGTCTCCTTTTAGGCTCTCATTTCACATTATTTTTACATTCTTTGGATTACAACAGTCCCATGAGGTGTTCCTCACCCAATGTTAGTCCAAATGGTCCAATTTCGAGCTTATAAATATTTCACCAAAAATTCCTTTTTCTCTTTCGCCTCGGGAATCCTGAACAAGAGCTTATGCAATGCCGTCCTTTATCCCTTCTTTGTTCTTCCTGTAAATAATAATTGAAGAACAAATCGGCTGTAAAGTCAAAATTGCCCTCCGGGCATTCTCTTTCACTCCAGTTTTGGTGGTCTTTGCCAAAACAGAATTTTCAAAATTAATAATAAATTGTTCCGAAATTCTGAAACTATTTTAATTTTGGCCAATTCTTCTTAAGTCCTCTTAGGGAAAGCGAAGACTTATCCGTAACAACTCCATATAAATATTCTGCAGGACGTTTTCCCTTTCACGTGACTGTTTCCTCTTCGTGTGGCCATTTGGAAAAGTTGTTATTTTTAACGTCTTATTCCCATCTGCAGTGAATATTCGATCACAACAATTGTCTGAGGATCAGTGAAAGTAATTTAAATAATGAAAATGTGAAAGGAAGAAGTGAATTTGGCAACAAAGTCCTTCGACGCTGTTTATCTCCACCTCCGTTATAAAGATGATTTTAAGACAAAGTAGAAGCTGGGGGCAAAAAGGTTTCTTGAGACAATCGGAAGGAGAACAATACAAATTAATGCTGTTTTGTGAAAGGCGGCATCTTGCGGAGCGCAGATAAAGAAGTCTTGTTCACACCAGTTTACCTTTAATTCTCTGCTAATGTAAATCTCTCAAGTTTCTGATGAATCGCTGACTTAGCTTGTTTTCTCATTAATTGCCATCCTCAGGGTTCCTTCACTTTTCTATTATCAAACCCCGCTCCATTGTCACAAGTTTTGTTTGAGTTCACTTTCAGTCTTTTCCGTTTTATGTGGAAAACCCATTCATGCCAGATAGAGTCGCTGTCCGGCTCTGCCCCCCAAAGAGATTCCCTCAACCGTAGACCCTCAAACTTGATGGAAACTTCGGTTACTGCACCTTTTTTGCTGTTGCATCCTCTCTGGTGGTTACTTTTTAAATAAAAAATATTTCTGACCATCACAAATCGAGGCAAAGATGCTTCAATTAAGGTAAGTTTGGTGAATCAGCATTTCTGTATTTATGCTGTAAAATTACAAGTTCCGTTATCTTGAAACCGCCTTTGGGAATTCCCCTTTATAAGTAACCCTTATTGCCCAAGTACAATAGTTTCTCTATGATTTGCTACTTGTCGCCAGGACGCTACGGCCAATGTAATTATAGGACTTAGGAGAGTTGTTTAAGGGACACTAAATTATAAAATATGTTTGTACATTTTCACTTTCGTCGTTAATGAAGACTAAATTTGCGGAATCGTTTTCGAAAAACGGTAAAACGCTACGGGCAAACAAGAAAATCTTGTAAATTTCTAATTACAGCTATTAATTCTAATTCATTCGGTTGGTGGTAGAAACAAAAAGTTAGGTAGTAGAGAAAAATTAGCTGCAGAGAAAAGGAAAATGGAGGAAAGAGAGAAAGAGAGAAAGAGAGAGAGAGAGCGGACGAAATGGAATTAAACTCCAGCAAAAGTACGAATTAGAATGAAATAATTAATCACGTGGTGTGTATAAATCAGCCGCACAACGTGGTCCATTAGTGTCCACTCAGTTCAACCATTGATGACAACATAATAATAGGACAGGGATGGGTTGAGGCTGAAAGCGAGGGAAGAAGGGAAGAGACTGCCGGGGTGGAAAGGGGGTATTTCAAATAAAATAAATTTCTCCATCGAAAACACTGAGTTTTAAAGCGGACAACTCACTTACAGAAAAATATTGTTCATTTAACCCTTTGCGGTCGTATAAAATTTGGGAATGGGTATCTATTGGTCGGAATTAATTTCTTTGGAAAGAGCAGGGATACGTAATAAGCATAATAAGTAATATTTTAAGAAAAGAGAATGTCTAATTAATGCTAAATACAATTTAGAAAATATTCATTGTATCTGCGAACGTAAAGGAAAAGTTTAAACTGAAATAGGAATGCATACAGTATAAGATTAGTATATATTCGTATAGTTCCTTGATGTGGTGGCTGACAGTAGACATACGACCTTAAAGGGTTAAATTAATATTCAATTTTGACACTAATTTAAAAATTTAAAAGACTTTAGAGGACGTTCGTTAACTCCTCGAAATAATTAAAAGAAAAATAAAATTGGGTCCGGGTAAAAATATCCATCGGGATAGAATCTGGTTTCTTCTTAAGTTTCGGGGAGAAGACTATTCTCAAATCGAAAACAAAATGGAACATGTTAAAGTCATTCTCTGAAATTAAAAAAAAAAACGATTTAGAAAACGTGTTTTGACACTTTTCAAACAACGGCCAAGACGAACAATTTGTGAGCTTTTTATTAATGAAATTATTTACGGAGAAATTTAAACAATCTATTTTCAATGCAAAAAATTACTTCCCGTATTTTCAGTGTGACTTTGAAACGGTTCGTACGGAAGGAAAGACAGGGAGAGGATTTTCAGTATTTCGAGGTTAAAATTCCACTCAAAATGCACCCAAAACTCTTAGTTCGCCAACCTGCCACCAGGTGCTGCAGTTCTTTGTGCAAAATTTAATTTACACGTGAGGTCGGCTTCTCTCACTTTTCTTTCCGACACATTCTGCTGTTGAGTGTACAAGTTTAAGCATAGAATTGTGTCGGATATTTAAGCAAAGGGCTACCGCCTGGCAATAAACCGAGTCATACGTCTCTGTCAAGGAAAGCCCTCTGTCAATAGCCGGAGGCCCATTCCGTAGTCGAACGGTTAAAGGGTTCAGTGTGACAGCCACGTGTCAATAAACTGGAATAAGCCATGAATCATTGCCTGCCTAATTTCCTCGGTTTTGGTCTTCCCAAATGAAATTTCCTCTTTAGAAAAAATTCCCTTTTTTGCCTTCCCTTTCTAAAAATCTTCCAACTATGTTCTTTATATTACATAACGGGTTAATTGCAGTTCAATTAAACGTTCTGTGTTCTTTGTAGTTCGTAGTTCGAATTTGAACGCTATACAACTCTATGACTTCTGACTCGCGAATTACCCAACTGGTTATCGAATCTCCGTTCTCGGAATGAATTTGCTATCCATCATGCTTTATAAAAAGAGATCCCGAAATAAAGTTTCGAATTTGAATTTAAAGTCACGGTGACAGAATGATAAATAGATTCGTATAGGGAAGAATTTCTAACGGCCGGTCAGATTCTAGGACTTTTTCAGTCACCGACCATGTTATAAATGTTAGTAGCACAGTATATGTGTTCCTTCACTCAAATTAACGTTCTTCATAATTATAAACTGCTCATTTTGAACACAATTCAGCTGTTTTTACTTTTGCATTTTACTTTAAGTTTCACTGATTGAAAAAAATGTTATAAACTTTCCAAAGGCACAAATATTCCATCCCTTTGTGAATTATGGGTCCTTCAGCAGCTTAACCCTTTGGACTCGAGACGATTTTGGCCAAATTCGGCAAACACTTTATAAGTGCTTGAAAAACATTTATAAACAAACAAACGTAGATGAAGTACTACATGAAAATACAGGAAACAGAAGGAAAAGAAGAGAAGAGCTCCAAAGAAACAAAAATAGTAATAATGCAATAATAAGAGCAACTGCATATAAAGGAGGTGAATAAAAAGAGTATAGAAGAGAAAATAAAGGACAGAGAAGAAAAAGATAATCAGAACAATGGGAAGAAGCAAAAATAGAGAAGAATACACGAAAATACTAAGAAAATACTCAGCAAACTTTAGATTGGGAAAACCACATAATTGTAAATTTTGATTTCTGTAATTTCATAAATTTGTGTATAAGTCAAATATATATACAGTATATTATTATTATTGCATATTCTAAATAAAAAGATCCAGTTACAAAAGACCATAGAGTCGATTTAAAGTTTTAAAACACTCGGGGGCCGCAAAGGGTTAAAACGGAAAAAATTAGGCGTCGAGTACTGAATCCCAAGGCAAAGTCTGATACTTTGTGGTGTTAATAGCGCCTCATTTGACGTCCAACAGTTTATCTGCTTATACCCCATTATTGGCTTTTCCTTTGAAAAAAATTTACTTTTTGTTAAATATTAAAAATTTGGCTTCGCTTAAAAAAAAAAATATGCGTATTTTTTAATTTTAGTTCCCTTGAAATGTTCATTTTTTATAAATAAATATAAAAATAAAACCTTTTTAAAAATATATTTTGTGAATCTTGGTAATACTGCGATGGGGGAGGCGATTACCCTTTCCCTCCTTCCTTGTTTTTTAATAATAATAATAATAATAATCCTTTCATCGTGGGTTATTAGAAGCCACCGGGGATTGACTAAGCCGATTATTGAAAATGCTTTGAGAACCGGAGGCTGTTAAAATCTTATATTACAGAAAGATTATTTTTAGGCGCGAAGACGGCAGATTTTGCAAGCGAATGGGATCGCTTTAGATAAGGAGAACATAGGAAAAATACACTATTCTTAACCCTTTACGGTCGTATGTCTGCTCTCAGCCACCACACAAGAATCTTATACTGTATGCATTCCTGTATAACTTTATGCTTTTCCTAAGGGAACCTCAATGCCTAAAGAACTAATACGTTCCTCCATCGAATGGAATACAACGAAATACTAACTAAACAAAAGTTGTAACCAGGCCTACTTTGAAAACACCACACGATGGAGAGTTTTGTCTTATACATCTAATATCGATTAATTCACTTTAACCAACTAACCGCTTCTGAAAGCAAATGTTCTAAAACAGAGACTTAAGAAGGGATCAACCGACAGAACAGAAAAGAAAAAACCCCATCAAAATCGTCGCTCATATTATAAAATTATCAAATTTCAAATTCCAATTTATTTATGTAAAATCAGCACGCATTGCTGTATGCACACACCCTAACAGAAATTTAATTACCAAAGATTATTAAATGCAAACCTAATTAGAGTTCCCCACTGTTTAAGCAATTACATCGAATAGTAAAAGTGAACGGAAGGAAGAACAAATTGCTTGAAATATGTTAAAAAAGTCAGGGAAAGACAAATGCTAAAATAAAAGAAGCGTTTAATTTATTTTATTTTTATTGTGCTTCAGTTGCTGTTGATAAAAAAGGAGTCTCCGCGGGAATGAAGAAAAATGTCATCAAGAATAAATGAGGCTTATTTTATTTATTTTATTAACTAACCGAGGAATTTTTAATAAAAGCTGGATCAGCAACTTGTTCACAGGTTATTATTACCGTCCTTCTAAGCCATAATTTACTGCAAAAATTCCTTTTTCACTTGGGAAAAGACTTGCACATGTGCACAAACCCGAATTGAGAACATTTCTTCTTTTTGCCATGACTGAAAAGGGGTAAGTAGCTTTTCGAAATTCGTAAACGGCAACTTTTCCTCTTTCATCATCTTTTGTCGCATAAACTCACAGTAAACCTCTCAGAATAGTGCGCAAGTGTAAACTATCCTAAAGACTCGTCAGATGTTCTGGGACAGCAATTGTGCACCTGCTTTCAACCGCCAAACAATTTTCTAAGCTGATTTTAGCCGATGTTGGTATCGTTTGCTGGGAAAGGTTGAAAAGAAGTCCATTTATTTAATGGTTTCGAACGATCATCTTCGGTTGAAAAGATGGAGGGGGAATCTTGAGGTCGAGAGAAGGGGTGAAAATAAAAGATTTACTCTATAAACAAAGCTTTTACCGAATCATATGAAAGGAAACCGATAAAGGCTTACTTTGTAAATGTTTTAGTCATGAAATTTCCTCCGCGTATTTTCCGCTTTCCATAATTTCTATTTAAAAATTACATTTCTTTAGATTGATTCTGAAATTGATAGCGGGTTAATTTGACTCATTCAGTTAAGAGCTGCACTACACTCTAAAAATCATCGACCTCTTCGACCATTCACATTAGTCCAATAATGAATTTCACAGTATAACAATCCTTTAAACCAATTCTCTAGGGCAGTGATGCCCAACCTACGGCCCGCGGGTCATATCCGGCCCGTGAAGGTTTTGCATGTGGCCCGCTTTTTTATTCCTATATTCACATACAGAATTTTAAATTTACGCTTACGATTTCGAATCCATTCGGTGATATAAGTCAAAAGGACTGCTTGCATAAAAATGTAAAAAGGGTAAAGCCGGAAAAGGAGGCAAAGGCAATAGCCGTGAGAGCAGGGACATAGAGAAAAGAAGAAAACGAGATAAAGAGAAAAGGGGAAAAAGAGAAAAAGAGAAAAGAAGAATATGATAAAAAGAGAAAAGGGGAAAATGAGAAAAAGAGAAAAGAAGAATATGATAAAAAGAGAAAAGGGGAAAATGAGAAAATGGGAAAAAGGGAAAATGAGAAGAGAGTAGAAACTAATTTTAAAAATCCATACTTAATTTTCGCATACGTTACATTACACCAACTCAACTTTGTCCCGCACATTATGAAAGGTTGGGCATCATTGCTCTAAGGTATTCCAACAATTTATCAATCTTGCCATTGCATCGTGTCATTCTGCTGCAAGAATGGTCAAAAATAATAAGCCTTTAACGGGAATTGAGCCTTTCATTTATATTAAAAAAAAGTTTGACTGTAAAGGGAGCGGAAAGGAAAAGAAAGCGAAACGCTTTGAATTCAAGTAATTTATGAGATGGGCCCAAAGCGCAAAGAACATTCTGGATCATTCATGTGTGGCCCTGCATTAAGAAGCTCCGCCAAGCATTAATAATATCCCTATTTAAAACACCTCTTATTTTCTCGCGTCACAATACATTTCCCGCCCGTCATAAATTCATGAAAAGTGCGAGGATAAATTTCCACGACCCCCACTGGAAATGACTTTACACTATAGATAATATTAATAAATACGATCAATCCTGATTATTGGTGAAAACTATTTTCCCGACAAAAAAATTAAAATGATAAACGTCGAAAAACTATTCCCTTCTTTTTTTCGGGTGAATATGAAAATTCCGAAACGACAACTTCTGGGGGAAAGTTACAGAGTTAAAAATTTAATACAATTCATTCTCTTTTCCCATATTCCTTCGCTGCATTTTTCCCTCATGGCATATTTTCACTTGTGGGTACTTCACCAAATTTTGCTGATACCCAAATTTAGTTTTACCCTTTCCCTTTTTTATCCTTCATTCTATTCACAAACACGGCCTTCCAAGATTAATAGTTTTGGGTTCTTAATTAAAATTATAATCAATTAACATATTGTAAATGTATAAATGGTTTTTACATTCACTGCAGTGATCTTTGTCTTTAATTGAATTTTCTTTGTGTTCCCCGAGTGTGATTAACATTGTTGCTCTCTGTGGTCGGACATGTCTGGTCTGTGGAAACACAAAAACAAAACAAAGGCAGCATAACGGTGGTACGAAATTCCCTCAAATAATAAGTTTCCTTTGCAAAAGACACTTGAATAAAGCGGCTTGTGGTAAAAATATTGAAAAAATTAAAAGGAGAGAACCTCCCACACAAATGATAACAGTTTGTTTTCTCCTTTTGAACGGAATTGAAATTCGAGTCTGCTTTTGAAGAAAAAAAGAGAGTAAAGAAATAAAAATAAGAGGAAGAAACGAAGTCTCGTGACAGGCAGGGTTTGGACTTGACAAAATGAAAATACCAAAGAATTCATTTTTTTTTTAATGTGGAAATTTATTCCGATTGTTTAAACAATTGAAAAAACTGAACGAGAAAAGAATAAAAAAATGTCGTCTGAGGAAGCTTTCAGAACGACTTTTCTGACTGTATGTATCCCAACATAATTTCAAATGCCCACGCATAAGTGTTCACACTATTGTTAGTTTATAAAACCATAAAAGCATGGGAATGGGACAAATCAAAATAGAGGTTAATTCGGAAGTTTAAACTTCCTTCGCACACAAACAAAATAGACAATGATTGTACCCAATTTGTGATCGGTCCTGGTCTTAAAATATCTCTCGGGGATTCAAGTATTTTTAGGAAAGAACTACAAAATCATATTGAGGACACGATAACTCAAGTGTGTACGAAACTAAAAAAAATCTCGCCGGAAGTTGCTTATCTGTAGGTTTACTAGAAAAGAGAGGAACTGAATGAGAAACCACTCAAACGAAAACCCATCGATAAAACATTGAAAAAAGCAAAGGGAAAAACTGGAATGAAAACGAATGAGAAAAGAAAGGAAAAGGAAACGAAAATGGAAGAAAGAGTGGACAAAATTTGAATTCCTCAGAAAATTTCTCCTTTCCCTACTGTAAGATCACACCTAAATCCAGGAAATGTATTGTGACAGTGTATTTTGAGGTATGTTTAAATCTGCAGAGGGAGAATCGTGTTTTGAGGCGGGTGTAAATGAACTCTAAGCTCTGCGAAACAATTGGTGTGGAACTTACAGAAGGCTCTGCTGCTTTCATTCCTCTTTTCAAACAAATGATTAAACCCATAACGGTGTCTCAATTGAGAGCGACTTTGGTCATTGCTTTGCCCAACTCCAACCATGGTGCTTTACGAGACGTGGACATAATCATTAAGAGTGCCCTCACAGGAACAGATTAAATGACAGAAGGATGGAAAGTAAATTCACTAACTGATAAGTCCCAAATGAAGTTCATGATTCGGTCAAATGGGTTACTTAACCCTTTGCGGTGGTATAAAATTTGTGTATGGGTATCTATTGGTCGGAATTAATTTCTTTGGAAAGAGCAGGGATACATAATAAGCATAATAAGTAATATTTTAAGAAGAGAGAATCTCTAATTACTGTTAAATACAATTTACAAAATATTCATATGTATCTGCGAGCGTAAAGGAAAAGTTTAAACTGATATAGGAATGCATACAGTATAAGATTCGTATATATTCGTATAGTTCCTTGCTGTCGTGGCTGAGAGTAGACATACGACCGGAAAGGGTTATTACTATATTTTAGAAAACACTTCCATATTTTTGAAATGGAATAATTGCCCGAGAAATTAATTCCAGTGAGCATTTGTCTTCATTTTCACTGAACAAAAGCGATCACACGGATTAGTTTAATGGAACACAAGCAATCATTCAGGCCAGAAATATTAACACATTAAGGACCTCATACACATTTACCTATGACAAAACCGTTTAATGTCCTTTGAAATAAGAAAAGAATTGTAAACTCACCCAAACTCCCGCTTTTGCCAATTATAACCTGAAAAAGAATTGAAATAAAAAAAATTAAAAAAATAATTTGTGATGCAAGAGTATAAATAAATACATGGGTGAGAAAGAAAAAGACTAATTTTGTTGTACATAAAACCGTGAGGCGAAATTATACATTCAATTTTTATACTGTATAACGCCTCACGGTTTTATGGACAGAGAGACAGACAGACACGAAAACCAAGTTAAATAAAACCGTTTAATAAAAATGAAATAACTCCTTCTCTTCGTTAACTAATGAGTTGTCTTCCGACTTCCAAGAATTCTTTTTCTGCAACGGGAGAATTAAACATCAGCCAATCCCGCCTTTTCGAAAATGAAAAGCTAATAATTAAAAAAGGGAAAGTAATTAACTGAGTAAAGGTTTATAAACGACCTTCTGCACTGGTCTTAAGCTTTTATTTTAAAGCCTTAAATCAAACAATTTAGTTTTCAGTCTCGAGGACCAATGACTCGGAAAGTTCCCAATAAAACTGGATATGATATAAATTTAACTTTGATATTTTCTGTTAACCGCAGTTATTTCAAAAAGTATCGCTCCAAAATATATTGCCAACAAAAAAACTTTCCATGCGGTCATTATTTCTCGGATAAGTTAAGTGGCAATAAGTTGATTCTCATTCAAGTTATTGAATTCCGGTGGGGGGAGGGGAGGGGCGGTTCCGGGGGAGGTCGGAGGGGAGGGGGAGGGGAGGGCTAAGTGAGAAGAGACCTTTTTTCTTTAATTTTTGTTAAAACGATAATTCAAATCATGGAATCATAAATCAGGGAAATAAATCACGGTTTTTCTCGCCGCTATCTTTTTTTTTGAATTTTCCTTTAAGCAGGGACGATATAAATAATCGATGTGTTTTTTACAAGTCTGCCACAGGACCCACTGACTTTGCTAGTATTTGGGCTTGTTTAAAAAAAACCTGTGTATTAATTATTGTTGCCGCCATCTTGATTTGCGATCCCGATGTATAAGTAATAGGACTTGGAGGTTTTTGCTGTGAATTATGGTCGATTGGTATTGAAAATTTATGAACAATTAAACCATTTTATAAAATTTCAATGGAATTCTCTTTGATTGGAATCGGCAAACTGACTTTTTATCCCCATAAATTCCTATTAATTTTTCACTTTTATCGCGTTCTATTTATGACTCTGTTTTAAGAGAAACATTGGTGTGCATACAACGCTCTAAGACAGTGGTGACCAACCTTTCATAATATGAGGGCCAAACTTGAGTTTGGTGTAATTTCGCGGGCCACAACATAAAATTAGTCTATTTGCCGAAAAATAAGAAAGAATTTAATTATAATATTATAATAACATATTTTCCCTATTTCGCACAAAAGCATTAGGGCAGTGGTTTCCAACTTTTTTGTACCGGTGCCCCCCTTTTAAAAAAAAATTGTTGCGACCGGTTAATTTATCTAAAAAATAAATTTCATAAATACTCAACTTATATTATAATTTATTTAATGGGCTACAAAATAATATGTGATACAATACTATGTAAAAATATTATATATTTTTTATAAGAAATATAATAACAGAACAAAAAAAGAATAAATATTTTTGTTTTGTATTCGGAAATGATATTTTGGAAACAGCTACACGCCCCTCTTGCAACAGACCCTTACATTGCCCCACAGGTTGGAAACCACTGCATTAGGGAGTAAATTATACAATTACATTGAGCTGTTACAAAATACAACCCAAAACACATAATTTACAAATTTGTGAGGGAAATACACATTTTTTATCAGTTAAAAATAGTATTGTAATTTTTATACAATTTTACTACTAAAATGTTTTTATGTTAAAACTTATAAAAATGAAATTAAGAACTTAAGTAAAAAAAAATAATGTCATAGAAATTAAATAATGCCCGGGCCACATGCAATACCTTCACGGGCCGTAGGTTGGGCATCACTGCTCTAAGATAATGTAGCTGCGATCAAACGGGAACGATAATCTTTAAAATTTGCGCACATGTCGCCGAACCCATAGATAGTTTTCGACATAATCCATATCTTGTAATGAGTGTCTGTGCCGAGGAACGTAAGATGAATCCAGATGAGGGCTGAAATTAGCCTGAAGTTTACAATGAGAGAGATTAGAGCCGCCCTTCGGTTCGGTTATGCGTTCCAATGAAACTTCTTGGAAAGTTAATGAATTTTCATTAAAATTCCAGACGGCGTCTTTCGGTAAACTGAAGGACGACACCGAGAAAAAAAAAATTTCAAAAAGGACCCGGAGGGAAGCAATCTGAAAAAGATCCATTCCGAAAGAATTTTTTATAATAAATTTTTCAAAAGTATGCGTTTAATAACTTCATGTTTTTATGAAATATAAAAGGATGAAAAAAGTTTGTTCTTAAATAGGAAGTTTAATTAATGAAATTTATTTGGCTCGTAAGCATTTAAAAGTTTCATAGTCGATATGTAATTCGATTAGGGGTTTTGATATGAAACGGAAGGGCAGCATCGGGAAGGGGTTAAAAGGGTATCATTTCCCCGTCCGAAAAAACATTCAAATACAATTAAACAGGCAATAAGGCCCGAAACTTTAAAATTTATAAAAGTCAATTATCATTTCGTCTAATTAAACGCTCAAAGGAGACATATTGAAGTCGAAACAAGAAAAGGAAGTATACTAAGAATGATGGGAAGTATAGTTCGCTTTGGGGGAACGAATGCGCAAATGAAGGAGCACCCCTCATATTGAAGTGTTTTCGTTAGGGCTGTTTGGGCGACAGCGAAGGAAAATGCTTACAAATGCAAACTTTCGGAAAAGTCTCAATATTTGTCTTTGAATCCCAAATTTAAAATCCGATTCCTCAGCTAAGATAAGAATAAATACTCGAGGGTAAGCGGAGTGAAGAAAATCATGTGTGTGCGTGTGTACGCGAGCTTTCTTGAAGCTTTCTTCGAGCTCGGCTCATTTTCTCAACCGTATTTAAGAACAATTGTTGGAAGAAATTAGTTTCGAAATCATTCATCTTCTTCTCTGAAAACTCTCTTCTCCGTTCTGAGAAACATGTTAACATTTCTGACGTCGCGTTCGCCGCAGGAAGTTATGTCCTTCTTTGGCCGACTAAAAATTTCTCCCAAATTAAACTGAGAGAGCTGTTTCTCATCAGGTTGTTGGCCTCCACTCGGAAAACCCACTGACCATCCCGCATCAACATTTCCTTCAAATATTTCGTCAATTTTGTTTTGGATTCCACTTGAAATCCAAAACAAACGCACTCGTGTGTGCGTTTTGTTATTATTACGCAGCGAACGAAAGTCAACGTTTGTTGCCCCTTTGTTTGGATCTGAGTAAAGGGGAAAGAAATTTTAGCCGCAGGGGCGGTTTCATGCTGCGTTGCATGGGGGTGTAAATGCAAGGGCGAGGGTTGCCGGATAAGGAAGAGTTTGAAGAAAATTGGAAAATGCAGTTACAAACTTTCTCCATTTAAATCGACTTTGGGGAAATATCACTTCGTTAAATTTTATACAGAACTTTTTAACATTTTTCAAGACTGACAGTTTTTATGAGAACGTTTGCTTTTTTATTCTCAAGAGAAGTTGATTCTTTTATTTGACGATGGAATTTGTCGACCCAATGAGTATGAAAACACTTCATTGTTGTTAATTACATGAAATTGTATGTATTTTTGTGTATTTTTACGAGTTTCGCCTCAAATTTACCTTTATTCCCAGTGTTTTTCTTTTTCTTAAATTGTTACGTTCTTTTGCAGTTGCAAATGCAGGAAACCCTCGATTTCAATGAATAGCATCAGACTTTTTCTTCTTCTGCATTTTTAGGTATTTCCCATCTGTGATGTTCTGATCTGAACTTAGCAACTGTTTTTATTTTATCAAAATTTTCGTCATTTTCCTTTCTACTGTTTCTGGAGTAATTTTTTTCTTGTTTTCTTTCTAATACTTTTAAATTTGCAGAAAATTTATTCATAATTAGACATAGAATGTAGCAATCAGAAGAAATATCGAATGTTACAGTAGGGCGAGTTAACCCGTTAAGCGGATATGCCGTATATATATAATGTTGATCTCTTGTACACTGCAGCGGTAATGACGTATATATACGTCAAATGATTTTTCTTGGTTTATTTAATAAGTAAGACGATTATATACTGGTAATATATGGAGGGTAGGAGCATTGCAAGATTCAAAATAAGATACATAAAGTGTCATTCATTTTTTCTCTACTCTTCAATGTGCATTCATTACCTTTGTACTTTTATAAGCTGTAATAAGCATAATCTAAAGTAATCATAAACCTAAACTAATATAAACATAACATATAAAAAAAATTATACAATGGATAATACATATATATTCGCCAACTGCTGCAAATACGTGGCCACTAGAGGAACCATTACTCACAATGTACTGAGCCACTTAACGGGTTACAGCCAGTTTAGACTAAGAAACAATTAATAACGTAAAATTTAGCAAATGACTGGTATTGCCGATATGACTACAAATATCCCACCACGATATTTAAATAATTTTTAACTACGTTAGCGGAAATTTCATAATTTTCAGACATAAGATTAAATTTTTCACCTTGCAGAGGCATCTCAAATTCACATTTCAGATGAGATTAACTCGAAGGAATTAAGATATTCTAGAGAAAAGTATTAAATTAAAAGTCTCGCCCTTTTGTCCCGCGCTCAGTTTAATTATTCAATAACAATTAGACTTCATGAGGTTGACTTTTACCGAATTAAAACCATTGATTAAAATTATTAAGGCAATTAGAAAAGT
The DNA here is from genome assembly GCA_028293925.1 of Brueelia nebulosa. Lineage (NCBI taxonomy): Eukaryota > Metazoa > Arthropoda > Insecta > Psocodea > Philopteridae > Brueelia > Brueelia nebulosa. The sequence goes on along the minus strand of JAQIBA010000006.1, from coordinate 2,982,994 downwards.
TCACGAGAATAATCATCGGGAATCACATTTACAGAAACTAAACATTAACGAGGAACCCATTAAAATTGGGGGAAGTTTTTAAGAGAGGCATCAGACGTTGGCTTTGAAAGGGTTTAAAGTATTTTCACAAATCTCAATAAATTTGATATATGAGTATTCGAATTATAGTAAACGTGAGAGGGGGGGAGGAGGGGGGGGGAGAGAGAGAGGGGGAAGAAAGCAGTTAGAATGGAGTGCTTCGGCTTTCCGTTCCTTTAATTAATTTCGTCAACTCGTTAAATTAAAACTACTCTTTAATTGCTTGATTTCCCCGCGCATTTCCGCCGCACTTAATTTCTGACACTGAAACTGGAATTTATTAATATTAAAATTCCTTCATTTTTACATGAAATGGAGGTGTGAAAGTTTTTATTAGCAGGCGACTCAACAACATAAAATATAACAAGAGAAACATTATATAAAAAATTTATTAACTTTATAATTATATGAAGTAATAATATAAATAATTCTTAAACTTCGATTATAGAATGTATTGTTTTAGTATATTTTTGATTAAAAAAATCATTATTTAAAAAAGGATTGCTAAATTACTTAAATAACCTTTCAGTTGATATTGTCAGCAATGAGGAGAGTAAAAGGGTTGAGAGTAACCAAAAGTGAGCTTTTTTCGACTAAATGGGGTGTTTATTTGGCCCCCAAAGGTTTGTCCGGCAAAAGAGGGAATCCCCTGCGGAAGGGGGATGGAGTTTATTCTCTCAAGAACGTACTCGAGCTAAGGGAAAGCGAAAAGAAAATTGATAAAGTGTTTTGTAAATAACGGGAGTAAAAGGAGAAAGAAATGTCTTCATTACCGGTTGTCGCCCCGAGAATAAATAAATAAGATCAAGTGGAGCGGGACGAGTGGCTGAAAGAAAGGTTTTCTAAAACGTAAATAAAAGCACTTTTTTTCCACACAGGTAGGGAAACTTAATTAAAGTTTCCGTGAGAAATTTGACTGAAGGAAAAATAACTTTCACTGTGAGGCGCTAGAAAATAACTGCTCTATTTAAAAAAAAAAAGGGTAAACTTTTAGAAAATGGTAAGTATTTCTTTAATTTTTTTCTTTTAACGAGTTCTTCCTTTTTTTTATCTAATTTTTCCCCCTTATAAAACTTGATTAAATGCTCTTTATTAAAACAAAATGAAATGTTAATGAAGTATTGATAAACCTTTTCCAAGTTAAATCCTTTTTTTTTTAATTAAATTCTTAATTAGTGACTGTAAGTCTAATGCTTCTCTCGGCCGCCTTGTTCAACATTAAGGAGTTAACGCAGGAGTGAAGAGATAAAGGAATGTGAGGAACTGACCTGTCTTTGTGTTAAATTCTCGGGGTATTTCCAACAAAACGAAGAGAAAAAATGTTGTATTTTTTTTTCAAGATTTTTGCCACAAAAATCTTGAAATGGTGTACCTGCTATAAATTTTTTTTTCGGAGAGACGTTCGGCCGTAAATCGGATTATTTCATTAAGAGAAAGAGAAGCGGAAAAAGGAAATCGGGGTTGAATCTGAGCCGGGGTAAATGCGTTTATCAAATCACCTCTGACTTCTTAATGGAGAGTTCATTCACGGATGACTGAACGTGGCTTTCAGAGAGAGGAACCTCAGATAAACCGGTCAATTCCTTCTCGGGATTTCCCTCTTAAGCCCCTTTTAAATATTCTTTCCCTCCCCTGTAAACTGATTAATTCTCATAGCTCTCTTTATTCTCCGCAAACAGGGGAAAACTTTGTTTCCTTTCTTGAAGGAGAAAGAAAAATTGACGATAATCTGACGCAATATTTCGCCACGTTTACTGTATATCCTTTCCAAGTTTTCCATTGTACTTCTTTTTTTCTAAAGTGTGTCCTCACTGAGGTGCATTATTTTATTTTTTTTTTAAATATTCTGTATTCAATATTGTCTGCAACTCAGTTTCAGATTTTTTTACAAATTTGAATTCAGCATAAGAATTTCAGAAGATTCGGATAAAACTTTACAAAATTAATTTCAGCTACAAATTTACAATGTAAAATAAATAAATAAAATAAAATTATCAGTGCGGTTTAGGGGGTAGAGAAACATATAATAAATAAATAAACAGCAAATAAATATAGAGAGAATAAATTAACAATAAGTACATAGTACATAAATAAATAACATTTCTTTCTTTTCTTTTCTTTTTTTTGTAATATTCTAAAACAAAAATGAGGGGATAAAATAAATGAATACAAAAAAGTAACTAAATAAATAGATAAAAAATTTACAAATAAATACATAGAATAAAATAAAATAAAACTTTGAGCTTTTAAAATACTAAACTATGTTATGTTATAAACTACTAAAACTGAATTATATTTTAAAAATACTGAAGTCATGATAAATTTAAAATAAATAAATAAAATACAATCTAAATAATATTTTTATTCAAAAACTGCTGGAAAAGTTCCGGTAAAACGTGATGAAAGTGTTTAAGATGGCGGCAATCTGAACCTTCAATCCAAAAGCAAAAATAAATGAAGAGTTGAAGTTTATATTATTGATTTACGTATTGTAATGAAAGTCTTCGTCCGTTGTCTCCTCATCTGTCAGTCTCTTTCCCACCCTTTGTATTCTCATCGCGTAAGGTATTTGAAACCCATTCAATTGGTCCTCTTCTCCTGTCATTTTATTCAAATCTACTTTGCTTCATGTTCCGTTTACTGTGTTCGACTCTGACGTATGAAAATTTTACATAAATTCAATCGCTGCATTCGATTTATTTCTGCTGTTTCAGCTTTTTGCAGCGGCGGTACAAGTATCTCAGCTACGGAGGAGTACCCTTGAAAAACTTTTCTCTTCCTTCGTGATTCAAACACCCATAGTGCACGTGAACCTGTTCCCAGGATTTTAAAAACTTTATGTTTGTAATAAAATCCAACATTCAAAGGATAGGCTCGATGTGAACCAACGTTAACACTGAAGACCGAAGACTTACAGCCCGAAAAATACGTAAATATCAGATTTTAAATAAAAAAGGCGACCTTTTTGAATGTTCGATGTTTCCCTGTGCCCTTTTAAAAACCGCAACAGCACTTCTCATCCCAAATTCTTACAACTCTTTTCATAGTAAAATACCAGAGAGGTAAGAACCCACGAGACATACAAACTAACTTCGATGGGGGATAATCAGTTTGATTTATTAATGCTAATTACAATTCCGGCATTTAAATACAATGAAAGGAAATGTAAATTAAACATGCGGGTACCTCAGCAATGAAAAAATTATCGTTATTTCGTTTCTGTAGGTTTTGAACAGTTTTATCAGAAGTTCTTTGCGCGACCGGTTATCTTGACGAATGCCAAAAGCAGGCAGAGTTTCTTTTAAAATTTCACTGAAACGTGACCATTGCAAAAGGGCATTTTATGAAGATGAAGGATGTCAGCGAAATTGAAATTATTAATTTTTCCCTTATTTTTTAAATAAATATTTTTTTTCCGAGAAGGGTTGAACGGAGGGAAATTGAAAAATAATCAATGAAAAATAAATTTATCTTCCAGCAAAACATTTTGACTACTGATTAAAAAGAAAAGGGTTAAAATTCAAGCAAACAAAAAGTAAGAAAAGTCATTTGATTGGATAATGCCAAAGGAGCTGAAAACTAAATAGTCCTCGAGAATAGCAAAAATAATTATAATTAACATTATGGGCGGTGGTGCCAACCCCAAATCTGCTCTCAGGGACTGCTTACTATAAAAAAAACCCAAAAGATGACAGTCAGATCTTTTATAGATTTCATATTGTTTTTTCACCCTCGAATGAACAACCCCATTTGGGGTGTCAAATATAAGCCTTATTTTTCTTGGAGATTTTCATGACATGAAATTAAGGCTTTCCCGTGAAATCGTCGTTACTTTGAAATTGAAATTGTTCAAAATTTCTCAAAAGAGGGTCTCCGGTTAATTTTCAATAAAACCTTCAAAAGCTACGTCATTAGGGGACAACAAAACAAGAGTTTTCCCCTGAATTAAATTTACAAGGAACGGGGCGAAGGGGAGACAAAAGTGGCAGAAGATTTCAAAATTTCATTACTCGACTTTCGATAATCGAGAAGAATGCTCCTAATGAAGCCTTTTTTCTTAATAATATAGCAGAAATTTTCTCCCGCTATTCTTCCGCTCTCTTTTACATTTTCTCTGCTCCCTGGTTTGAATTAAGGCAGTTGCGTTTTCATTTTAATTTTATTCAAACTTGTTTAGAAACTTTTTGTGACAGCTACCCTAATTTGCCTCCCTTTTTGAGCTCCCCAATATCTTCAAAAGGCTAATTCAAGAAAAACACGACAGTATAAATTACTTTTTCACCCGGAATGAAGGAAACTCCACATGTTGGAGAGAAGTCTTTTCGCGTCTTCATTCTGTGACGAGTCAAAGAAGGCGTATGAAAATCCTTTTCCCAAAGGACAAAAAAACTTTTCATCTCGTTGAGGGAATAGTAAAGAAAAAGGAAAGTTTGTTCAAAAATAAAAAAATAACTCGATTTAAAGAAATTAATTTGCGGTCACGAAGAGATTATCAAAGGAATTTCCTTTTACAAATAATCAAACTCTCCGTTTTGGGGAAAAGGCCAACTGGTAGCTCTCCTCATCAGTTTCAAAGTAAGCAATAAAAGAAAAAAGGAAAGGAAAAAGTTTCTGAGTAAAAGGCTCCTCTAAAAGAACTGGAAAATGTTTACTTCTCAACAAATTTGAATTGAACTCAATATAACCTCCAAATAACAAAGGAAATGTGCGTAACAAAGGAAGTAGAAAACATTCTGAGGAGAACCCAAAAAATTATTTTAACTGAATTATTTTTACGAGTTGGATTTTCCCTTGATCCACAATAGGGGAGAATTCTTTTCTCTTTCCTGTAAACATTCGGGAATGATGACTATTAATTCCAAGTGTGGGGCAAATTTCACTCACTTCGAAACGTTGGTCTAAACATGTAAAGCTCTGCCACAATGCAAATTTTCGTCGAAGGGGCTAAGAAATGGTTTTCCTTATATACATGAAACCATTTTATATCGACTAATGCCCGAAAATTCATTCGACCGAAACAATACCTTTTCTCCCGTTCACAAGTTGAGAAGCTGTTTGTTACTGCAAACCTTTGTACCATAAAAAAAAAACAAAAAAGAATTAATTACATACAGAAAACATAGTTCAGATTCCTTTTAGTGGATCATTGTATAACCTCGTTCATTTCCAAAAAGTATAAAAAGAAAAAAAAATGAAAAAAAGCATTCGCCTTCCCGAATGTTTTTTCTATTGTTTAATTTCCTCGAGGGTTTCATTCAGGGAAATGTTTCAATTCTGTGAAAATTGGCTTTGTTCCGGGAACTATTTTGTTCATTACTTTCTCCTTATCAAACGAAACCATAATGTATTGGACATGAGAACAATAATTATTCATTTCATTTAAATCCGTGACACCGTCACATGCTTGTGAAACTCATTTATTTCGAGTGGGGGCCATGTTCTCGACTAACTTCCCCGGTTCATCCACCCCCAGCCCTCTCCAAAGCAGACTCCTCTTCAAACATCCCCTCGCACATTTCCAGCTCGCCCGGAAGCTTTCCCTTTTACTTTTTTATTTTGTCTTCCCTTACAGTTCGCACAGAAAAGACAATGGATTAAAAGACGCGACCGTTCGGCGGACTTCATTCTTCAGTTATTAAACTCTTCCAGTTAAATATAAAAAGACAAAGTTATAATTTTCCCCGGAAACGGAAACGCTGAGTAATAATTCGTTTTAGAAACCGTTTTTTTCTCCTCCACAGCTGACTTTTCGAGAGATCGTTTAAAGGAGGTCTCTTAAGACTAATATTTTATTTATAAGAAACCGATGGAAAACTTAACATTTTTTTTTAAAAATGAATTTTTTTAATTCAAAAAATAAAAGGCTTAAAAAGATTGTCTGTTTTGACGTTTAATATTTACGCCTCGACAAACTTGTCTTTTGACATCTATTTTCTAACTTCATGTAAGATCAGGTTTTTCCGAAAAAATCCCAGCTTTAGAGATTTCGCTTCGGGATTTCATGGCTTCCAGATACAGAATGGAAGCTTTTTCTGGAGAGGAAAATTCATTCGGTTTCCAATATCTTGTGCACTTTATAGAAACAAAATATTTACTTTCGACAGTCTCCTCCATTACCGTTTATTTCTTTTCTGCTTATTTATACGTCAGTTTTCAGATTGCGACTCAGACAAAAGCGTAAAATTATATACTTAAAATAATTCAGTATCTTCGCATTGCCTTTTAAAAAGTGAATTTGTTCAGAATGAATATTTGGTAAAGCAGAAAATGATAGAGTATGAATAAAAAAGAATACAGCTTAATAAGAAAATTATTATTACAAAGCGAGGATGTGCCAAATAATAAGACTTATTAACGAAAAGGGCGTAAAAACAAAGGTGTCAGAGGTTGAAGTGCAATAAACTCCTCTGCAATTTAATCCCACGTCTGAGAGAAAGACTGAAAGACAAAAAATACTCCGGTAATATTTGCCAATGAAAAAACTTTTCCTCGAGTGTTATTACTTTCTGCAAAATAAGGCGAGTAAAAATTCACGAAGGAAAAACCTTCTGGAACGCAAATGAGCGCTCTGAATTGGCCTCTTAATTTTAATCCCTTCAAGACTATTTCGAAATCCCCTTTCTAACTTTATGTATTAGACAAAGAAAATTACATTGGAAATCGATTCAAAATATTATAAAAACAAAAGCAGCATTTGGCAAAAAATTGGAGCCCAACACTTAAAAAAGTTATACAAAGCTGTGGGATTCCATTTCGAATAAGATTCCAATTCCTTTTTTAAACAAAATTTACAGAAAAGTTTCTTTAAGTTTTCAGTTTTTTAACCCTTAGCGGTCGTATGTCTGCTCTTAGCCACCACACCAAGGAACTATACAAATCTTATACTGTATGTATATTCCTATATCAGTTTAAACTTTTACTGAGGGAACCTCAATGCCTGAAGAACCTATTCACGAACTAATGTCGATTGGGGATAACGAAATCCAATCTAAACAAAAGTTGTCACCAGGTTTACATGTTGGGGAGAATTATAAAACATAATTTTTATACAAAAACATATCACTAGATGTCTGTATTGAATAAAGACATCTAAAACATATCTAAAAATTCACAAGAGAATTACTAAATTTTTTATCCATCGTAAACTTGCGTGATTTGTATCCCTGTATAAATCTGTATGTATCTGTACATATCTGTGTGTATCTGTATATATCCCTGCTCTTTCGAAAGAAATTAATTCCGACCAGTAGATACCCATACCCAAATTTTATACGACCACAAAGGGTTAAATTCAAAACTCTTAATGTCAAGAGTTCGATTATCTGTTTTATATAAGGCTACTGTAGGTTTTATATGTTACAGCGAAACACCGAAATCTGTAGAATGTAAACTTACAACGGTGAATATCGACATTCTCCAATTTCGGTCATTCATGGTAACATATACATCAAAGCAAAAAATTCTTTCCCGCTAAAAACCACAGTTTTTAAAATTTTAGGTAACGAAAAGTAAAACACTGCCAAGAAGAAGAATTAAGCGGTCAGCCATTTTGTATTTGAACGCAAGAAATTGCGCCGACATCAGACATTAAGCTCTCAGTTTGATTAAAGCCTCAATTCGGAGTGAAAGAGGGAAATAAGATTTTTAAGTCGAAATGGGGTTTCTTAAGGAAATCCTTTAACTGAGACTCAGAACTAATTCAGTCAGTAATGTTCTGGAACTCGAGTTTCATATGAATAAAAGCCGGTTGTTCGAAAGTGAGTTTACGTCGGAGTTATTTTTCTATGGAGAGGTGCTCTGAGTTACGACCTTAATAAAACTTGGCAAAGTGTTTCTGTTTGTGAAGAAACGTTCACTTAATACGTGACTGATTTAATTAGCCTCTTCATTTCGGCTCAAAGAGTTAATCTCCGACTTATGAAAAATTTTAAATAAGATATGGACCGGCATTTGGTTCCTCAAACAAATCCATTGTCGTTCCACCCTCGAGTGGCGAGTAAATCACAGATCAACCCCGGAAATAAACTTTGGTTGAACTGCCATTCTTGCATGAGTTGTAATTAAACCTTAGTCGGTTTCTAATATGTCTGTCTGGGTGTTAGTTTATTTAAAGTAGTTTAATTAGTTAAAAACCGCGCAGGTGCCTTTTCATAAGATGCTTTGATGGGTGCAGGAAAACCGCAGCGAAGCACACAGAGAGGAAAACCTGTTTTTTCGGTATTTAGCATTTTGAATAATACTTTACAGTTTATGATCCCTTTCTCCCCCGCCCTTTACGGTCGTTTTTTACTGAATAAATACACAGCTTCCACCCCCCCCCCCCCGCGACAATAAACTGAACCTAGCTGCAGTTTTATGTGTCTCCACCTTGTCTTTTCGTTTTATTGCTCGCACGTTGCTGATCCAATTTGTGAAAATTATTTGTAAAAATCATAAAATCCTGGAAAAATTTGCGATTTTTATTTACTCTTCCTGCAGCCACAGGAAGGAAACTTCGAAAGGGGTGACTGACGACGAGGGGTGAAAGGTTATCCTTTCTTTCCTCGACTGACTTAAGCCGTTTATTAAATTTTTTGAATGTTTCCATTTAAAGAATTTCCTTTCGTGAGTCTTTTAATTATCGTAGCAATCGGTTTTATGTCGTTTGTTTATTCAGAAATCTCCCCGAAGTGAAATGAAAGCAAATGCCGAAAAGCGAAAATTTGCATTTTGGAAATTCTCAGGGGAAATAACTCAAATGCAATTTTTCATTTTCGCTAAGCTTTCACGTGTTTTCTTGTCGAAAGGGTTTCCTTGAAATTTTAATCAACCAAGAAAAAAGGCGAACCGCATCGGAAAAGTCTCGGGATGCCGAGAAAACCGAAAGTTTTCTCAAATGTTAATACTTATACTTTGTCTCCTTTTTTAAATATATCACCGGTTTTCGGTATTAGTCTCTGACATTCTTCTTGGAGAATCCACCGAATACATCATTCGATTGCTCCGTTTAGATAAGTACGATAAGAAGAATTTCTTTTGGGGGGGAACAGTTTTCCTTTTCTTCCAGTCTTTCTCCCTTTTCCTCTGGTCAAGAGTGCACTTTTCTTTGTTTTGTATTTTATATAAAGTAATGAAGTAAACTTTAGCTTTAACTGTGATTCATTCACTTTGAAATCGGATTATAACGATATCCGGCTTTATTCCCTTTTCTCCTCCTTTCGAGCCTTTTTGTGATGATCCTCAGCAGCAGAAAAGGGAGACACAAACAATGTCTAACAATTCTCAAACGCTTTTAATGTTTTCATTGAAAGCGAAAGCTTTCGTCTCTCAAAAAAACTGGAAAGTTTTCCCCTCATAAAATTTATTAATTTAATGGCGTTATACTTAATTTTTCTGACCCATTCCCCCCCCCCAAAAAATGGCGGTTGTTTAGAAAAACACCTTTTGAGCAAATTTATACAGGCCAAGAAAAAATTTATGAACTGAATGAAAATTAATAAATGAGTAAGATTGTAAATCAGTGATGGCCAACCTACGGCCCGTGAAGGTGTTGCATGTGGCCCGGTCTTTTATTCTTATATTCACATACGTATTTGGTGATTTCGGTCCATTTTAATTTTTAAATAAGGGATTATTCTAACATTAGAATAACTTTCAATGGGAGAATAACTTCAATTTTAAATTCTTTAATTTTAAATTCAATTTTAAATTCGGCAAAATTTTAAATTAACGCTTACGCTTACACATTGCGTTTCCCTCGTTTTTTAGATTATGTCGTAGAAGTCAAAAGGACACTTTGCATAAAATGTTGTAAAAAGGGTGAAGTCAGAAAAAGAGGCAAAGGCAATAGCCGTGAGAGCAGGAACATAGGGAAAAGAAGAAAATGATAAGAAAGAGAAAAGGAGAAAATGAGAAGAGAAAAAAAGAAAAGAGGAGGAAATGAGAAGAACGAGAAAAATATAAAAAGGGAAAATGATAAGAGAGTAAAACCTAATTTTAAAAATACATATTTAATTTTAGGCCGCACGCCTTTGGTATTAATTAATATTAAAAAATATTGTTTTATGAAAAATAAGGCGGGGGTCACTGACATTATTAAGCTCAATTGTTTGTAAGAAGTTTCATTTCCTCTTTGGGGTTTAGCGAAAATTAAGAAATTGTACATCACAGAGTTTTAATTAATACAGATTCTTTAATTAGCCAGTAAGCTTCTTTTACTTAGGACTCAGTCCTTAAGTTTTATTTATTTCCAGCCTCGGAGAGAGCATTTATTGTCTCTATCATGAGGGACTTTAAACAGTCTAATTTCAAAGATTGATTCCTTAAATTTGCCAATAATCTCATGTAAGGTTATATGAGCAGCTGTTTCAAAAAAATAACTACTTTCACCCCGGAAGTGAAACTTTCAAAAAGATGTGAGCACCTCTTTATTTTCCATTTTCTTCTGCAACAATTTTCCTGACTTCTTAAATCGTCAATTTCTCATTCCTAAGATCTATAAAAGCCTTTTTTGTGTCCGCCTTAGATTCTCTTCTTCTTTTGTAATCATCTATCATTGCCTCTGATCGACTGATTTTGATAGATATTTTCAGTCAAATACGTCCTCTTTCTTTCTTTCCGTTCAGAAAGATAAAAGAGTGGGGTATTAAACCCTTTATGACATCACCCGGGGACAAATATGTGAAAAAAAAAGTTTAAGTTTAGGGCCTCAGAGAAATGCCATAAAAATCAATGGAAAAGAAGCCAACTTTTGTTTAAAATGTCAACAAGACAAGCATAAGGGGTGTGAGCGATGGGTGTAATTCAAGGGTTGCACGAAAGTGAATACAATCCGAAAACAATCTGAGTATCCTTTGGAGCACAATTCAACTTAATTGAGTAGGCTTCTGATGCTAAGAATTTATTTCCCATTCACTTGTTTTATTTCCTTTCTTTCAGCTGCCTTTCCACCCTTGCATTTAACCCCCCATATCTGCACTTCTGATTTAATTTCTGATTGTCAGATTCTCCCGCGTTGATTTCGCATTCAGACGCCTTATTGGAGTTTTGAATTTCAAATGCATTTTCAGAAACGTTTAAATTTCTTTTCCTTGTTTTGAATTATAATGCTTAATGACTCAATGATTGTAGTATTATATCTTTCTTTTCATTCTCCCATCGATAAAGATTGCAAAATCAGGCCGGTGTTATTTATTTATAAATAAAACAAAATTTGACTTCATATTAATAAAAACTATTATGGCGAATAGTTGCAATGATTAAAGTTAAAAAATTGTTTTAAACAAATCTCTAAAATCCATTTTACATCTAAAATAAAAATTTATTTTGCTTTTTTTTGAAAGTTTATAAAAGAACGCACCACAAGAAGGCTCACTGCATTAACTGTACCACATTAAACTCACAAAAGAACACAAAAGACTCAAAATGCAAAATGTTTAACAAACCATTAAAAAAGAAAAAAATTCAAAATAAAAGGTGGGGGAGGGGAGACAAAAACCCCCAAACGCACACAACGAATATTGAATTACGACTTACCGACTTTGAATTTCATTTCCCATAAATTCAATCAATAAAATCAAATTGTATTTATTTATTCGCAGTGTGTGTGTGTGTGTGTGTGCGAGGGAATAAATTAATAAAACAAGTCAGGATTCTTTCGGCGGATTCGCGTGGGAATCACGAGAGAAACGTCAGAACCGAACGTCCGAAACGCGTGACGACTTCGCCGTCTGTGGAGCTTTCAAAAGCTCGCCAGACACCGAAACGTTCTCTCCGCACTCAGAGCGCAGGTACCGCCACTTCTTTCACACTCTGCCTGGCTCTTATTCTTTTTCCGTGGCATTCATCCCAATGATACGCTTCTGGAGAAGGATTTATATGTTCACTTCACCTATTTTTTTGTTGTGGTTTTCGAGAGACATTTAAAATTGCAATTTTTATTAAAATACTAGGGGGCTTCGCCCTCTCTGGGATTTGGGACTGTATATCTATACTTTAATTTCAGATACAATAATACATTTCCTGAAAATCTGAATGTACCTTGATAATCCCATTGCACTAAACCACAAAAATTATGTACAATTTTTAAACAAACAGTGCATTTATTTATGAAAAATAACAACAACATAATCATGTGTCAGTAGAATATAATGAGTTTGAACAAAAGTAAATGGCAATGGAAGAAAGTTTATTGAGGCCGTCTCATTTTTTTACTGTCCAAATCGTACTGAGTCCTAAGAATTAAAATTTTAAGATTGAAAAAACTACTAAAGCTGAACCCACTCTAATTTCCATCAATTCCACACCAAATTCTGTGAAAATCTAAAAAACACTTTGAAAAACCACTACCACTAAATCCACACAAACTAATTACTATCAAATCTAAAAACAATTCGCTGAAATTAAACAATTAAGTGAACAAAAAAAAGAACATCAACCCTTTAACATCGGAAAGAAATTCGTAAAGTTATCTGGTTTTTCCTAGAAACCTAAACAGGTTTTCTGGAGATTTCTCGGCTTTTGCTGATTTTCGAAAAATGAGACATAGCGCAGATAATTCTTTAGAAATCGGTTCGGTGGTACTTTAGATCTTAGGTAACAGAAAACGGTGCACATACACACATTCCTTTAACAGATTTATATATTAGTATGATATAAATTTTTACAAATTTTATCGTGAAAGTGGACATGGTCATGTTCTTCCATGACCGACGAGCACAAGAATCACTCCCAACTCTTTTCCTCCCCCTAGCAACCCCCTGCCAGATCCAACGCACTTCTACACCAGATTTTTGCTCTTAAAAGCGGTTTCAACTATTTCCCGTTCGGCCTCGGGCATTTAATACATTTTATTACCTTTCACATAATTTAAAACTGAATGCGGGAGGAGTTTATCAAATTCGAACTCTATATAAGTCCCCGACACAAAATAAAAATAAATAAACAGTGCATAAAATAATTGTTATGACCTCTCAGGTGCGAACGTAGATATTTTAAGATTTACTGCAGCAATGTCACGGCAGTAAAATCCCGGTTTTGTCCTGTTCCAAACGCATTTTTTTTATAATTCATTTTTTTTTGGAGCGTTTCACGATGCCATTTGAAAATTTCTTCGTATTGCACGCGTAACTTCACCCCTTTAACTGAATCGTCTGCACAAACACAAAGAAGATTTCTCCTGCCGAATCATACGTCAGCACATCACCACACGAAATATTAATTCAAGGCTGTATGCATGAAGAACCATTCACTTTTATGATTGATAAAATCAGGTTCAAGATATAATTTGAATAATATAAAACGATGGAAAATTTATAAGAAAAGCGGTTATGAAAACCCTGTTTTTCTGGAGGAAAATCATCTTTCGGAATAAATTTCAATGTTCAGAGCCGAAACACGAGAAAGAATGAACTTGCTTTTTATTTTCCTGCCCGTCCGAACCAAACTCACTGAATGAAAGCAAAAAAGAAAAGCGTCAGCTGTTCTCAGTATTGTTATTAACAATCTGTTATTGCTTAGGTTCAAATGCTTTTCAGATTTCACAGTCGCCAATTGCTAAAAAAAATTTAACCCCAAAGTGGGTTTTAAATTTTCAAAGCAGTCAAACTCTGACATTCATACTTATAAAGGGTTGTTTTTTATTATATCTTCTGCATTTTGTTATGATCAGTTCTAAATAAAATTTTCTCTTTCATATTCTTATATATATTTCTGTAGTCTTAACTCCTTTCAAAATCAGTATTTACTATTCATTTGAAATTTTAATTTGGTTTAATTTAGCGGTAATTAGAAAAAGGAACTTAAATAATAGTTAAATTAACTCTAATGATAATTACACTAAGTTTCTTTAACCCCTGACCTCGTCCAAATCCTCATACAAATCTGTTTTAAATTGGAAGAGTAAAAATTTGAAAATGTTTAATCCCCTGAAATTTGAGGGGAGCGGATTTAAGGGGCAAAAACAAAATGCAAGAAAAAGCGAAACGTCGTAGAGTGTGAAGAAACGGGACAGAAGATGCATTCGGTCCGGTTATTAGCCGCGATTGTAATTAAGATAAATTTGATTAATTAGAGAATTGTGCTCTTGGGCGATCAATCATGAAAAAACAAAGGCAAATTTTCAAGAGCCTTTTTTGCTTCCATCACAAAAGGTTTATTCAGTCGCACTTAAAAGCTTCGTCTTTTTTTGTCCCCGTCCGAGATCATTAAAAATTAGGTTTGCCAAAGTAAAAGCAAAAAAAAAAAAGTTGAACGAGTGACGTCGCCAGAGGAAATTAAAAAAAGAGTTTGATGATGATAGAAGGGCTTGTTTGGTTAAAAATGGAAGCGGAAGGAACTTGTGTGAGAAATCAATTGCTCTCTCTTTTTAGTTTAATCGAGTTTTTACACTTCTTTTATCAATCATTCGCTTCGTCGTCCGCAGACCGATTAAATTGCGAAACAAAGTACCCTTACACCCACTTTGTTTAAAATCTGAGCAAACCGTTTCAGCAGAGAGTAACAGTCTGAACCAATAGCAGAAGAGCTTCGACGAGCCGAAGCTTTATTAAAATTTTATACCGTCAGAGTAATAAAGCAGATGAAAATAACTAATTTTATTGCAAACATTAATTCATTCCTCTAAAGTAGGATCTTTGAATGTTTTCTCAATTTCGTCTGAATTTTCTTGAGAATATTCGTTCCATAAATGGCACATTTATTGACTTTTCAGAACTTTTTTTGTTTTGAAAATTTATTTCTATTTTACGATAAGATACTAAAATGATATCAAATTACTTTCTTATGCATATTTGCCTGTATATTTATTAATTCTTTTCAGAATGACAAACTTATTTTAACTTTAAAAAGCATAACTTTCAAAATTCCACTTTTTTCTATTGTCAACTTTTAAACTATATTTAAACACATATATAAACTAATGAAACTTTACAGGTAAAAATTCAGATAAATTTTTTTATTGAAATTTTAATTACTAATAATTAAATAATATCTTTTTTATAAATTTTTCTTGAATAATTTCAGGCTCAATTGCCGTGACATTTTATACAGGTAAAATATAATTATTTACTATATTATATTATATTATGTTTTATTGTATTGTAATTGCCATGACAGCTAAAACTGTTGACCACAAATTCCCGCAAAAAGTATGGAAATTTTTGGGCGTCAATTTGGAGACTTAAAACTATTTTTATCACACGAAGTATTGAATCATCTTCAAATCAAATCACGTCACATCTGAGCAATTTATAAGCGGAATAGGGCGAGTTACACCGACAAACAACCCTTCTGATGAAAATAAAATAACGGCCTTTAAAGGAAGGTATTGTTCGGAAGAGAGAAAAGGATTCGAGAGGGAAATAAAAAACCGATTAAGGCATCCCTTAAAGGTTTTCCCAGTGAGTGTATTAAGAGCGGAGGAGTCCCGTGGACGGGGTTGTTTCTTTTTCGAGGCCCGAACGACGAGATTATAACCTTCATCCCCCGTTCGAGCCCGGATTTCCACCCACACCACCTCCCCTCTTCCTCTTCCTTTCATTCATAGATCTCCGCCACATTTCATTCTCTCCTATCTTCCAACCGAGAATTTTTTATCTTAAAATTTTCATCAATGTTGTTTCCACTTGAAAGATTCAAACTTTATTCTAATCGAAATAAAAAGCATCCCATAAGTTCATTTGCTTTCTTTTTTTTATGTTTCTTTCTTTTCTCAGTTCATCTCTGAGGTTTTAGCAATAATTCGAAGTTAAACAGAAATACTCGGAATATTGGCTTTTGAATTTCCACTAAAAAATCCACTGGTGAATTTATATTAAATCAAAATGGCGCTCAGCTGCGTTTCAAAACCTAGTGAAACACCACGAGTTTAATGAGAAACCATCTTGTCATTCGATAAATGTATCCTGTCGAGCAGTGATCCTCTTTTTGAATTTAAATAAAAACAATATTTGATTCTGGCGAAATAAGCAGTCGGAGACCGCAAAGAGAAAGCGGGGAAAGCGGAAAACCTAATGTCCTTTTGGCTATTTATCACGGTATTTTTCTGCTTCTCAGAATAGAAATAAAAGAGCTTAAACTTCAAACTTGACGTCATTTTGTATTTGAATTCAGAGTAAATAAATATTTGAAAATTTCAAAAACGAATAAATTTAGTCCTGGCAAAATTAACCCTTAGTGGTCGTATGTCTGCTCTCAGCCACCACAGCAAGGAACTATACGAATATATACGAATCTTATACTGTATGCATTCCTATATCAGTTTAAACTTTTCCTTTACGCTCGCAGATACATATGAATATTTTCTAAATTGTATTTAGGAGTAATTATAGATTCTCTCTTGTTAAAATATGACTAAATATTAGTGAATATTATGTATATGTATCCCTGCTCTTTCCAAAGAAATTAATTCCTCCCAACAGATACCCATCCCCAAATTTTATACCACCGCAAAGGGTTAAAAATATTCGATTTCCCTGAGAATTTCAAACATTCCAAGAAAGCATTAACACTGAGAATTGAACTGAAGAAATTATCCGTCTGGGGATTAGAAGTAAGCGAATGTGGGGTCTATCAGCAACAGCAAACGAGGAAGATATATGAGCATTGGAGGCCGGGAGGAAACGTCGCAACCATCCGGAGTCCACGTGACCGGAAGAACCAAGTCAATCATTTTGTATTTTTAGGGGATTGGGGAAATTGTAAAAACTGTTTCTGATTTTCCCACTTGGCGGCACAAATTTTTTGCATGACTGAAAATAGAACTTAGAAAAAGGTTTTTAGTAGAAAAAAATAATGAAATTTCGGTTTTGTACCTACTCGGTGGATTTGAAGGAAAATAATGATTTGTTTTGCAAACAACAAATAATATTTGTTAACCCCAAGCATAATTCAATACAGTAACTGTAATAGTATTACTTGAGTATCAACTAGTATAGACTTTTGTGGGTATTAAAAGGCACACTCGAATTACTGCAAAATCTGAAACCGACATCTTTCAAAACGAATTTCACATGGACTCCTCTCATCCCTCAAATACAAAAAAATATCAAAATTCTCACCGCTTATATTCTTAAGAACACAGTCCGTGAAAAGGTAGCTCATTAAGCAACAGGTGCTTATTCGCATTTCTCGTCTCCCGCCCCCTTTTGGCAAGGGGAGGGGGGGGGGTTGCCAAAAGAAATCGAAAACACGTTTCCATCTTTTCTGAGGAACGATGGGGGATTATTTACATTTATTTGTTCCTGAAAAACATCCTTTCTGGAGCAGAAAGATATTCTGCATGATTTGACATGATGTCATTGAGATTAGGCGGGGGAAAAAAAAACGATAAAAAATTGTTGAGAAAATTTGTTTGCATTCGAAAGTCTTCGAGAATGATCTCCACTTGTGTTGCTCTTGTTCTCAATATCTCTTTTTAGTGTGTTGCCGTTTTACAGATTTCCAACAGCGGCAGAAAACATTTCTTTAAATATCGATTTATGCTAAACTTTTTCTCCGACTTTCCCTCGGAGCTCCCAACTCGAGATACTGTCTTCCTTTGGGCATTTTAAAATTGTATAATGCATTTAATGACAGGATGCCACGTTTAAGACAGGTCTTCCATTTATCCGAATTAAATTGCTCGGATCTGTCAGTAAAGTCGAGTTTGTCAGGTCACTGCAAAAAGTGTCGAAAAATGTGAAATCCTGTCTTCAATTCATATCAATTCTGCAATTCGATTTTTATATATAAAAATTTTTACTGATTTGAAAAGAATGTCGGAAAGGCCAACACAAAATACTCGAATACTTCAATCCAGATCGATAGAATAAATTGATTCTGTTTTTGTTTTAATCCCGCTTACATGGGGTGGGTGGTAACATTAAAAATCCTTGAGGCAAAATAACTCGAAGGAAGCCATTTAGGAAAACATCTTTTCCACATCCATATTTTTCCGACAGGGAGGCTGTAACGTTTCCATCGACAAATCGTAAATTTAATTTCAACGTTATCAAAACTCTATGTTTATGGTGTACAGTATTGGCTGCAGATAAAAAGAAAAGAATTTATTATTTGATTCTGTCACTATTCTTCAATTCAGTATAATTTTCCTCATATTCTCGTTGTTTGTGAGAAAAAGCGAAAAAATCATTGTATATTTTTTATTTTTGGAGAACTCAGTCGGATTTTCATTTCTATATTTTTACAGATCAGTGTTTCAGGTAGAAATGCGAAAGAAGTGTTTCAAGAAAAATGGATCGTATTGTTTGTTTCTGGTTTTTGAGAATGTAAAATTCAAAATACTTAAAAAGGGTTGAAAAATATTTTTTTGCGGTTTTGAGTCTTCTCACGATTGAAATGTACACCGATGTTGTAATAAACAAGGAATAAATAAATTAGTAAAACTTAGCAATAAGTAAATAAATTAAGAACAATAAATTTATCCCCGGGGATCGATCATGTTAAAAAGTTTCATTGTAATCTGACTCAGCTAACATAAAACCTCGCAATTTAAGACCTGAAACCGAATGAACACAAAAACATTCCTTAAATTGGAAAACTTTGGAAATCGTATTATCGTTTTCAAATACAGTGGAACCAATAATGCGAAATTCAAACCCGGTTATATTTAAAACGAAACGCAACCGCTAATTTAATCTATCTTAAAATATATTCTTTTCTGCGGAGAGCCTTATCGAAACAATTTTGAGGGGATGAACCTGACTTCGTCTCCTTCAAAGAGTGGTGCCCCGTACAAATTCAGCTTATACATCCTCAATATCACTCCGATATTTATCAAATAAATTACTTTTTACAAAAAATAAAACGCAAATATTTATAAAAAATCATATCGGGAAATTTATAAAGCGTATTTTACATTAAACTCTTTCCTCTCATTCACTATTTTTTCTTCTTCAATGGGCTTTCGCCAATTTTGCATCCCGAGCTTTTCAAGAAAAACCCGAGAAAGGTAGATTTCTGTCTCTCTTTTTTAGAATATTCCTGCAGATATCTTTCAACTTTTCTATATGCTTTTTTTAACCCATAAGGCTGCACGAAAAAAATTCTTAAATATTGTACCAACTCAACAGAACAAAAATGCTGCGCAAATAAACATCAGAATCAGACTAACAATTTGGATTTTCACTCTTAAGTCAAAAGGTCATTTAAAGGCTCAGAAATTTCGCTATTAATTAATCACACAAACAATTTGCAATCATGTAGCCATAGTTAACCCAATGATCGTTCAGGTTTAACTGCCTCCATCTTCCAATACACCTTAAAAAAAGAAGATATATTTGCCGAACAAGTGTAACTTATTTTGCCATATTATGCCAAAATGAATTAGGCCATAGACCATTCAACTCAAAATACGGTTCTCACTCTTTTTTGGACCTATTCGTTCCTTTTCTCACAATCAAAACTTATTCGATTTTCGGGAACCGCCTGACTCTGCCCCCAAAAAAGCTTGTGAAATAACAGACAAAAATCGTTACAGCAAACTTTCTAAACTTTTTGGCAACAAGTCATGCACCGGAAATAATTCGCTTTAGGTAGCTCAACTACAGTTTGATAACAAAAAGAAGAATTTGAGCAGTTTGCTAATATATTCGAGACAATGATAAAGCCTTTGGAGTTAGAAGTCTGACGAATGCTACGGGGTGATCTTCATTTGCGTTGGATTTAGCAAGTTTTTCGTCTGAGAGGTGATTCTTCTAGTTTAGAATTGCAAATCAAGATCAGCCTGTTTTTGGCAAATTGTAAACATAATTGAATAAAATGAATTTCCGTTACAGACCAAATTTTATTGGGAAAGAAAATGAACAACCTGTCAATCTCGTGTTCCGGAAAGATGGAAGTATCACAGACAATGAAAGAGTAAGTTGCAATAAATAGGATTTTAAATACATTACAGACTTTTAGAGTAGAAAGAGTAGTTTTTGTTTTTGTATACTCACGAGTGAGAATTTTTGAGAAAGCTCGGAGAGAAATGCGGTAAGAAAAGAAGAAATTGGTTGGGTGTTTAAACCCTCGTGAATGGAACTCATTCTTAGTTTTGACTCAATTAAATTACAGAATCCTCTTCCGATTTGATTCAGGCTTTTCATTCAACTTCAAAAACATTTGATTGTAGCGGCTTTCTAAATTAGTGAGGTCAAATTCAAAATTTCTTAAACTTATACTCCTGATTAAATTACTAAGAGAAAGAAGGAAACGGAAGCGGCCAAGAATTTCTGCTTAGATGGGAAACCAACCAACTCGCGTTCAAAAATTTTAAATAAATTTCTTCTTTTTGTCTTTACCACAAAAACGCTTTTTCTGTTTATTATTTTTAAAATATTGGAATTTTGTCGGGGAGGGAGCTTTTGAATATTTTTCATAGTTCACTGATTCCGAGTTATGGGACCTGTTCCTTGAATATGAAAAAATTTTCAATAATGGTACAAAATTCCCCCCAAAAATTTTGATTTTTTTCTTCGCTCACGGCTGGTTATTTATTCTACAACTTGAGCGGATTTTTTCTGGCGTTTCAGGCCGGTTATTACCAAAGCCTCTGGCTAAAGTTCTTTGTTATTTTGTGTACATTAGCCTTTTTTCTTTTTCTGTCTTTGATGCCAGAAAGGTTATGGATTATTACATGTACTTGTGAAACCATGCGCATCACTGATTTTGAAATAAGGAAAGTGGTGTCACTCAGTAAAGCGATGATAGATGGGGACGAACAAAACCCCCCCCCCCCCCCCCCTCATGGTTTCTGCCTTTTCGCTTTCATTAAAATTCATCGTCTGTGGCTTCATTTTAGGTAACTCACAAACTGTTTTTTAAAATTTATCTTAAAAAAAAGTAATTTCCCCGTTTTTGGGGAAAATTATTCCTTGCTTTATCTTTAGAAAATATTATAGTAGAAAAGAACTGAGCTATTTTTTGTATACTATAGATAACCAAAGAGAGCTCCTTATGTTATTATTTTATCTGTTTATTTTAAAGTCCTATCACTCACTGCGTCATTTCAAGTCGTTAATTTTTAAACGGTTTTATTCAACTTGGTTTTCGCGTCTGTTTGTCTGTCTGTATGCTAAGACTCGGAATCAAAACTTTGAAGCGAAATTTGACCCGTTTCCCTTGGACCGATTTCTTTCAAATTTTGCACACACTTTCGTTATTTATAACCATCGCTGTTAGTCGAGTAGGCTTATATAATATACAGTAGCACTCAAAAGTATTTTGACAATACAAAATTTATCGTTTTCCACTCGCAAGAGTTAAATACAAAGTGAAATTTCATTGGCTTTCATTAAAATGCTTTAGTCTCACATTTATAAATACAGTCCTCATATTTTTAAATATTAATTTAATATTTATTAAATAACAGAAGAAACAAAGTGTTTATTTTTAAAATACATGCAAAAGTAAGTAGAATTATACAGTAGTATCTACTATTAATAGAACTAAGTAAGAGTATTAAAAAAAGCAGAAGACTAAAAAGAATGTAATGTTTTGTACACTGTATTTTGTTATTGTCAAAGGGAGAAAAATACATTATTAACCAAATAATACAACCTAATATAATACAAACCATAATAAAATCTTGTAGTAAAATAATTAACTGAGAAACTTTTAAATTTTGTATTGTCAAAATACTTTTGAGCGCTACTGTATATATTTGTTAATGATTAAAAATAATATGTAAAAATTGATTGAACACTTTTTTTGAAATATTTTTGTTAAAAGCCAAGATCTCTTCCTCTCCTCCTCTCCGAGAAGTTGAATAACAACCAGTTTACCCAAAACTTTCCCTCTCCGTGTGTTATAACTTGTGGGAAGAGAAAACTCAGGGAATATTAACGGGGATTTCCCTTTTACACGGATAGTTCCAAGAAGAAGCGCGTAAGAGCTTGAAAGCCAGGGAATTGTTCGGGAATATTCCGGATTGTTAGGGATCGGTTGTCTTAATTTGATTTCTCAAAGAGAATCTTGCAATTCTTCGCGAGAACCCCGTGTAGTAATTATTTTTTGATTTCCCCCAAGAAATAAATTTATACCTTAATTATATTTCAACTGCAAAAAGGTTATCCTACGACAAATATTACAATTTATAATTAATAGATAACACAACAGTATGGTTTTATGAACTTAATCTGCTTAAAAACGAATACTCAGTACGGTAACACACCATTTAAGTACCTAACGAAAGATTTAAATGATTTAGAACAGTTCATTTTTCATCATTATATATAATAAAATATGGTTTGAAAAACCTGCGACTGTTTTATTTGGTAATTCTATCAGGAAACATTTATCATAGTGTGTGAGAGTTGACTAACATTGAACTTGAGCATTTTGGCTGGAGAAAATCTTAAAATAATTTATTTATACAAAATAAGGGTATTTATGAGATAAAAGTTGAAAAGCTTCACAATCTCGAATAAAACTAAACTGAGGAAAAGTTTTAATTCCGAATTGAATGCCAACTTAACCGTTCCTCTATGTCTTTCCCTCGCTCCTTCTCTTTCTCTTTCCAACTTAACGAGCGATTTACTTCCATTAATTACAGTTTAGAACGTTCGAGCGGGGCGCCAACGTCAGGATCTTCTGTACTCAACATCTTCACCATGTTCTGTTGTAAACAATAACCATTTCAACTTCAGAGCAGTTATTTTGAATGTTGTTTGTACTCCGAAAATACCCCTATTATTATTAATAATTGATATATTTTCAAAGACAACGTTGTTTTATAAGATCTCAGCGTATATTGATGTCCAAATGGGAGAAATTGACATATTATATAGATAATACAGTAAGGCCCCGCATAACGAACGCCTCGCACAACGAATTTTCGCACAACGAACGCTTTTCGTGGACGAAAATGCGACTCGTACAACGAACCTGTCCCGTATAACGAACCATTTTTTGGGGATTTCCTATAATTTTTTTTGGGCAATCGATTTCTTCGAAAGGACATGCCGCCAAATTCTTTTCCAAACAGTCCTTTTCCAGGAAATTTGGAGGAGCAGTGACTGTTCCTCCATCCCCTCCTGCCCTTTTTTAAACTACACCAAAATTTGCCTGTTATTGTTCTGTTGTTTCCTGCAGTGACTGTCTGAAGAAGTGTCCATGAGACTTTACAAGGCCTTAAATACTGTGTGTTCCTCCTTATTTCACCTCCTCATGGTCCACTAAGATCATCTCTTGTTCTTACTCTGTTCATCCCTCAGATAAGGGGTAAACATAGGAAACTGCGCATTGATTTCTGGCAATTTTTTGCTGCCGCTCGGAACGGATTAATCGGTTAAACATAGAAGTATATGGGAAATTGTGTTTCGTACAACGAACGATCCTTACAACGAACGCACTCCGGGAACGAATTACGTTCGTTGTGCGGGGCCCCACTGTACTCAGAAAAGAAGATGAGAAAAATGAAGAGCACACTTAAATTTTTATACAGTTCTAATTGCATCTATTGTTTCTATCTCGCATCTTGTTTTGCTCTAATAAATATGGCTTTCAACAAATTAGTCGAAGTTTCTTTATATTTAGCTTGTGAAAAATATTCTCCAATTCAACATAATAATACAAATGAAAGCTTTTGCGTGACTGCACTGCTTTACCAAACTTTCTCTTCTGAAAACATGAATTAGAATTTATTTTATGCCAGGCAACAAAGTCTCAGTTTCTTATGAAAAAAAAAAGGTAAGAGAATTAATTACATTCCTGAGTTTCAATATTCATTCAATTTTTCTTAGAGATTTTTTTTTAAGATACCAATTTCTTTTTTTCCTGCAATACAATGCACTGCTTTCTGGCGATCACCGTTATCTCCTAAAAATATAATTTTTAATGCAGAACAGGGACAGCTTCAAATTTTCGAATAATCATATGAAACCATAAATGTACCGGAAAAGAGATGAAACCACTACATTTTGTGCAAAATACACTTTGACATATGTTTAAAACTCGATAAAAAAAAGTACGATAGTTCATTTTTGATTTTCCAGCCACGTGAAAAGGTTTTCGGGCGGCCGTCAATCATTTTCCGGGCAAACCCAATTTTAAATTTATTTATTTTCTTGTCCTGTGCAAAAAAAGTTTGCTCGAAAAATAATTTTATGATTGATGATGCTTAAAATATTTTTAGGAAAATGGTAAAAAATCAAATTATCATTTTTGGCTTACTGGCGTTCACCGATTATGGCTGTCTCACGCTTATCCCCCATATCTCCCCTTTCACAATCTAAATTCAACATTTTCTCTTATGATTTTAATTTTCAATGCTATAGAAATTTAGTGCTTTTTAAGTATTTGTAAAAACAATGGCAAAATATAAAAAAAATTTTGATGTGTCAAACATTTAAATAAATTATTAACACAAAGGTTCTCCAAAAGCGGAAATTAAGTTTTGGACAAGAGCTGTCATCTTTATGGTTGAGCGATTTCTCTTTAAGCAACAAAAGATCGCTAATTTTGTGTGCGCATTTGACAAAATAATGCCAAAATTCATTGTCTGTTTACTTTCACTTTATTTTCCTGAACCAAAAAAATTGGACAGGAATGTTTATCCCCACCGCTCAAAAGTATTTTCTGTGGTTAAACTAGAGAATTCGAAAGAGATAATTAAACTGAGGAGGAAAGAATAGAAAGCTCGTCAACCTTTACGCAAAATCTTCCGAACGGACTTCCTTTACGTAAAACCCAAACGTTTGTTTTGCCGCTTTGCTGTCATCTCTTTCTTTTTATGGAGATTGAAATGAGAAAGTAGAACCGCTCTCATTCAGTTCTAACTACTGATAATAACTAACACAAGAAACCTATAAAGTGTGAAAAACCAAAATTTTCTAAGAACTGAATTTGCGAGTCGACGATTTTCTCGTAAAATTCTCTTTCGCCAACGGCTGCACCGCCTTCAGTTTCCGTTTTGTGTTTTCATGAGAACAACTAAATAGAAATTTAAGTTTAGAAATACAGTTGACTATGAAATGCAATGGACTTTTTAAAAGAATTGTTATTTTTTTGTATTTCACAACACCCATACAAACTTCTGAGTAAAATTGTATATTTTTAATTCATATTTGTAATAAAAATTATTATTTATTATAAAATTTTGGCCAAAAAATAGACCCTCCGCTTAAATAATTTTGATCTTTAGTTATAAATTCATTCATAATGCCAATGTTTCCTTTGATATGATTATAAAAATTCTTTCTATTTTATAAGGACACCATATATTTCTATAGTTTGGACTGATGAATAAGAAATGAATGAAAAAAATGCCAAACATTTTTTCTTCAAAATTTCTATGAACTCAAAATATTTGGAACTTTATTACATCCAAATATATATTCATCTGCAGTTTGTCTAATAAATTTTCCTTGCAAAAACTAAGGATTTAAAAAGCATGACTTTAAAGTCAGTCAATAATTTATTTCTTTGCATAATAATCAACTGATCTGATGCAGCTATTCCAGCAAATCGGACAGTTTTTTCAATTCAGTGGACGCCAAAAAATCATTCCGGGAAAAATTTCACCCACAATCAAATTCTCGTCTAAAGTAAATACATTTATTACTTCGGCAGTTACTTATTTTAAAACCTAAAAATATAAAATAAAGAATGTCACCCTTTACAAATAAAAGTGGCAACTGGATTATTAGTTTTTGGGGGAGCCTATTGTTTTTTTTCCTGTTTCCTCCCGAACGTACAAAAAAACCGCCGGTTAGGAAGTTTTTATTTATTTATTTTTTCGCCACGACACGCTACCCGGAACTCGGACAGATTTTCGGTTCCGTTTTAACTTCCTTTGCTCGTATATTTTCCCTCGTCGTCGCTGACTTCGCTCGCCTTTCGCCTTTTTAGAAAAACCAAACAAAAGGATTCATCTTTTGGAAGTCCGAAGCTCCCTTTTTGTTTTTGCTCCCTCCCCTCGTGCTCCTCCGTGGCCATTGGCACGATGTCAATATCGATTTGGTAATATTTCAGACTGTGGCTGCACGAGAGCACTTTGTCCTCGACACCTGCATCCGACATGATATTAAAAGCTTGTCACGTGACAAAGCATAACTTAACAGGGCACTTTAAAGGTGATAAAATAACCCTTGCATTTTTATAAATCATCATTAGTATTGCTTCAAAATGCGAACGAAATTTTAGGAGTAATAATAAAAAAAATCAGTTTAGGACCATTATGTTGTAGTGGAGTTTCCTAACCTCTAAATTTTCCAAATTTTAATCTAATTTAAATTATTTTAAACTAAAAAATCATTATTCATTTAAATTAGTGTTTTTATGCCGGTTCGTGAGCGATCGAAAATACTCAGTAAATTGACAATAACACCAAAAATCAAAGATGCAAATTCAAAAGAAAGTTACTTTCTAAAAATTATAAATAATAAATCATTTGTTCCGAAACAATTTTTCCCCCGTAATTGAACTTAAAAGACATTCAATGGCTCTCCAATAAAAAAGCGATTATTTTCTCCCAAATTGAAAAGCTTTGTGTATTTCATAACACCCTCAAATGAATTCTATTTTCGAACTAATGAAACACATATCTGCCTATTTACGAATAAATTAGAACTAATTTAAAATTAAAGAAGCACACGCATATATTTTTTTGTATCGAAAGAGAAGACCGAATTCGTCTTTTCCTCTTTTCGAAGAAATTGATATTTGCGGGAAATGCAAAAAAAAACTTGTTTTCGTTCCCTTTTAAACAGAGACAGGAAGAAAAATAATAAAATATTTTTCTTATTGGAAAAGAAAGGAATAAAGGAAAAGTAAAAATTTGTATTATTTCTCCGTCGGGTGGGGGGATGGGGGAACCAGGAGGGGAAGAGAAATAATATTATCAATGACTAATGTTCGACTTGTTTCCCGAGGCGACAGATCACCCGGAATACTAAGCACCGCGAATGCTTTATTCCCAATTCACGTTTTTTAGCTGACGTATGACGACTTTCAGATAACAGATAACATTTTAAATTGGGAGGGCGGAATTTCTAAAATGAGGGCGGAATTGAAAGAAAGAATTTGAGAGGCCGAACCCTTTTTTTTGGAATTTTTTTTTACAGAAGAGTCACCACCGCTTTATTATTTCAAAGGCAAAACATCAAAGAATTTCTCCTTAAGTCTGCATTACGGAGATTTTTTAACTGAAATTCCCCGTTTTTCTTTTAAAAATACCGACGAGTTTGAGATTTGTTAAGTGCTAATTGATAAAATTAAGTTAACTTTTACACAATACCGTTAAATGAAAACTCGAAATAATTTCATTGGATGAAGAATGAGTAGTAATACACTTTTCAGGAGTTCTTTTATATAGAGACGTTAAAAAAAACTTTTGTTAACTTATTTTAAATGATTTTCTCGGATTTTCAGATTCACCTTAAGGTCAAAGGGCATAACCAACAAGCAGAACTTGTAGCCTAGTATTATTTTCAAAGGAGTTAATTGCTGCAAAATCAATGAACAGAAAACTGGATTGAAAGAGAATTTTATTGAATGAAACCCGAATAATTCAAATCCAATTAGTGTACTCCACCTCTCCTCATTGCTTTCTTTATTCCTCAAATAGGTATGCACACTCAAACCGAAGACTTATATTATTTTTTTATGATGAGAGTGAAATTCGATGATTTTCAAAAAGTTTACAGGGAAATTGCAACTGCATATTTGGGGTTAAGGAGAAGAGAAGCCGTTTCTTGACAAAATGAATTTCTTCAGTCGAAAGTAAGCAAAAGCTTTTGTCTGTGTCATCACGAGTTACCTTTGTCGATTTGCATTTCTCATTAAAAGCAAAAATTCTCATTGGAGCCGAGAATTCATATGAAAAAAATAATAAAAATTTAAATGAGACAATACAAAATAAAAATCGAGGATGCTGCTGACGGATCTTGTAGAAAGAAGAAAAAAACGCGGTGCCACGAAAGTAATAAATGAAGGAAGAAAGGAGGCTTAATGCGGCTATAAACTTCTTCACCTTCGTTAATCCTTAATTTTTTAAGATTAGGGGCGAACAAGAAAGCTTACCGCCTCAACTCTATGCGAGCTATATTTTTTTAATTTTCAATTATTTATATCACATAAAACATAGAAAATGAGGGTGAACAGCCAGCTTATTATTAGAGGCAGCAGTTCTCCCTGACCACCTTTTTTTACCGAAATGTGGTAAAGTATTCACTTTCCCGAGTGTTTATAAACTGATTTTGACGTAACATTAAATAACCTAATTTTTTTAAAAATATTTTCCGACTGAGTTTTTCCTTTTGCATCGTTTTCTTCAAATTTTGTTTTTGGAATTTTTCATTTTCCTTTGCACGAGTTCAAATCAGATTGTGAATTCTTTTTGCCTTTTTCGCCTTAAGCAAAATAAATATGCGAGAAGAGATTTGTTTTTTGACATGTTTCCCTTCTCCTAGGCTTGCTTTTTTTATTCTATACAATTTATGACTATAATTTATTCAGCAGGTTTAAATTACATTGGGAATATTTAAGAAAATCAATGAATGCGGTGGAACTCATTATCGTTTGAACCCTAGACTAAAACATTTTGGAATACAACAAAAAATACGTTACGAAACCAAAGCATACATCTCTCACTTTTTTATAAGAAGATAAATCAAATCGTTTGATTTTTATAACTTTCCTCAATTTTTTCCAAATCTCAAATTCACGTGTAAGCGAAAAAACTTTTGTCTTTGACTCTGCAGATTTTCAGAAATTCATAAGTGTGCTATTTTTGTGCCTGACATGAATAAATCTCCGACAAATGACATTATAAGGCGCGTTTTTGCGCCAAACATTCATCAATAAACTCGAATCTACTCTAAGTAACCTCATCCTAAGGGTTTGTTTGAGACGGATGGATTAAAATAACGACCACGGGGGCGACAGTATTACTATTCTATTTTTTATAATTTATACGAAATAAATATTCGTCTTGGATATTTATTGGGTTTAACGGGGGGGAAAAAAGAATTCATACGAAAAATTTCACAAGTACAAGTTTTGGAAAAATTTTCAATTTCTATAAAAATAAAAAAGAATGAAAAAAGAAAAAGAAAGTGAAAATGAAGAGGAGGAGATTTGTTATTACTGCAGGAAGAAATTGCCGAGACTTTTTTTGGACAGACATTTCTCTATAAAACTTTACTTTCCCAATTTACCGAATAAAATCTATTTTCTTGCGTTAGTTACCCTTTGACAACGTAGATGGATTTTTTCAAATTCGCTTCCCCTCTTCTGATAGTTTTTCAAGAAAATCATTACTGTAGAGAAGTAACTGATTTTCTTTGTACTCAAACGGCCTGAATTTATTAAAATCGGTATTTTAAAATGAGGTTTATAACTTCAAAAATTACCAAACATTCTTTGGGTATGTGCAAGCTGAAGTGACCCGTGTCATTTCAAGGAACGAAGCGGGACTTATTGATTTATAACTTTTATTGAAAGAGATTAACTCGGAAGAATCATCTGGATATAACAGGGAAATCAAACCTGAAGAAAATGTATAAGCTGTAAGGATTCCTGGGGACAAATGTGGTTTACAAATGAGAGCAATTTCCTTTATCGTAAATCTTGAGATGTATGGTTTACGTCACAACAAATCGCAGTCTCATTGTTAGTAAAAGAATGTCAAAGACACACAATAACTTTTCGAATGGAAGTTAAAGTAAAAGATTAATCATTTGCGGCGATTAAATTAATTTATATACTAAATCAATGCAAAAACAGAAAGACATTGTCCTCTTACTTTGTTTCTCACCGCATCACATTTGAGCTTACACTACAAAAAAACAATGAATACCCCCAATTAAAACTTATCGAGTTTAAAATATAAAAATTAAAGGAAAAATACTTAATTCTTTAATGTTTAAAATTATTAATTAATGAGTTTTTATTCATTACAAATTACAGTATTTAAAAATTTATCACGAGCATAGAATGAATAAATACAACGGTTACCAACCTTGGCAAGCCGCAGAGACCTGTGGGAGGCCATATGCGGGCCACTACTTTTGTGTTTGACGTAACAAAAAGAGGAATTTTGATTTCCTATTATCCAGCAAGTCCAATTCACCTGCTTCACTTCTTTACTGAGCCCAGGGAAAATCTTCTATGAAAATCCGACGGCGGTCCTTTGAGGAATTTATAATATTGACTTTGATTCGTCGATTGTAGTTTATGCCTGGAGAAGAATAAGGAGAACATTAAAACCAAAAATTACGATGAATGTTTAAACTAGATTTTCGAATTCATTCTAAAAATTCAGAGGGATTAAAATTAACTTTTAATTGGCTGATAATTACATAAACGGTTTAATATTTTCTGCTCTTTTTATCTAAAAGTATTTTTATAATAGAAAGAATTTTTATTTAATGTAAGCCTGTTTTATTAAGATTTTATAGAGCACAAATTTTATGTAGTTAAATAAATTTGAATGTCTGTTGAAAGCGAAAAAAATTAATAGTTTTAAAAAGAATTAGTCACACAGAGTCTGATCAATAAAGAAAAAACTTTTCAGGAAGTTCACATTTAATCAAATAATGCTGGGCAAAGAAAGGGAGAACACTTTTCCCCGCTGCTTCCTTCATTTCTGTTTTGGACAGAGAGGAAAAGAGAAACACTATCCCCTAAAGTAAAGTGCACCCAGAATCCCGCCCTTAATGCAACTACCCTCGACCAGATGACTGTTCACATGACCGCAATTATCTAACTATCGTTCTCTCGAATCTCTCCTCTCCCCTTTCTATTTTCTTCAGTTTATACCATTTCTCTTCACTTCCTCCGAAATCAACACAAACTTACAGAACATTAACCGAACCCCGTAATAAGTTACTTGTATTAAATAACACATGATTTTATTGCAAACGGATTCTATTATATATGGAAGCAATTACGTTTCTTTTGGTTTTTAAAACTTCAGAAACCTAAAAAGAGCACTTTTTTCCGGATGACATTAAATGATTATTTTTTTTAACGTTATTTCCATAATGAAATTCTCTTCTCGCGATTTTGTGTTAATTTGTTTTTATAAAAGTTAGACTAGATCTTTTACTTACGTTGCATATTTATAATTTGAAAAGAATAAAGAGAAATCTTCCAGATTTAGAGCTCGAAAATAAAGTTAATCAATTCTCGAGTAAAACTGCCCTATTTAAGCAATCGCAGTTTTAACGGAGATCCCCGGGAATAGAGGAAATGTGCAGATGAATAAGGAATTTCGAAAAGTAACAACTTTTCAGTTCCCTCCGGTTTGATTAATGAGGCAAACTTTTCCTCCATTCATGCCACTGTTGAAAAGTGTAACATTCATATTTTGCTCTCGGATAAGAACGGAATTGAAGAATATTATAGAAATGGCCTGCTAATTCATTTTGAATTCGATTAAAACTAAATTAATTTTTTTTATCATGAATTTCTGGATTAATCCGTTTAAAAGTAAATTCAAAACATAAAAACATTGGCTAAAGTAAAAACGAAAAACCAGGTTTCGAGATAAAAATAAGTGACATTCATTTAATACCTAGAAAATACATTCCAGGATCTCTAACTATTAAATAAGCTTATGAAGACTGTCGTCACCTAACTCCAGTTAATTTAATTAACCGCGACGTAATTCAATTTTGCCGTCTGGCTAATGTCGATTAAAGACTCAAGTAAATAAATTTGTAACCGTTTACGCCAACTCATTCTTTGGAAGAGAAATTACGTTGAATCATCCCAGTGCAAAAAAATCCTTTAACTTAATGAAGTAAATGTGCTGCGGGTGATAAGGCCTAAAAAGGGGTAAATTAGGGTCTTTCTCAGTAAATATGCTGCAGCATAAAAAATATGAAGTATTAAGAAGAACAATAAGAATTCATCTGATAAGCGGCAATTTAAAAAAATTTCTCGGTCGGAAGCCTTTATTATGTCAAAAACAAGAATTTCATCAGGCGAAGAAAATAATCAGATTCACTGAAATGGGACTGGCCGTGACTCCAAGAATAATCATGCGTCTGGTTGGTAGTTTCGTGAGCATAACTTTGTGACAACATTCAACCACAAAGTTAGAAGTGAGATCTCAAAACGATCTGTCTGAATTATGATTCCAAATAGCGATATGAAAAATTTTATTCTAAAGACCTAAACTAAAACTAACTTTTTTTAACCCTCTTTTTCACTTTTCGGGGTTTTGTGGACAAGTGCCCGTCTGCAGAGTACCTGAATCGACTTGCAGAAGATGGCGAGACCACTTAATTAATACTATTATTTTATTTCCCAAGTTTAAGAAAAGGTAAAAATGAGCGTAGTAAAGCTTAACTATATTTTTATGAATGACAGAAGAGTGCATCCTTGCAAAAGCTCCAATAAATGCATTAGTAAACTGTAATTAAAAACCATTTCACTTCACCTAAACCTCCGTCACCAGCAAACCCAATTAAAACCATCGATATCATTTGCCAGAGTGAATCTCCGGTTATGTAACTGTAAACAAACCTCCATTTTTTTTTACAAATAAAATTGTTCCAGTTTAAATATTGAAATTTAATACTTTTGTTAGGCTTGCACAGTTTTACAACAGAAATTACTTTATCTTTCTTAAGTAAACAATTTAATTTTTTTTTTGTTGTACAATAAATAAAGCGAACGGTAGACAATTAGTTCGTCAGGAAGCACCCTGGCAATCATCTCCCCAGGGTGATACAAAAGTAAACAGAGGAAATTAAACTAAGGGAGGTTATTGAGAGTCTTGCATGCTTTCTATTTTGCTCAAATTAATTTTATTAATAAAATTTTGTTTTTTAAATTAAGTTACATTAATTTGGTTTAATGACCGTGGAATGAATGTGTTTTGACAATTTTCCATTTCTTTCCCTAATCCTCCCGAAATGTGGAGCAGATGAAGGGTTGAATCGGTACACCATTCAACTATTTCTCAAAATGGAATTTGTTTTTGCATTCTTCTCAGCTCCACCGATAATTCGTAGATTTTTTTAGTCAGCACTAAGTCAAGGTACTTAGGGATTTACAGGATGAGAATATGGCTGCATTATCTTCTGAAGGTGACAACATCTCGACTTAGGGTTTCTGTCGGGGAGAAAAGTGGATTCAGAAAAGCCGTCAGATAAAGCTTGTCAAAGTATAAAACACAAATCCAAACAAGATATTTCTTTTAAGCAATAGATTTTTAGATTTCCCGTTACTTTCGTTTGCTCACGCCTTTGAGATTTTGCTTGTAAATTATAAATAACTTTCATAAAAGCGTGCCAGGTTTTTCGTGTTACACTTTAAAAAAATTTCTCAGAATCCAACAAATAAAAATTATTCAATCGATACTTAATTGATAGTCTTAAATTTTTCCCAAATAAAACTAATTTTCATTCATTATCACTAAAACGGACAATTTGATTTCTTTAAAAAATAAAATTTATTTTAATACTGGTGCACTTTGACAAAAAATCCCTTTATGTATTTTCTTCCAAACAGTCTCAGCAACAGCAATTTCTGATTCTACTTCATCCACATTTTCGGAAATAATTACTTGTCTTCCTTTTTTCATCCAACTGTATATTATGTCGCTATTAGCGTCCGAATTGTCAAATAATTCAGAATTATTTTTGTTTAAGTCACCATCAGTGTCAAAAGTTGCGACTGCTATCTTAAGATTAAATCCTTACTAAGAAAGAAGTTAAACGAAACCGTGGGGGACCAAAAATGAAATGTAGCAAATGAAGCGTTATTATATCACTCCGCAATTTGATGATGGTGATGAGGCTGATGATGACAGCAGGGGTTATAATAAAGGTAACTGTGGTTGTCATTAGTAAGAGAATCAGAGGTAATTATAAATGATTAAATCCAAAAATTAAAATCATTTTTGCTCTTTCACTTTATATAAAATAGGTGAACGTAAAATGTTTATAATTTTTTTAATTTATAATTTTATTATAATATACTAATATAATAATAGTATGCTTAAAAATTTTAATATTCTTAATATTAAAAAACTTATATTTTAATAACAAATAAAATTTTTTTATTTTCTTATATATATGGAATTTAAATTAATAAACAGTTTCGTATTAATTTTTTTTAACATTAATAAACATTTCGAGGCATTTCACAGAAATTCAAAGAAGAAAACCAAAGTTTGGAACTTGTTTAAAATGCAGTAATTCTAGAAGGAAAACGCATTTAACTGTAGTTGAAATTGAAATCATTGAAGTAATCGAAATTCGTGTTAAACTCGAGTTAAACCAGGCGTAATATCCAAGTGGGTGAATTACCATTCGAGTTTCCCTTCTAATGTGAAGAGATGAGCATTATTTACTGAGGTTAATAAATGTTCGAAATACTTATACTTATTTTTTTTAAATACATTTCTGGAATTATACTTTTTGTTACTTTTTAAACTGAAGTCTTTTTTTTCTATTAAATAATAATATATATTTGATACTTTGAAATGTTTTAGCTTAATTACTGAAGGTACACTGAATAATGTTTCAGGTTCAGCAGAAAAAATGTACAATCAAAAAAAATTTGTCTTTAAAATAAAAATATTTCACAAAAACATTATGATAATATAATTTGATTCAAAAGTAAATAAATAAAAGATTGTAAAATGAGAACTTACATTTTCCTTCTGAGAATCTAGACTGCATTTCGCTACAGAATTAATTTACAAATCATTGAAACTGTAAAATTAAAATCAACAAATCAACCTGTACCAAGAACTTCCTCACTATAATATTAAATTCACTTAATCATGATTGAAATAGCTTTAAAATCAAATTCCTACACATCTGTGTTTTGTACAATAATACCGCGAAAATGGCGAGACAGGGAAATTCGTTAAATTACCTTTGAATGGAGAGCATGGCTGCCAACATTCAAAAAACATTTACCGTTGGCTCATTCTGGTGCCGCGGGATCCCCACATAAACACGTGAAAAAATGTTAAAAACGCTGATTTGCAATGGCTGTTTTATATTTTACTAAAATTATTTCATGTCTCGTAATTATTTTTTTAAATTTCACAGCGGGTTCTAAATTAAATGTACCAAGAGTGCTTCTTCCTTTATTTCATGATTTTGCTACTAACTTCACTCTGGAAGTGAAAGAGAGTGGTTGTTATAAGTGGTAAGTAATTTTCGGTTACAAAGTTAACCGGCAACGTTTACAGTAAATTAAAGTTTTTACAAAACGTATTGTTTTTAGTTAAATTCAGCAAATATAAAAAAGGGTTAGTTTTTTAAAATTTTGTTTATTAATTCAGTGAAATTTATTTTTGGGATTAGTTTCATTAAAATATTTGAAAATACCAATTCAAATGTTCTGCATCACAATAAACTCCCGGCATAAGATATCCTTTAATCTTTTTAATAAATTACCAGTGCTTGGTTTGGTTATCATACATTTACATGTAATTAATTTCATAGTTTTGAGTGTATTAACGAGAAAATTTTAAATAATTAATAAACTCGTTCAGAAACTAATTAATCGAAATATTTTGCCTTCAGGTCTACTCTCAGGCCAAACATCCTGAACTTGAAACAGCTTTATGTTGATCCTGAATTGGGTTGCTCTTCCGAAGTGGTTATTTCAGCAAAAACCAAAGAATTTCACAGAAACTCTGAAACGGTTCTTGCAGAAGATGTTCACTCAGGTCAAATTTTAAGATGTGAAGTCATAGTTGATGTAATTCATTCATTAAATTTGTTTACAACTACTCGAGAAATATTTTTAGAAGAATCACCAGAGGCATTTGAAGTTCAAGCATATGATGATCAAGGTAATTATGGATATTTACAGAATGTCATCATCACTCTGTAAATAATTAAAAAAAAAATTTTTTTTACAATGAAATTATTTTATGTAAATAATTTATTTTCTTATTTCTAAGAATATTTATTAAAATGACAAAATTTCATTATAAATTGTTTAATTTTGAATTATTTTATTTCTAATTTACATATTTACATTATTTTACAATTATCATCATATTTAAAGTTACTGCATAATCAGTTTTGCATTATACCTTGTTGACAGCTTCACCTTCATTACATTAGTTGCCAATAATTTGATTATCTTTATTAGATTGTTTATATATTTATTTTAATTATTTTTTTTTTATTATAGGAAATGCATTCAGCACATTAGTTGGAGTAGAATTTGCATGGACCTTTCAAACAGGAAATCAGGAAAGCCCATCAAAAAATGGGTCTTCTGAATGCCAAGTCATCAGACATATTCCATTTTATAATTCTCCATATGAAACTCCCCCTTCAGTTGCCCATTTTGATAGACTTGGCTTAAAAGGTCACATTATTCTTTTGGAAGGAGCTCAGACTGGAATTTGCACTGTTACAGTTAGTCTGCCTTATCATGAGTACAAACATGTATCACCTGTTTCAGTACAATTAATGGTTCTCACAAACCTCATAATAAATCCTCCAGAAGTGAGCATTCTTTTGGGTGATGAAGTGCGCTATCATTTGTTCCAAGTTCAGCATGGGAAAGTCAATGAAATTTTTTTCCCATCAAAGCAGTACTACCTTCAGTCTGAGAAGCCAAAATGTGTTAAAATTGATCCAACTTCCGGAATCGCAACTGGACTCAGCCATTGCAAGACAAAAATTGTACTTGTGGATCGCAATGTTATTTCATCCATAGGAAATGATGTGAAACCTTCGACAGCAACAATTGCAGTTGCTCCTGCTCAGCAGTTATCTTTGGCCATTTTGCCCTCTGGTAAATGGGCTGTTACTGTTGGTCAAAGTCAGGAAATCATTGTTGAGATATATGATTCTGAAGGCAGGAAAATGTACTTGGGAGAGAGAGTTGAAGTCAAATCTTACATAGATGAAGAATATTTTAGGATAGATTATACTTCCCCGAATGGCACTTACATCTACGGAACTCCAGTTAAGCAAGGGCAAGCAAAGGTGACGGCCACACTGTTAGGAGTTATAGATCAAAGAGGTGCCATGCAAAAAGCAGATCGACTGTCGGCCGAAGCCGTTTTGCATATTTTCAACGCGATCGAAGTCACCCCGCCTGCAGTGTTGCTGCCTTGGGATCCGGTCACCAAATGCAAGTACGAAGTACCCGTCACGGTGACAGGAGGAGACGGGAATTTCCTCTGGACAAGTTCGAATAACACCATCGCGGTGGTCACACAAATGGGTCTCGTGAAGACATTGGAAGAGGGGAACGTGGTGATTTCAGCTGCGATGACCCAAAATCATTTTAATCGTGGGACGTCAGAGTTTTTCATCACTAGGCCCATCCGCATTGAAATTTTAGATTATAAAATGGAAGCTCCTGTCGGGTCTCCCGTGCATTTGTTCATTGTACTGTACGGCATCGTTCGCGGAGTCGAAATGCCTTTCACTTTATGCGACGCTCTGACTTTTGATGTGGGACTCAGCGACGATAACTTTGAATACATTCCAGGAAATAGTTCGTACAGAGTGGGACCTTCTTGCGCTTCCATAACCCTTTTGGCAAAGTCTCCTGGAGCTACCAGAGTGTCCGTTAACTATAAACATTTGGAAGCTTTCACAGTAATTGCCGCGCATCGGAAACTAATCGTGTTTAATCCCAAGTCGGCCAGTACAATTTTAGCGGTTGCCACATCCAGAAACATTGCTTTTGTGGGCGGTCCGAGGCCATGGGCCATTCGTCCTTCCGAACACTCTCACAGTATATTCAATACCGAAACGAAGACCGACGACTGGAATGAAATAGTCGAGGTGAAAGAAAGAGTCGATAACTCACAGTCTCAACATCGTGACTTCTATGTCTATCACGTCACTTGTCTCAAGCTGGGCGAGATCACTTTGACATTACAAGTGGTGAATAAGATTCCCGCTTCGAATTGCAAGTCAACTGAAGAATCCGTAGACGTGACTGTGATTTGCGGGAAACCCCGCTATCTTTTGCTCATTCCTGTTGTTAAAAAACCAGAGGGAACCAAATGCCCAATGCATCTCAGTTCAGAGCGAATCATATGGCAGAATTACAAAAACATAGAACTTGAAGTTATAGTGAATGATTTACGAGGACGGAGGTTTGATAACATCACGAGCTTACAATTTGAGTGGACTCTGTCGCACAATTCTCTGGGCAAATTACTCGAGCCAAACGAGTTGAAATCATCCACCATCAAGGAAGAAGGGGTTATTTTTCCTCTTAGGTTCTATCAAACCATCAAACCTAAAGGTCGCACCGGTGTTTTGGATGTGAAAGCGCGAATACTCGGTTATAACAAACACTACGGAGACAATCTTGACGTCATATTTGAATGTCCTGCTTTCCCCGAAAAGAATAAAAAAGGTCGTATGGAAACGCCCGAAATCAGCGTGGCTCTTAACATTATACTCGTCAACGACACCATTGTCAAGCCGAACGTATCTGAAATTTATAATCACGAAGTCTCCCTAGGTACCGTTCAGGTATCTCAAGGCTCTGGATTCTACGACTTTATCATGAACACCAAGGACGTGGCCAATTTGAAATATTCGGAGGAGACGAGACTGATCGAACTGCGACCGTTGAATGTCGGTAAAGTTTTTATTTCGTTGGTGGATTTATGTCTGGAAAGTAAACCCGCAACGTTGGAAATAAAGGTTTACTCGATCGGTTCAATAAAACTGGAATTGGCGGAGAAAGTGGAAAAGGGGAAAAGCATAACAGCCGTGGTTTGTTTGTACGATGAAAACGGAATGAAACTAAACTCCGTGCCCGATGTGGATTTGATTCATCTGAAACCACTCGCAGAATCGAGCATTATAAAAGTGAAACCTTTCCAAGAGAAAGGAAACATTCCCGGAGAAGTTAAGTATTTAGTGAGCGGGGTGGAATTGGGGAATACTTACTTGAAATTCTCTGCGGGGTGTTTCGGACAAGAAGTGTACAGTAGATCTTCCCCCGTTCAAGTCTTCCCCGGACTGCGAGTCTATCCGAGAAATGTAACCATGTTGGTCGGATCAACCCTTCAAGTGAACACCTTTGACGGCCCTGCTGACGGTTTTGTTGAATATCACATTCAGAAATCATCTTTAGCGAAGGTTGACTGCGACGGCGTCATAGAAGCTCTTAAAATCGGCAAAACGACACTCGTGGCCAGAAGTTTAAGCACCCACAGGGAAACGGGAGAGAAAATGATTGATTCTGAAGATTTCATGGAAATTAACATAGTTCCTTTAAAGGGAGTCTCAATTCAATCGCCGATAACGAGGATAGTTCAGGGGGCCGTCATGCCACTCTGGGCGGTTGGAACACCCGAAGATTTGGATTCTTTCCGTTTGGGCGCGACAAAATACGAACTTCTCTTTCACTGGGAGGTCAGCAATGAAAATTACGGACAGGTGCAAACGGTTTTCCACGACATGGGGATAAAAGTACCGGAAAGCGATCAAGTCACAATGAGATTCAAAGCGTTGAAACCCGGTCGGGTTATTGTCACTCTGACGGTCGAAGTGCCTTCCCAGATTTCGGGCACCACATTCAAGACGGAGTTCACGGACAGTCTCATCGTGGAAATTTATCCCTGCTTTGCTTTGATTAAACCGAGTAATATGCCCGTGGAAAATCTTCTTTTTTCGACGGAATCCGAGACTTACTTGCGAACCAACCGCGAAGGAATCGGTTCTGGAAAAATACAGTATTATGTGACGTCCCTGCCCGGCCCCAATGGCGAATCTGATTCAGCGGATTGTGTTCTGTCTGTGGGAGATAACGGGAAAGCACTGACACATACAGCTTACGGCAGAGCAAGTGTAACGTTTATGATATCCGAGGATTTTGGATTGAAGACGTGGCACTCTGTTACAGTAGATGTGAGTCATTTTTGTGTTATTATTTGATATTTTCATTTTTTGGTTATAATTTTAATATTTAATTGTCGTTAGGTCAAACCGATTCATTACATAATGCTAAACGTTGATTCCAAATTGAAAATCAGAAGCAATGAAGTAGTTAATGTTCTGCCCAGCGGACTGGACATTGACTTTTATGTTACCTTTCACGATAATTTTGGAAATGAGTTTGATTCAGTCAGATCTAATATACTATTGGAATCGAATCAGAGGGTAAAGTATAATTATTATACATTTATGTTGACTCCCACTGGAGTTCGTTGACTATTGTTCCTTTATTTAAAGGGCTGTCTGCAGTTCGGTCGAGGAGAATCCAATAGTTCCATCGTGATTTCAGTCATCAGCAAAGGATATTCAATGCTGAAAGTTTGGGATGACAAAATTCCCCACAAAGCGGCGGATTATGTAAAAATACACACCGGTGATGTGATTTTCCCGATAAGTGTAAGTGTGCGCCGGCCTGAGTTCCTTCAGGAAAAGTTCTACAGGCTGACAAGAGTTTTTCCTTACAGAGACAGGTAACAGTGGGAGATGTGATATGCTTTCGCATGCCCTTAACCTGCGGGGAAGATCCGGTGACCGCATGGTCAGTCAGCGACCCGCACATGATTCACTTCTACGACGAGGCTGCCGTCGGTCTCATTTTAAACAGATTGGGAAGCATTCAGGTTTCTTATCAGTCAAGGAAGAAATTAACGACCACATTGGATATTCAGCCCATTGATAAGGTTAATATATACTTTTTAATGGTGCTGTTTACGGCGCATTCCAATAAAATTATGCAAAAGCAACTTTGAATATTGAAAAAAGTGATTGAATATATCAAAAATCTAGAGTGAAAAAAAGCATGAGTGCTCATTGAATAAAAACAAGTTTTCAAATAAAATTTTGCCTGAATAAAATTAGTAAAATTTTAACTCGCACAACCTCGAGATTTTTTATCGATTAATTAAAAAAAAACAGTTTCCAAAGGTTTTTACGTAATTATTTAACCGATGGATCTCATTTTAATTCTTTCAGATTGAATTTCTGCATACGGACACGATTCTCTCAACAGTGTTGGGAACGGAATATTTCATTCCATTGGTTATTCGGAGCGCAGCTGATCCCATTGAAAAAGTAAATAATCTCATTTCGTATAATGGCTCCTGCAATGCCGGCAGTGAAAATTTTAAGGTGTCCACTTTCCCCTTTACTTGCGACATTCGATTTAATAATCCGATCCCTCCGATGGATATAAAAAATATATATTCAGTCGCACCGGATTTCGATATAAAAACCGGTAAGTGATGTATTTATTTGTCAGCTGAAACTTGAAAGTTATTGTTGTCGGTTGTAATTATCTGTAATGAAATAATGTATCTCTGGTTTTTTTTTTAGGTTATTATTCTTGTAAATTAACCGTGAGGTGCAATCCATCTAAGAAAATCAGCACATTAACGGAATCGGTGATCATCGAAGCCGAGTCAGCATTCGAAGACGTGAAAGCTCCATTGCAGTTGCTCAACTTTCTGCCGGGAATTTTCCTTCAAGTGAACGAACTCAAAGTCTCCCAAAATAAACCCACCGACTCACTCGGCATTATTGGGATAAAAGAGACTCTTCAGGAAGTGAAGGTAAGTCGGAGATACAAAAAAAAAGAGAAGTGACGTAGTTGTATTTAATGAAAATTATTTCACAAACTGTTCAGGTCTTACCGGAGTATAAAAATTTAATCACCGTAACCGTTCAAGAAGAAACGTCAACGACGAAAAACTATCTCGTCGAAGTCGACGAGAGTTGGTGGAAAATGGAAGATCCTCCACCGTTGTCGGTGATGATGTGGTCGAAGCTCACCGATCAAAGGGTGAAGGTACCCATCAGGTGCATTGGGCCACACACCGGAGGGATCGGAGATCAAACCAGTAAATGGCTTCAATACACCATCGGGATATTCGTATTATTTATTTCTAGTTTAGGTACGTATTTGTTGAAGAGCAACCCTTAAATGTTAGAGAAAACATGGGTAATTAATATTTTCCTCTCTTAAACTTTCAGTTTTCTATTGTAATTACATTCGGCCGTTGCGACCCGCCTCGCATCCAGCGGAATCCTACTTTGCGATGCCTTTCGGCCAAGCAGGGATGTTCGGGCAGTCACCCTGCGTGCAAGGCCCCATTTCGCAACCCTCGGACGAGCACCTCTTCGTCAGACCTTTCGGGGAGTCTCCCGTCTACGGCAGTCCTCAGAGACATCGAGGGAACGTTCACCGCGCCAGCTATTCGTGATGTAACCTTAATATGTAATTATGTGAGTTAATATGATGAGTGTGAGATAAAACCAAAAAATATTTTGTAAATTATATACGTATTCTCCTGGAGAGTGAAAAGGAAACCGATTTTTTTTTTTTCAGTACTGTGATAGCGGTTTTTTAGTACTTAAGTCTTTTTTTGAACCATTGTATTGAACTTATAGACAGTATAATAAATATCATTTTACTTTATAAATTAAAAAGGCGACGTGAGGTTGTTGTAGTTGCAAATTCTACTGCCAAGTTATTTGTATTCATACAGTAAAAATTTCACATCCGATTAATTTATTTTTTTTATACTTTTCTTACTTTTTTTTTATAGACAAGTGCACTTAAAATGTGGAACTAGTTTTCCGATGAGAGATAAGAGGGATTAATTTATTGGAGAATTGCACAGAGTTTTGTGCGGTTCCAAAAAAAATCCATTTTATATTTTATTTAGTTATTTAGGATATATTTATTAATACATTGTAAAACTAAAAAAAAAATGGTATTTTATTTGTATTTCGATAAGTGGAGTTGTATTAATTCAGGTATTTCTTTAATGACTCCATCGTTGTAATGGTTGTTAAGATTTGC
Source organism: Brueelia nebulosa (assembly GCA_028293925.1). Lineage (NCBI taxonomy): Eukaryota > Metazoa > Arthropoda > Insecta > Psocodea > Philopteridae > Brueelia > Brueelia nebulosa. The sequence goes on along the minus strand of JAQIBA010000006.1, from coordinate 2,940,229 downwards.
ATACTGAAGAATCAGTTACAACTCCTCGCAAAGAGTATTGGTTGGAAGGATAATTAACGGTTCTCAGTGAGGAAAATTATGCACAATAAGTATTAAAAAAATTGTATTGTTGAAATCAGTTTCGATGACTCGAAGCATTGCTGAGGTATCAGAAGTGAATTGTTGAAAGGGATTTCGTCCTGTACAAAGCAACAACCGAACAAAGATCGCCATTATGCTCTAAAATCGAGACTGTCTTTCCAGTGTTACTCTAATCAGTAATTAATTATTAATTTTTGACCATAAATTTAGATTGATTGAAAAAATGTTGGTCTCTCTTAGATGTTCTTAATTAAGTAAACTGAAGACTGTAAAATTGTCGCGCGTATGCGAATTTATGTTGTGACATTACTGTTTTATAGATGAAATGTAAATTATGATTTTGTATTGTAGTTATTTCATCTTTTATCTTTACTTTATTTCTTTTCGAGTGTTCTCTCTTTGTATTTGAGTAATTATGCGATAGAAGATTCAATTACAACTTTTTAACTTTTTCTGTGGACAAACGGTTACTTTACTCCTGTCTTCCTCTGTATTGTATTTTTTCATCTTTTCCATAGAAGAGGTGATTCTTCCATTTCTAAATTTGTGGCTTTATTTTGTATTCGCCCTCGGTTTTGTTCTTCATTTGCGATGGATGTTTTACATGAAGAAAAGATGCGAACATATGAATCGCCTTGGAACAAATAAGTATCTCTTAGCGGAAGCGTAAAGAATTTAGGTGCGGTATTTTTCACTGAATGAAGGCCGCAGATGCAGTCGACATTTTGTTCGCGCTCTCGACGTCCAAATGGAAGGGGGCGGCCATTGCGACATCTTTTGGTTCGGGAGGCGATGATGGAAAATAAGAGTGGAAAAATATTTACGAGGGAATCCGAGTTCGAAGAGGAAAGCTGATTGGCGAAAGGAGAATTAGAATCGGCTACCGTCGATGGAGGATTATCTGCTCCTCAAAGTTTAACTGCCCATTCCTGAAGACTATTATGCTTTTTCATAACCTGTTTTTATGATTAACATTCGATTAAAATTTTTGTTTCTCACACTTTACATATTTGAAACGGTGAATAAAAATTATGCTTATCTTGTTATGGTTTTGACTCATTGGGAGGAAAAGATGTTTTCGCAATCGGATTTTACATCTGCAGAAGATACAAAGTTATTTATGTTATTGAGTTATGTTTATTCATATGTTGTTGGGTTTGAGTCTTTTTTTTTTCTTCAGTTACAGTTTGACGTTAAACCAATGAAAATTAGAAGTAAAGTAATTTCGTGTTTTTAGCTTAAAATGAATTCATAAGATAAGACTGATATAAAACCAACGGTTTTGTATTGATTTCAAATAATTAACGTGAATAAATTTTCCATCGAAGGTTTTCATTAAGTTTTTTTTATCTTTGCGTTTAGTTGAGTTGACAACAATCACATACCTAATTACAATTCGCTGTCAGTGGATAGATTATAAATCATGAGCTCATTGCCGAAATGTAAAAGAAGTCAAAGGTAATTTTCCAATTCGCGACACTAAACATTAGCATTAAACCCCAAAACACTAATTTTTTGAAATGACTTTTGATGAGTTTGTGTTTGACTTGACCACTGACTGTTTCTTGTCTTCCCCCTGCTGCTAGGATCATGTTGAGATCTCCTCCGAGGTACGCTCCCCGGGGTTTTGGTTTATTTTTTATTTCCTCTCCTTTCTTTCAACTCTTCCTCTCTTGGAAAAATTTTCATTCTTTTTATTTACCCCTATACACTTTAAATAACGTTTTTAGAACTCGTTTTGGTCACAGATTTCTTATTTTATTCATGTGGAGGAGCACTGGAACATCCCCTGAGTGATGACATGGGCCTGAAGACTGTACAGTTTCCCTAATTTTCTCTGTACAGGATTGAGGAGCAGTGTACAACTGGAAAAGGAATGACACTTCAATCGGTAGAGAAAGGCATTCCTCAGATATTTGTATCTCGTGATCATCCAATTATTTCACGTCTTGTACCGAAGCTGACATGAAAAGGTTCGAGAAGATTTCTGGAAGGCGATAGCAGAGTGAGGATAAAAGTGAAAAGTTGTCCAGAAGAGGCGTGAAACATTTGCCTGGAATACGGCCGTGTGAAACCAGAAGTCAGTTCCTTGTTTTCTTTTTTTCTTTGCCATTTATTAATTTTGTTCTTATTAATCAAAAGTGAAGGAATGCCAAAAGCGGACATGTTGCCGTGGACCCATTGTTCTTTACATCTGATTCTCAGGATTTTCTCTAATGGTTCCCCGAGAGACAGCCTTGTTTTATAATTTATTTCTTCAGTCAGAAAGTTTGTGGCGTTGGTGATGCTGATTGAGCTCTTATTGCTCGGGGAGATCACTCTCCACAGTGTAAAACACTTTGTATTTCATTATCATTTGTATTTATTAACTTTGTATTTACTTTCTGTTATTGTTTTTTATTATTATTCTGTTTGTATTTGTTTGTTACTTTCATTAACTTTGTATTTCATTGTCATTTTACTGTATTGTCATTTGTATTTTAGAAACACTTATAACGTTTTGGGATTTTTAACATTACCGACGAAGTTTTTGACAGATTCTGTTGGTGATGATAAGTTGAGGACTAACAGGACTTGAGGTCTTTAATCCTTTAGGTCAGTGATGGCCAACCTACGGCCCTGAAGGTGTTGCATATGGCCCGCTCTTTTATTCCTATATTCACATACGTATTTGGTGATTTTAGTCCATTTTCATTTTTAAATAAAGGGTTATAACTGTACGCTAGTATTGGAATAACTTCAATTTTAAATTCTTTCTTACTTTTCGGCAAAACTTTAAATTTATGTTTACGCTTTCGAATCCATTCGGTGATATAAGTCAAAAGGACTGCTTGCATAAAATGCTGTAAAAAGGGGAAAGCCGGAAAAAGAGTCAAAGACGATAGCCTGGAGAGCAGGAACATAGGAAAAGAAGAAAATGAGAAGAAAGAGAAAATGAGAAAATGAGAAAAAGAAAAGAGGAGAAAATGAGAAAAAAGAGAAAAAGGGGAAATTGAGAAGAGAGTAAAAACTAATTTAAAAAATCCACATTTAATTGTGGCCCGCGAAATTACACCAAACTCAACTTTGGCCCGCACATTATCAAAGGTTGGCCATCACTGATTCAGGTTACAACGACTCCACAACAGTGGCTCTGAATACACCTTTGCAAACACTTTAAACGTTACAGAGCACTATTGCTCTCTTCTTTTTAACGTCAGCATTTATTAAATGGATTAAAAATGGAAACTGCAGCGGTCTTATACCTCAATCTCGGTTCTGGTTTATTTTATTATATTATGGTGTCCCTTAATTACCATTTTGAATTGGTTATTTCGCATGGGCCTGTTTATCCGAAAACAAATTTATTGAGTCCGGCGCTCAGCCAATTTCACGTACATTATTATTCCAATTAACTGTATCTTATTCGTAAGCAGACTCCGAAACGTCGGCATTTCGGTTTGGTTCTGTTAAAACACCCAAAATTACAGCCCGATTGGACCATTAACGAAATTAAACTCACGATACTTATCTGATTAACCATTATAAAAAATGCAATTGCTAATCGCTTAGCACTTTAAGGAGTTTAGCTCGTTAAAAAGCCAAACCCAAAGAGAACAAATTATCTTTCTCAAAGGTACACAATTTCATCGGAATGAATTTGGCGCCGGTGCTCCACCCCTTCAATAAAGCAATTAAACAATACGATATTGAATTTCATGGGGTGGCCTTTATCAACCCCTTTGACAAAATTTAGATTTATTTATTATTATACCGAATTTCAGTGTTGTCCATAAAAAAGAATTATAAGAAGTTATACAAAATGGAAGTTAAGAAGAATATTAAAGTAGTATTGGTGGATTTTAAACAATAATTGCACGCTCAATGCCAGACATTGTGTCTTCACAAATAGTATTGGTTAAAAACCACTTCGGTTAAGTTCTCTCATTCGCCGCCTGCTTAGGCTCATTAATCATCTTTCACTCTCTGTCATTTACGTCTTCTTATGTTCCTTTATTTGCCCACAGAGCTGTGGAATTATTTTGCCGAGATCCCAATCGGGAATCCGGTCAGGAGAAGGTCACTCTGTGTCCCGGTTGAATGTCGGTGGTCTCTTCTGCAGTTGTTTGGCTAAGCATAAGTGCTCCATCCTTTTTAAAAGTTGGAAAAAGTCAATTGAAACACACTAAATTTTGCGGGAATTTATTTGCCAGTACCAGCTTTATTTCTTGGAACTGTCTGCTGAAATAAATACTGTTAACCTTTTGCTTTCGGATGTATTTGTGCAAAGGAAAGCGTCAGAGTGAGAGGATGTGTTCATGGCAAGGTTGCCAGTCAGGCCTTGTCAATGAAGACACCATCTGTCTCCGCATGCAAATCCGTTTAGGAAATTGCTGAAAAGTCGGCTTTTCAAAGCGAAGGAATTCATCTGCCGGCGAAACAAAAGAAAAATTTAAATTTGAATGAAGTTGTTCCGCTCGTTTGGTTCTCCAAACCGGAAAGACTTGAAATTTTCGAAATGTCTCGGCTCAATTTCTGAGGGATGCTGCCGGCATTCCCAAACCTGATTTTTCCTTTCAGACATTAAACCGTCAAAACATATATTTAATTCGTCTATTGTTGTCCTTGGCTTATGCTTTCACTCCAGATTTTTGAAAGAAGTCATTTTTTAAAGAATCGTGACCGATTCCGTTTGCGGGGAATACCCGAAACCCGTTTCCACGAGCAAATTTTTTTTCAACACTGAAACCCGATAGTTCCTCTTCAATATATTTTACTTCCCTCTTCGTCCATTTTGTTTATGGTTTTTGGCCCATTCTCGGAATTCAACTGCTAAGCTCACATCTTTGACATTCCTCTTTCACATATTTTTGGAAACTCTTCGCCATTCTCTTATTTTATGATATCTTTTTCATACTATTATGTTTTTTATTTTATCTCTTTTATTATGTTTATCTTTTTTATGTTATCTTTTTCATACTATTGCAGGTATCATTCAGAATGAATAATCTATTGCTGGAGTTGTTAGAGGAGCTAATATTCGAAGTGAAGAAATTTATGGTTAAACAAATAAATAATACAAATAAGCAATCTTAATAATAATATATATTTTTGTTTATTTTTTCTTTTACGTCTTCCAACTTTCTTCGGGTGTAAGAGACCGTTTCTGTGCAGGGAAAGCTAGTTTAAAATAGGGAACGTATGTATAAAAAATTTTGTTGAAGTTAAGATAAAATAAATAAAATAAGATAAATAAGATAAATAATAAAATATAAATGAGGTAAAGTAAATAAAAACTCTCTACGCGTATATATGTATGCGTATCAAAAATAAATTATCTATAATTAAATAAAAAAATAAATAACTATATTTAAATAAATAAATACATAAAACTATAAAAACTATAAAATATAAAACTAAAAAAAAATAAATTATTTATATGTAAATATAGTAACAAAAATGTGAATAAAAAAATTAATATCTATAATTATAAATATAATTAAAAAAAAAACTATTATATAAAACTATAGTGAAAAACTATAAAAATTGTGTAAAATAAAACTTAATAATAAAACTAATATTTTTTAATTCATTAAGTGCAGTTTTATGCAGATTTTCACGTCAGAAAAATTTAAAGAAGAGAGTTACACTAATTCGTGCACCAGAAAATGACAACAATGCACAGACAATGGCATAATGAAACGAAAACCGCTGTCCATTGGAAAAGAAATCAAAATGTAATGATTGAACGAGTCGAGCATTTAAATTGTAATGCATATAAATAAACATGACATATGTAACCGGTCTCATATTTAATAGATATACCTTGTAGTTTACGTCAGCGATGGCGCCAGGATTGTAAATCTAGGTTGCCACTTAAAAATTCATTTTTATTCTATTTATCATATCTGTAATTGTTTTCTCTTACTGTTAATGTATAATATCCACCTCCCCAACATTAATATAATGTGAATTTCCTGGAAGGGCCCATTCGACCCCCAGTGTCAACCCCCAACCGCGATTCACCCATCCGGGCCCCGGAGCCACTTTCCCATTCCGATTCAGGGAAATGGCCTTCCCATCCCGATTCAGGGAAAACCGGGTCGGAGCGTTGCTCGGGGAAAAGCATATAAACAACCGGGAGGAACCACGACGTGCCTTGATTTAATGGCGATGGCCACTTGTTCGTCTTGTTTGGATTGGAGGAAACATCGGAGGACGGGAACCGAAACTCGTCCGCAGAAACAGGAACACTCAAGACCTGTTGCCCATCCAGTCCAGTTGCGCTTTTGATTTTCCAGTTTTCTTGCTTTAATTCCCGATCTCACGCTACTGCTTCATCTATTTGTCAGTTTCCGATTTGATCAGTTGGATTGTTGCCGCTTTCTGGTTTGCTTCGGTTTTCAATTCGAAAATGGGGGACGGTGTTCTGGGAATGAAAATCGGGTCGTGCGGAGGAAAGTGGACAAGTGGAGATGTGAGTTGGGGCTCATCGTCAGCAGTCAGCGAAACGGTGATTAACGTCCTTTTGTCGTTCTCTTACATTCACTGTGACTTTCTTTCCTGTTGCTCTCGTTGTAATGTTCAATGACTGTGTGAAACTGAGGAGAAAAGTGTAAATTAGCTTCATCCTGATTATCCCCTCAGGAAAAGAAAGTAAATTCTGCACCTGACGTTTGACATTAATGATTCATAAAATCCGTAAAGAAATTAAACAAATTTTACATTCGGATTTGTTGGTGGCTGTTTTAATATAGTAATAAAACAGGTTCCCTTAATAAATATTATATATATTATATAAACAAAAACGGTATGAGTTTGAGAAGTTTCTAAGGGTTGATTTACCTTCCGATGAAGACAATGGAGGTTCTCATCTTTTGCAACGACTGCTTATTTTGTATTTATTAAATACTTCGCTCATTTTGAAGGTTTTGCGGTGTTTATTACGGTTTTTGATCAAATTACGATGCGCGTGGTTTTCTTTGATGTCAAAACTAAGAGCAGTAATACTGTATAATGGTCCGAATGGAGGACGACGGGGATGAAGGTCGAAATATGCGCTTTAAGACGCACTTACACAAAGTGCACAACTATACTTTTAACATATTACGATAGATGTTAATATTTGCCGACTGACTAAAGAGATAATTTAGCCGATCCTTTAACAAATTGCGACTTTCTTTAAAAAGAAGATTCGACTGCGATTTCCGTCTGTATTATTCATTTGGTTGACCTTTATTTTATCCTTTTATTTTATCTTATCTTTTAGTTTATTTTTTATTCTGAATTTGTAATTTCCCTAATTTGTTCAAATTGCAGCTGTCAGCTTTCTTATCAAAGAGCTAAAATTAGCTGTCAATGGAATTTAAAAGTATTTTTTTATACTTTATTTTGCTTTCAGCTCTTCTTTCAACAAATTATCTTTTCATGTCGATGGCCGAGTGCTGTTGTACGACCACACGACGCGTCATCTGGAAAAGGAAAAATGGACGCTATCTTTTTGGCTGAGAGGAAAACTCGAACTGACGAGCCAGAAAGAATAAAGCGGTGACTTCTTTGAGCAAAGCAAACCGAATGAGGTCTTGACTGGGTTCAGCAGCGCAAAAAAGGGCTCATTAATTCAATTCGTCCGACAAATACGGTATTAAACTTTAATTAATATGTCATGCTTATTATTTTATGATAATTAACTGAGTTATTATTGAATTTGCCAGAAATGATAATCGTGCAAGTGAGATAACGAAAAAGTTTGAAATGTAAAGGTTAGAGGCCAGATTTTATTTATAATTTTTTGATTTGCTCAAACAATTTATTTTGGAATTTGAAAATCTTGAAATGGCAATTGATCCTTCGAAACCTGAAAATGCAAAATATTACAGACAAGACAAGGAAACGTTTTTCGGTGGCGTGCGTTTTCTATTGCGAAATAGTTGCGTCATTTTATTCTGATAAAACAGCAGAATAAATATTAATATTATTAATTCGATAAAAGTTGTTAGCATTGTTGCTGGGCTAATTGCAAAACAAAAAAAAAAAACAATTTATTAATCAGCGAAACCCCCTGAGAGCTGTTCCTTACAACTCTCACGAAAAGTGCAGAGAACAGTGTGCCTCCACCCTCTCAAGATATTCTGCCATGTTCAATATTTTCAGGGGCAGCCGCCTTTTAAGTTATTGTTTCTCGCTGACAGGAATGCATTTATGTGGCGCCAGGAAAGCACTTTTGCCACTGCCAATGAGGATTCTGTATCACTGCCAACAATGGCCTGCTGTGGCCGACGATGAAAGGGAAATATTTTATAATAAATTGGTCTGTCACCAAGGCTGTTTTCTGGCACCTTTTGGGGACTCGCCCTTGAAAAAAAATAACAATTTGGCTGTATAATCTCTCCTTTCGAATCAAACACCCGTAATCGGATGAAATCTCACAATTAAAAATCTATCAGTTATCTTATAATTATCTAAATACCTTATAATCTCACACCTTTTGCGCATAAATCTATTTGGTAAAAGTTGCTCCGAGAGAAATTATAATTTTTTTTAGGTGCAGTTTAATCGGAGAACTGTGATTCCCAATCACAGAGGCGATCGTTTTGGTTTGGACTGTCCAAAACAGCCGCCATTTTTCCTCCCCCTCGAATTATCTGTGTTAAATGTTTACTCAATGACAGTTACTTCGTTGTTTACACATGATGTAACTGCTAACTTTCAACATGTCTGCACCAAATAAGGGATCCTCTGCCTGCACTATGGGTCACACTACCCAAAATAAACAACGAGGACCATCTTTTATATCCTTCAAAATACTCTTCTTTTTTTCCAACTAACTCAGTTGTTTTAAGCATAACTCCCTGTTTTTGTGTACTTATTTATAGTATTTGTGAAGGAGACAGAATTGTGTTCGAACACTGACCGTCTGAATGTGTTTAACCGATTACACCCTTCTTTGCATATAAATTTCTGTTCTGTACCATTACGGGGTTGTGGTTGACTGACGTCTGAAAGGATTTTTAGTAATTCGGGATAATTCGGGTTACCTCTCATAATCATGGAATTAATATACCACTTTTTTCCTTTCGTTCCCGACAATGAAAATACTTTAAGGAAAGAAAACGTTTCATGGTATAAATATAAAATTGTAACATTATATCTCCCTTAGCAACGTTATATTACGGTTGCGATAAAGCAACGCTAATGCTGATAGTCGTTGTAAAATTAATCTTCTTTGTTGCTGCATCTCCCCGAAGCGTGACAGCTAAAGCTTTGTGTCAAAGAAATCTGGTAAAAAGAGAGCGCAAATCCCCCGACGCTGTTTCTTTAGCGATTAATAACCCAAACACTCGCGCAAAAAAACCTTTTTCTCAACCTCAATTGCCAGGCAATATCAGAACCTGAAATAAATCTCCGAGGCTGTCACTTCTGATGCAACCTGATACCCGTTAAAAAGAAAAAAGAAAGCGCGACAGAATTCACATTTCAAACTTCATCCGAAAGGAATTCTTTTTTGTTACTTTTGTCAGACGCCATATTTAGAAGTAGCCAAGATTGGCCCGATCGTATCTCGGAAGAACCGTTACGGAGAAGTGGCAGAATGTCAACCCAAGTTTCAAAATATCGCCTCGTTGTTAACAATTTAGGTGATGGCTCCAGAGAAGGAAATGTTGGGATTTGGGACTCACTGCGGGATGGGGACGTCCATTTCTCCTTTTCTCTTAACACAATCTCGTCCCTTTTATCAGTCTGCTAATTGATGGTTACACATTTCGGAGAAAAAAGCAATGCCAGATGCGTATCCTTGCAAAGTAAAAAGTCAAGGCGTCGATACAAAAAAGCGTTTGCCCTCGCAGAAAAGTTTCGAGTTGAGACTCCCCGCCCCGAAAACTCACCCGGAATTTGGAAGAAATTGAATTTTACATTTTTTTGGCTTGTCCAGGTGGACGGACAGCCTCAATTTATTTGAGCCTTTCCTACATGTCCGTAGGTGGTATTATTGTCACGAGCTTAATCTTAATCTCGGTGAGTGAGTTAATAAATTATGCCTCTTGTGAAACACGGCGCAAACTCCATTAGATCAAATCAGACGCTCTTTATTTTTCTGGCGCTGTTTTGCGCCACTTTCGGGAAGGGCGGATTCTCTTCTCTTATTCTTTTGCCCCATTAAAACTTTCTTCTTTGGTCATCCCTGAGAAGGAATTGCATTCGGGGAGATCACTCTCCATTGTGTGAACCTTTTTGTATTTTATTGTCATACTTTGTATTTCAGTTTCATTCATTATTCTTTATATTTATTTTACTTTCATTAACTTTGTATTTCATTGTCATTTTATTGTATTTCTTTGCACTGTATTATATTGTCACTTGTATTTTAGAAACACTTATAACAGTGGTTTCCAACCTGTGAGACTGTTGCAAGGGGGTGTGTAGCTGTTTCCAAAATATCATTTTCGAATGCAAACCAAAAATATATATTCTTTTTTTGTTCTGTTATTATATTTCATATAATAAATATATTATATCAATATTTCTACATAGTATTGTATATTATTTTGTAGGCCATTAAATAAATTATAATATCAGTTGAGTATTTATGAAATTTTATTTTTAGATAAATTAACGGAACACAACAATTTGTTTTTTAAAGGGGGGCGCACCAATTTTTCTTTTTAAAAAGGGGGCGCCAGTACAAAAAGGTTGGAAACCACTGACGTATAACGTTTTTGGATTTTCAACATTACTGAAGGAGTTTTTGGCAGATTCTAATTTCCTCTAGATTTTCTTTGCCTTAAAGATTACTCTTCCGAGTTTGAATACACCAATTTTTAACTCTTATTTTTCTCTGGGGGAACTTAAACAACTCCAAAGTAAGACTTTTACAAAAAAACAAATGAGATTGGCTATTAAGCCTCATTCAAAAGCTTAGAGGATGGAAATCCTGATTTTAACTCTTTCCATATTATTATTTAATCATCGAGTGTTCATATTTGTTTGGATATGATTAATTAATTAAAATTAAATCGCTGTCGCTTTAGAAAAAAAAGCAGCGGACTCTCAATCAAAGCAATTAGTATTTGAGTCTCACACGTAAGAACCATCCCCTCTCGTTCCACCCCCTAAACTGCTTTTTAATTGAAAAATAAATCTTAAAGCAACAAAACGCCAAAACAACGAACGCGTTTGATTTACGACAAAGGCCATTTGTCAGAGGTTATTCGGTACAAAAACAATTAAGAGAACTTCTCCTCCCATTGTCCTTTGTGGGCGCCCTTCGGACCATTTTTTCTCTGTTTTTTCTACAATTTCTCCTTCCGCCTGAAAACGAGTTTGACTGAGTCACAGAATGTGAAAATCACAAAGCCGACACTGCTTCTCATTATCTCTCGGCCCATCCTTACGCCGTCAAATTCTTATCAACGACGTTGAGTTATAATAAATAGCATTATATTCGATCGAGGCAAACTTCTTTCCATTTTTTTTCTCCCTTCAATTTCCTTAATTAATATTCATTTAAGGGAATATTTTTGGCGATTCCGACCTTGCCGCCACTGGTCGCCGCCAATGAGAAACAAATTAGGTTGCCACCTAACAAATCATTGGACCTGTCCATAAATCATTCTGCTGGGCCATGGAGGGATCTATCCCTCGCTTTCGGCCAATCGGCCCTTATTTAATTACTTGAGACTTTTAGACGTAATTATAGGACCCAGATAATTTATGTTTTGGACAATTTCAATATGTATTGGAATCATTCTTCGTCGTATTCCTGGAAAATATAAGTATACCTTTTTATGAGAAATTGTATGTATCCTTAGTCTGCACGAAATACAAACACATAAGTATTTAATTATAAGTTTTAAAATACTGTATAATGTATAAAAATTTAAAAAAAAAAGATCACGACAGTAAACCCTTTCGTGATATTATTTTAATGATGTGCACTGTTTGTGGATGCAGTTCGAAGAAAAACACCGGGAGAAAAATCTCATAATTAATTTTAATTTACACTCGTTAATTTTTTGAAAATTTTCCTCCTCGAGTTCTTTTAACGGCCCCGTCGTCGAAAGAAATAAAAAATTAAAATGAATTATGATGGCTTTCTTTCGGTTTTAAATCCTCTTTAATTAATACCACAAGCATGATTTAATTAGGGATCGTAATTTCTTAATAAGTACAACTCTTTTACTCGGTTCATTTTCCCTTTGTCAAGGTAAATTTTGTCATACGCTTTGTGCAATCCGCTCGCGGATTTATTCATTATAAACTCAATTCATTCTTTTTAATTACTATGGGAAAATTTTTTTTATTGCGCTACTTGCAATGTCGTTTACATCGAAAGAGCGTCTTTACATCTCCGCCATCTCTTCCTTTCCTTTCTTTTCTCCCCTTTTTTTTTTATAATCTTCGAATTTCTCATCTGACTGCACTTCTCCCCATTTCTCGTAATTGGGAAAGAATTTAAAAACTTTCCATAACCCAAATTATTATCTGAATCTGAGTATTTCTGCATTTTTAAATAATTAACCTATTTAAAAATAAAAAAAAAACGAAAGAGATTTTATGGGTAGCGGTGGTTTTCCAATATCAAAATGGTTTATCGGTTCCAAAATTTATTGCACATGTCTTTAATAATCTGTTCGGCGAAAGGAATTTTTTTTTTTTTTATAAGCCAATGTTTAACATATAAAGTCATTATCCGATTCTCGGGCGAATAGTTCCGAAAGGAGAAAACGGCGTAAAATGAATCAGTTTGAGCGTACGTAAATTACGCTCTCATGTGGAAGCAATTTTGAAAAAATTCACCGTTTTGCGGATTCACGACATTTCGGAACATTTTCAAAACCGTATTTAGCTGTAAATGAAGCTCAAGCTATAATTATCTTGTGTTTCGGCTAAAACTTAATTATCTATGTCCGATCATTGTGAATGTGATTATATGTTTTATACTTTGCTTACGATTAATAGTAACCTTTGATTTTTTTCGCCCGTCTGAGGACTCATAAGTTTTGTGTAGTCTTTCATTTCGGGACTTTACGACTTTTTATTTCTGAATTTCGAAAATAAATTGTTGTTTACCCCACAGAGCAAAGAACTGTAGATTTTAGAGACTATTCTTTCAATTCTTTGGTTCGTCTGCCCCCAGAGAAAATCACCCTGGCGACCTTTCCTTCCCCTCTTAAGGGGCATTAAGTTCCCTCTTTCTTTACACCCTCCTCCCCTTGACGAAAAACCTCCCGATTCTCAGTGTTTCTTTATGAAAAATTCACTTTATCACAAAGGGTCATCCATTGAGAAAGACATAATAAAATGCATTTGCATACGGTCGGACCTAAGGGTGGATACTTCGATTTTTCCACGATCCCTCTCTTTTTCAACCCTTCCGATCAGTTTCTCACCAAAACAGGAATGTCCAGTTTGCAAATTCGATCCTCGCGCTTCCCTTCGTTGGAAATCCTGTTTCAGCACAAACCTTAGCCTCGTTCAATAAGAAATTGGGCGATTCCCAGCCGGGATTGGCGGCCATTGGGCCCCGTTCTCGTTCTCAGGCCCTGTCTCGGCCCATTTCCCTTTTCCCTTGCTTTTGTTGCTCTCCCGATTTCGTAATGGTCCAACGGTTTGGGCGAGTGTCCGCGGATACGTTATGAAATAATTTATTAATGAGACGAAGATAACTCTTGAGAACGCTGGTGTTATTTAACTTTTACCCTTGGGATAGTTTCACAGTTTAGGAATGATATTATGAGGTTGGAAACTCAAAGTAGGCGCCGTTAGCTGTCAGAAAATGGCTGATTAATTTGTGGATCAGTTACATTCTCTTTAGAATTTAGATTTGCTGGGAATTCGGTTGTCTAATTTTTTATAGGACGTTATAAGTGGTACTGTATTGTTTTATAACTGTTATAATGGTTCTCCTGTATCAGAAATTTGATATCTTAAATTTCTTAAAAATGGTCATTTTTTGGAGTTTGTCGTAAACTCAGCCTTAATCGAAATTGTATCATAATTCTCTTGAATGAGTACAGCGATACTAAGTTGTACCAACTGTATGATTATCTGGTCAGCGCATGTTTCCTGGGCGTAGAACAGATAAAAAAAAAAACTAAAACCAGTGGTGTCCCCCCATCACAGAAATAAGAGAAAACGACCCAATTGCATAAAATTTATATAAATCTGAAACTTTCCAAAGCAGTGGCACACGTCCCGAGGGGGGAATTTTCTCTTTGGCACACCATTAGGCCATTGTACTCTCCGATAAGTTTACCAAAAGCGATCAGCCAAATTGAAACGGTTTACTTGTTATTACCTTAGAAGTCGCACTCCGATTATAATTATTTATTAGGTGAAGTCTTCCGCGTTACGATGTACGAAAAGGATGCTGAAAGGGGTCAATTTCTCCACAATTACGAGAATTAGCAAAATCAGGTCTGAGAGAATGCCCACGAACGAGGGTAATTAAATTTGAGAAGTTGCTCGGAAGGAGAAGGTAGTCTTTAGAACCATCCATCCGGGGCATAATTTGCTCTCTGAAAATGTCTAAATCCAGAGAACTGTTTGGGTGTGAAAATTACAGTACGCCGGTGTGTTCGATAAATACTGGTAGTTACTGAATGAGCAATTTGAAACGCACTTTTTCTGTGGAATTGACTGTTGATAAAATTTTGGAGGTCTGTCGTGGGAATGGAAGACTTTGTTTCCTTTGTTGAGCTGTCGTCGCTGCCTTAAGCAGCAGAAAAAGGAATGCGGACACGCGGTCACCCAATATCCCCTTCATCCGTCCTTTTGCAGGATTTTGTCAGGTTCCCAACCTCTATAAAAAAAAAATAAATAAATAACGAAAAAGACAGACCTTTTTGTTAGTAGACGATAAAATCACGAAAGCGAGTGATCCCCGGGTCAAAGAACAAGAAAACCTGTTGCCTCATTTTGCTCATTTTTTATTCAGCCTTTTTTATCGCCATCCAGCCCTAAATTCTTGAATAAATTCTCACATTTTGTGACGCTTTGGTCATTAAGCCGCGTCCATCCTCTTTTTATCCACGAGAGGGTTAAAAAACCGGTTTTTCATTTGGCGAATTTATCTCTCCTTTATACTCTTTCCAATCCGAGAGTTCGCCTCTAAAAAATTTTTCTTTTTTAATTTTCCTATATTTAAACATTTTAATAGCATTAATTAACATAATTGACACATGTAACGGGGATCATTAGGCCTTGCACGTGCCCGAGGCTGAACCCTTTATTCCCTCTGAAATTACCACTAATTAAACCCCATTTTGCTGACGTTTTTTATTTTCCCCGTTTAATTAATGTTTTGATTTTATTTTTTTTTTAGAACTCTCGTGGCACTGTTTTTGTTTATTTGGGAAAAATTAAAATGGCTTTGACCTTTCGATACTTTGATTGCCTCATTCCCTCATCGCAATCGACTTTGGAACAAAATCTCTTTTAAAATAACATTAAAAATTCTCTTATCACAAATTTTATTAAAATTAAGACTTTTTTCTTAAATTAGATCATATTATTAAGCAAAATTTATGTGGAACGAAAATTATTATCTAAATTTGTATCGCAGTTAAGGTTGGTAAGTATTAGATCAAAAATTTTAGAGTTTCACAAACTTTTCTTTAACGCTGCGATATTTCTCATCAAAATTATACTCATAAATAATATACTAATATAAATAATAACACTCATAAAACGATACCTCAAGTTGTCTTTTAATCTTTTCTTCTTCCAGGCTATGATTACCGACGCAAATATGGTCAGCCACTTCGGCTACCAACATTATACCTTCTCTTAATACCGAGTGTAAATCTCCTTCGGTAAATTTAAATTAATCTAATAAATTTGAATTAGGCTTTCCGCATACTGTGACAATAATGATGGTTAATAATAATATAAAATAATTAATATCGTATTATTTTCATAAATTTTCGGAGAAAATCAGTGAAATGGACGCTTTATATGTTTTATAGTGGTAAACAAATTTTTTAGAGAGGATATATTTGGATATTTATCGTCGTAAAATAAAAAAAATTATGTATGCTTAACACCCCAAGCGGTAATTATTCGGTTAACTGCATTTCTTAATAGAAGCCATAATTTGTGAATGAACAAATAGTTTTGCGGTAAAGGATTTGAGCGGGAGGGCATTTTTGGGAGAAAAGGGCTGACAAAACTCGATTTTTAAAATCCTTGAAGGCTTTTCTGACAAAATTTCATTCGATTTTGAGTAATGAGGTTCGGTCATGCAAAGTCCCGTTCAGTTGACCAAACGGAAAAGGTTAGTCATTTGATACTTTCCGGATTTTTCTCTTAATGAGTAACTGACTCTCAGCTGAATCTGACGGTGAAAATCTCTTCTGCTAATGAAACTCACTGACATTCTCGAAATTCCACGAGTCGGTAACCATTTGCCCGTTAGAAAAGATTATAAAAACAAATATCTTCATTGTTATGAATAAAATTCAAGTGTTACGATACAAGATAATATGAAATACTATCTTTAGGACTCTAAGTAAATAAAATAGAATTTTTTTTTTATCCTTCTGTTGACCACACAAGATTTCCCCGATAAAGCTTTTATCTGATTGATTTACTGTTACTGATTGATTCAAAACTTGACATTTTGGCATTCGATGTCCTCGTAGTGGTTCAGACAACTATCCGAAAGTGGAGCAGACAGGTGTATCCGTTCGTTTCTCTCAATGGAATTCCCACTTAATTCTGACACCGTTCAAATCGTTCTCATGTGTTCCTTTCAGTGTAAATTCCATTTATTTGATAAAAAAAAGTTGGCCGTATAATTTGATAAGAGAGGGGAGCAGTAGGGGAGAGAGAGAGGGTGAAACTGTTGTGTACTCAAAGCAAAAGAGAAGTTGGGGTTGTGAACAGTAGTCAATTCGGTAGTTGTTTTCTCCATGCAAATGTGGTTGAGCCAAGTTTTTCGATCGATGAGGGTCTTTAGGACAATTTCTAAAGGTCACTCACCGTATAAATAATTACGCGGAGAACTTTTCTTATCTCAAAATTTCATCTCTTTCGTAAAGCTTCGGGCTGCAAACTCTCAATGCTTAGTTTCGGACAGAAATATCTTCATGAAAGCCGGTCGGGTTACCGTCGAAAGGAAACGAATGTATTTATGCGCTGAAAGCGGTGACACACTACAAATTAAATGAAAGCTGCTGTGGGGAAAACAAGAGATTAGGTGGAGCCAAAAAGAGATAACTCGGTGGGTCCTTCACCATCCGGATTTCGAGTGGCCATTTTTTGTTTTTCATTCGTCCGTCCTTTCGCTCTGAATATCAAACACTGTTTCTAATATCGGTATCTAATAATTCAATAGTTAATTAAACTCTTAATGTTTATTTTATTTTTTTCCTCAGTCATCGTTTTTCGCTTTCACATAAAATTGCAGACTTTCCCATAGAACAGGATTTTATTTATCAATGTCGTCAATTACGGTCTCGAAAAAGCTTCAAATTATTAATCCTCACTTTATGCGATACATTAATCGTAACTTTTCGATTCGGCCACAATCGGAGACGTTCATTAGAGGACACTCAGCGAAATTAACTCCGGTCAATCCTCAGCCGTAATTAAAGCCCCGAGGAGAGTCTGATAAGCATCTTTCGGAGGTAATGAGTCCATCGCTGACTTTAATACTCATTCATAGCTACTGATCTCACGGACCGGACGGAGAGACCTCATTAAGAACTATTTTTATGCGAAATGCGTTCGTGTAAACATAAATAAAAAAATTCAAACTTAGGAAAAAAATAAAATGCAAATGTCTATCAGCGTCTGAGCTTTCTGACTAAATCTTCCGATTAAATTCCTCAACGGGGAATTTTTTTACTCATTTTCACGACTCCCGCCATTTTGTTCACTTCGCCCAATTAACTGGCGTTTTTCGCTGAATCTTATCCTGTAAATAGTTCCACATAACAAAAGGCACTGATTTATTAATGAATGTGATTTTGTCTAATGAATAGAATTTCCGCTTCTTTGTCCAATTGTGTGTCGCCCGAATTTGACCCCACCGAAATTTTCGGGAGTGAATGCGACTCCCAAAATCCTTACAAAGTTTCGGTTACTTATAATTACTTTAGCGAAAGAATGTTCATTTAAAAAAGAATATTTCAAAAGGACGAATTCTTTTTATAAAATTATCTCAAAATCTATCTTAAGTCGATAAAAAACACAATTTTCATTTTTACTTTTCTGTTTAACAAGCCATTTTTTTGGTAAACGGAGGAGAGGGGAGACGCGTTATTTCAACCACTGACTTTTTTATGCTCTCTCTCTCGTCGTAAATTTTGGCTTTTTATTTTTAAAATCCTAAAAAACAAATAAAACATTTAATCAGCGCGAATTCATGGCACACCGACTAAAAGGCCTTTTCCTTAAGTCATCGGATTAATAAGAATAAATATTTTTACGGACTTTAATTAAAGATTAATGAGAAGTGGACTCATTACAGTGTTTATTCGTCTGTTTGTATTCCTGTGATGACACCGATTTCATGGAGCGACCGGAAAGATAACGGGGAAGGCGTTGTACCACCCGATTGGACTCATTCTCAAGCGATCAGCATAATTTTCTGCCGCCAAAAGAATTTAGGTCAGCAATTGCAGTGCGGTCTAAACAAGGCAAAAGACGGAGACGTTATCGTGACATAAGTCCGTTGTCTCACACAACTGTCAGAAAACACTTTGAATCGGAGAGAAACTCCCAGGCACATTTCATAAATCAGAAGCATTTTAACGGGTAAACCGCCCCAAGTGTTGACTCAGTGAGGAAATATTTAATTGACCGGAAACGGATACTCAGATGGAAAATAAAAGAAAGCGGTCGAATAAATTAAATTGTTTGCAGTTCTGTTAAATGAGGCGGTTTTTGCCGGTTCGCTTTTAATTGCGAGTCATTAATCAAAGAATTAGACGAATGAAAAATGGCCGCAGCTTTATTTCAAACAGGAATAAAAAACCCGTAAGAACCGATATAATATACGGTATTGTCCTTTTTGCTATGTTAAGACTGCCTCAAGTTGAAAACTGTTCTTCTGCTTCTGAAGTTCAGCTTCTATTCATAACGGCTTTGCCATCAAAAGCTTAATCATACTATCTTTATGTTTAGGAATTATATTATATTTAATATTAGGAATTTGTGTTTAGTTTCTGCCTGTCGCTAAATTTACTGGTCAGTCTTTTCTTTACTCGACTTCTTTGTTCAGGTTCGCCAGGACGTAACCTTTTCAGTTCTTAGATGGAGTATTCTTCGGCTCTTTGGTTCCATACTAATATATGAATCTGTTGAAGGAAGTTTGTGTGTGTGTGTTTGTGTTTGTGTGTTTTTGTTTGTGTTTGTGTGTTTTTGTTTGTGTTTGTGTGTTTTTGTTTGTGTGTGTGTGTTTGTGTTTGTGTGTGTGTGTTTGTGTTTGTGTGTGTGTGTTTGTGTTTGTGTGTGTGTGTTTGTGTTTGTGTGTGTGTGTTTGTGTTTGTGTGTGTGTGTTTGTGTTTGTGTGTGTGTGCACTCTGTTTCTGTTAGCTAAGATCTAAGCAACCACCAAACCGATTTCGACCGGACTTTTTCCAAAAGACGCGCATTTTTCCAAAGAAGGTTCTGCGATATGTCTCATTTCTCGAAAATCAGCAAAAGCTGAGAAATCTCCAGAAAAACATGTCTGGGAATTTGTTCCCGTGGAGACCACTTTGAGTACAAATGGAGCCGATAAGTTGATAATAAGTTTATAAACAAACAAAATTGATAGAAATTATTTAGTGTCGGTTCTGCGTTTGTAGTTTTATGAAAATTCCGGAAAGAAAGTCCAGAGGGAAGAAGGGATGGAGGTTTGAGTCGCCCTCAGATAAGTAGGAATTTAGAAATTGCAACACCAAAGAGAGAACCATTTAGAAGGGAGAATAGTGAAGAAAGAAGGATATGGAACAGAATTAGGACGAAAGAAAGAGATGGTTAACAGAGGGAGAGAAAGAGGAGAAGCAATAGCTGAGTAAGCGAGAAAAGACGACTCATATTCACAACAACCATAACTGAATGAAGAAGAAACATTATTTTTGTAGTTAAATGCAATGGGATTACTGAATTTAGTTTTTAGGAGATGTGTTTAAGGTATCTGTTATTAAGGTACAGAGGTAGATTGAAATTCCCAAGTCTTAGCGAGGGCGAAGCCCGAGCTACACGGGAGTTAGGGAGCGCTTATTTAATAATTTGGCGCCTTTATATATAAGTAAGAGAGTGCATTATGGCGTTTTTGGTGGGGAAACCGATTAACCCCCAAATTTAAATTGATCAAACTGGATTCTTTGACGCGTTTGAAGGCATAAAATCCCACTCGGGCTTTCATCAACTCTTCCCGGCATTTATGCCATCTTTAGTGCCAGCCTCAATTCATAATTTTCTCCGAATAGCCGAAAAAGTATTAATTTATTGCTCAGTAAAAGTCTTCTTGATGGCCCATTTGAAAACAAGGTATCCAGTAAATTACCAAAATGACGGGAAAAATTTAAAGCATATAAAAATTTTTTTAAGGCACTAGCAATAAAATCTGAGTGCCAAAACCAATACAGAGGTTTCACTTAATTGCCATCGGTGAAATTTTCTCATCGGGACATTCGATTTGTGAGTTTTTTATGCGAGAACTCCTGCGTTGAGAAAGGCACTTTGGGCTCACTTGAGGTGTTGCGAAATAAACCAAAAAGGAAAATTATACACTTATGTATTTCCACATACAATTTCCAAGGAAATTTCGTCAAACCCTATTCAAAAACACTTCTGTGGGGAAACGAAAATAAAAACTACTTGAAACTAAAATACAAATTAATTATCTTTATTATTTCGGTTAATTAACTGTCCCGGGGTGTTTCCGAAGCCATAAACAAACATTTCATGAAAATGTTAAATCAAAAACTTCTTCCCAAAGAACCCTCCTCTTCTCTCATAACTGCATAAATAATAAGAGGGAGCGATGTTAGTTGAGGTGATATCTTGATTTCAATATTTTTTTCTTATTAATTGTTGCTTTCCATTCGGGAAAGAAGTGGATTTGTAACGCCCCCTACCGAATGCCTCTGCAATTTAAATCCAAAGGAAAGTTTAAACCATTTAAAATTGCGTGTTTTTGATGTCTAAATCCTCTCTTTGACCAATTTTTTTTCACACCGACGACATATAACACTTTCTGGACATTAAAAACACACCTTCCTGATCGGGCGGTTGCAAACAGTCGTGACTTGCAGGGCCCATGAAATGTGTTCTCTCAGAATGGTTCCCAGAGGCTTTTATCAGGCCTTCCACCGCCTTGTAATGCAGTGGGCCCTCGGAGTCATTCTCCAGTCCTTGAAACAATGTATGCTTATGCTCGATTGCATTTCGAAAGTTCTCCATGAGACCGATAATTATCCAAGTTTATGCATATAATTGATCACAACTACTTTTTATACTGTATAATGTGAGGATTTGTCGATTGAATTAGGTTTTTTCCTCATCAGCAGTTGCTGATTTCTCTCCGCTGATTTTCATCCCTTAAAAACCGAATTCCCTCTGTTGAAACAACGGAAGGAAAAGTCATTTAAGAGTTTTCCACTCAGAGTGGTGAATATCTTAAGATGATTTTTAATGTTCGCGGACATCAATGATAAGTGTATCCTTGCAAAATAAATAAAAAAAAGTAAAATTACATTAAGCTATCAATAATGGACGCATCCAGACGATATTAAGGCTCATTTGCGAGTGATTTACATTTGGTGGTTTATTAATGCCCGTAATTATTAATTTATTAAAAGGCGGTGTTTTCCCTTTTTTAGTAATTTCACATTCTTCACCTGATGACTGATTTTTACAGGAGCAGGTGCAGGATTTAATGAGCGAACTATTACCTTATTGGAGTCCTTTTAGTGTTTTTTAGGCGTGAGCTTAAAATTGCGGTTCGCAATCCGAAAGTGTTGAGTAATCGGAATGCAATGGGTGTGGGTCTAATCTCAGTTTTCATCCGTTCCCAACATCGACTTTCATTAATTATAAATAATTAAAAGATAATTGATTGGAGTATTAAACATTTTTAAAATGGCCGATTTTGAAATTGGCAACCGGGAGATAAAAAAAAAGTTTATTGGCTGTGTACTTTTCATCGTATTATTTTTTGGCTGTTCAATTTTAATTTCTGTTGTTACCTTTTCTTTTAATCCGTTTTAAAAAGCTTTTGAAAAATATATGGAAATAAGAATGATCGCCTCATCAGGAAACCAAAGATGTTCAAACGTTAATTAAATGGCCTTCCCGCGGTCACGTCGTCATGACAATTTATAAAAAGATATACATATAATTATATATAAATATTTTTTTTTTGCTTTGTCCTTTTATAAGAGGAGACATTCAAGTATGAGTAAGTAATCGCGTCATTTCTTCTACACAGATTCTCTCCCTCAACTTTTACATCCCCAAAAGACGACTAAACTGTAATCGTTGGGATTAATGCCAAATTACGTTGGTTTTCATTTGAAAGTTTTTCTTGTATGTTTTTTTATGTTTTTTTTTAATTTTAAATTTTTATTATTTCCGTATTCCCCAGTTAAGGACATTACAGAAATTTGTTTATACACGTCCTCATGTAAGAAGCAACGAAAATAAATACACCTTGTTACTTAAATTGATAATTTTATTTAGAAACTCCGATAATGAGTTTGATTCGTTCAAAAAAAAAGTACACTTTTAGCAAAACTGATAATTGTCGAGTTCAATCGCATTTTATTAATTGGAGATCATTCCCGGCTGTTAAATAAGAATATCAAATAGGAAGTGGTTGAATAATGTTCTTTTTATTAAAATGTATAACGAGTTTTTAATGTAATCTGCAAAAAATATCCCTCGCGGCTGATCCGAACCTGTAAGCAAAATTATACCGATTGAGTTTTCTCTTTTTCGATACCAAAAAAATAAATAATAACTTAACTTTGCCGCCGTAATTCTGTGATTGTCTTTTTCTTCTTTAGAAACTCCGCCTTTGATTTTTTGTTTTGTTAAAAAATTCTTTTTTGTCTTTTCAGGTCACTTTATTTAAATGATCTCTGCTGAATTCAGTTGAAACTCATATGATTTGAAAAAAATGTTTGGGACTGAAAGGGTTTCGTCTCTGCCCTAAGGATCGACATACGAAGTGAGGGGGATGGAAAAAATGCGATTCGACCCCATTTTTCATTTTGTTTCGCGGAGATATTTTAAACGAGTAATTAATCTACTGTCAGAAATCGTGAAAATTTGTAACTTGAAGGTCATTTCGGTGTAAATGGACAATAAAATAAATTTTAAAATAAACATAAATTACTTTAATTTATTTTATTCGAGAAGGACTTT
The DNA here is from genome assembly GCA_028293925.1 of Brueelia nebulosa. NCBI lineage: Eukaryota > Metazoa > Arthropoda > Insecta > Psocodea > Philopteridae > Brueelia > Brueelia nebulosa. The sequence goes on along the minus strand of JAQIBA010000006.1, from coordinate 2,916,805 downwards.
GAATTGTTTAGAACACGGGCAATATTTCAACACATTTTATCTTGTAGTCATTTATTATAATTTCTGCCATCAGAAGCTCCGGGCCTGGACAGCCTGCGCGAGGAGTATTCTGTCCTTCGAAGCCGTTCTTAAGCCCTCGGGAACCCAAGGCCGCCTTTCCATGCGCGAGATGACTCCTGTTCGATGCCTGCAAAACCGGCCGAAGACAAAACAATTTCACAATTAAGCCAAACCGTAAGATAAACCGCTTTATGGGAGATACAATCGAAGAACAGGTCGGAGGGCAGACCACCTGATTGGAAGTTTTACAAATAGCCGAATACCTGTCACCGACTGCTTTGTAATTCATTATTAGGAATGCAATGGCGGACCTGTTTCCGATTTGGCTTTCCTTTGAAAGAATCCTTTTTCCTCTCGTGAGAATTCGGCGACAACGGAAATTAATCGGCAATTAATCGCATTTACGAGTGAGACCGCATTAAAGTTAAAAGCAGGTCTGAGCATTTTTGTCTCTTCCCATCGTTTGTAATTCATTAAAATAAGGAGAATTAGAGGTGGTTATCTCGAATGGTGGTTCGCCCGAAAGGAAAAACTGAGAATATGCAGAGATGTTCTTAAATGAGTGTTTTGTTGCAGGAGGTTTTACGGTCTTTTAATTCTAAAGTAAATCAAAGTTGAAGGGAAAGTCTTGTCTAACATCAGTTTTATTACAACTTATGATCTTCCACTCGAATTTTATTTCGTTCAAATTTTTGCTTTTATTCAGCAAAAAAAATTTGCACCGACTTTAGGCCTAATTTCATAGTCCACTATTTTGGATTGTAAAAGATAGACTTTCATCTCCATTTTAACACGAAAAAATAAACATTAAAAACAATCTATTTTATGAAAACCCAATTTAATGAACGAAAATTTCTCCCCATAACATAAAAACTTTGAAAATTTTATCTTCGACTAAAGCAGTGATGGCCAACCTTTGATAATGTGCGGGCCAAAGTTGAGTTTGGTGTAATTTCGCGGGCCATAACGTATTCTGCGAAAATTAAATTTGGATTTTTAATATTAGTTTTTACTCCCTTCTCTTTTTCCCCTTTTTTCTTTTTCTTTTTCTTCTCATTTTCCCCTCTTTTCTTTTTCTCATTTTCCCATTTTCTCTTTTTCCCATTTTCTCATTTTCCCCTTTTCTCTTTTTCTCTTTCTTCTCATTTTCCCCTCTTTTCTTTTTCTCATTTTCTCCTTTTTTCTTTCTTCTCATTACCCCTTTTCTCTTTTTGTATTTCTTCTCATTTTCCCATTTTCTCTTTTTATCATTTTCTCTTTCTTCTCATTTTCTTCTTTTCTCTAGGTTCCTACCCTCCACAACTATTGCCTTTGCCTTTTTTTCCGGCTTTACCCTTTTTACATTTTTATGCAAGCAGTCTTTTTGACTTATATCACCGAATGGATTCGAAAGCGTAAATTTAAAATTTGGCCGAAAGGTAAGAAAGAATTTCAAATTGAAGTTATTCCAATATTAGAATAACCCTTTATTTAAAAATTAAAATGGACCTAAAATCACCAAATACGTATGCGAATATAGGAATAAAAGAGCGGGCCACATGCAACACCTTCACGGGCCGGATATGGCCCCAAGGGCCGTAGGTTGGCCATCACTGGACTAAAGAGATAAGATTCTTAATTGAAAAGTTTTGTTTATTTTGCAAAAGTCTTCAATACAACTTTTACCGAAAATCTTTGCGATAATTCATTTCATAATTACATTTTATGCAAAACCACACTGTAATGGTTTTTACTTAAAATCTCTTTAATTAATTTATTCTTTTGTGATACGGGTAAAAGTGGTCATCTGATACGAACGAACTCCCTTCACCACTTTCATCAGAAGTGAAGATACTGGTGCGAAATGTTCTTCTGCTACAATGAATTACTGATAAACTTTATAATAAATAAATAAAAAATAAATAAAAACTCGGCTGTATCAGTGTTCAAATACAAACATTTAAAAGCTCACTAATACTGTCGTCTGCTACAGTATTTTACAGGTCAAAACAGTTAAGGACAAATATTCTTAAAAAAGGATAATAAACTCTAAAAGTTATTTGAATGAGTTAACCACAGCAAAATAATATTTCAAAAGGAATTCCCGCCAGGAACGGAATTTTAATGTTTCCAAATTATTCCCCGCCCCTTTCAATTTTTCATTCCCCCAAAAAACCGACACACCCACTGAATCAAATCAGTGTTCCTTCCGTTACATAACGACCAGCGGAACTCCCCAAGAAAGGGTGAAATAAACACAGCAAAAGACCCAACTCGGTAATAAAGTCATCCTGAGCGCGATGAGTTCCTCAATAGGAAATCAGGTTCACCCCACTTGTTTCAGGATTCTACTAATAATTTTGATTAACGAACTCACAAAACTTGATTTGGGAATAACGGAAAAGGTTGTAAACCGTAGTTGTTTTTTCTTTTGAGTTTTTTTCTTTTTATTTGTTTCATTTATGAAAAGAGGTGGATGAAACGGTTCCTTCCGAGGGGTAAAAGATGAGACTCCGCAGAGTGACGTCATTAAACATTTTTTCGCCTCTAAAATGTTATATTAATATGTTTTCTTCTTCTTTTATGGCTCAGGTTTCTTAGGAAAGAGCTCAAAATTTACATATAAAGGTACGAAAATGATACAAATGACGAATACATTTTAAAAAAGAATTTCTTTATCTTTTTTGATGATAAATTTTATCCATTATTTATGATTATTTATTTCAGGTTTGCTTTTTACAAGGTATCAAAATCAAATCTTTTAGCCAATTAACAGGCCGGTAAATTTCGTCAAATATTCTTGAGCAATAAAACTGGCTTCCTGTTTTTTATGAGGGACATTTCCGGGAACAAACGCCGATTTGGAGTTTTCCTTTCGGTGATTTTTCGCCAATTTTTGCTGTTGTGTTATTTTGAATTTCCTGTGATAAATTGTATATATGTTAAATAACAATTAACAAACATGTTCGTTTCCATAATGAATAACGAAGAAAAAAATGGCCATTTTGATATGAAATATATTAAAAACCCATTTATAAACTTTACAGGAAAATGGCTTTATGTTGTGTTCATGAATAAATATGTTTTTTTTTTATTGTAATGAAAATTAATTTTCTCAAAAGAATTATTTGTTTTCCTTTTTAAAATTATATTTTTTTTTCTAAATTAGAGTTGTTGTCGTAATTAGATAAAGAGATGAAAATTTGGAAATTATTGTGAAATTCCATCCACTTATCAAAATTATAATATTAAAGGTTGGGCCGTTAATTAACGACTAAAATGGTAAAACCTATACAAATTTTATCTCCTTATAAAATGTGTTATTAATTTAAAATTCAAAACCGATTATTAACAAATATAAATAAATCATCTCAGAAACGAAATTATAAAAAGAAGTGTGACTCAATGTTTTCATTATCTTTGCAGAGTTAGCAGCACCAAAAAAGGCACTCTACCACTGTTACAGGAAAGAGTATAATGTATAAACAGTAAAGATAAAAGTATGTTCTGTCATCCAACGTTCCGAATCGATTGACACACAGATTTCACACTCATATGTTATCCCATACTGTCTTCGGGGAACTCAAAACATTTATATAAGATGTATTATACAAGAAACATTTTTTCTTGTTGCTTATAATTATTGAAAGGTTGCAGTTTTTTTGCATGACTGCATCGCCATTCCCATTTGGTGTTATCGTGTAAATTCCAATTCCTGTTTGAGAACGAAAGAAAAGGAAAAGCTGAGGTTTAAGGCTGAAGCGTTCAATCCTGTTCACACGGCGGTGTTCAATCAATGATGACCTTTCTGTGCCATTAAAGGACCAGGTCAGAGAATATAAAAGTTAATGTCTGAGACTGAACTCTGATTAGGTCAGTTACCTGAATGTTTAAAAACGCATGCGCACTTCTTTGTCCCGAGTCAACCCAGTAATGGTTAATTAACAAAAAAAAAAATATTAAATTGGATAATTAACAAATAAATTCTTCCGAGAGGAAAGTTAACTTTTCCATCATCGGCAGGATGCACATCTACTTTCTACTCTTTCACGTTGAATATTAATTGCGGATTTTCTGCTTTTGCTCCTCCGAAGGGTGGGTCACCAAAAAAATCTCTCAGACACTTACAAAAAAAAACCTTTATTGAAGGCAGGAGTGGCCACATCACCCAAACAGTGACTTTTTGTTTTTTAATTAATATAAATAAATAAAAAAATCTGTCATCGGCTACACCCGCGTTTAAATCTGTCACCGAAAACCAGATTTTCAGCCGTGAAGTCGACTGGTTTGACAGTTTTTGGCGGTTCTCTTCCATTACATCTGGCACAGTTGCCACTTCAACTGCCTGTCATTATACATAGAAAACCGTTTGTGAGAAAATTACATAAGGAAATCTTCGAATGCGTTTATTTGCGGTGACGACGTTTCTTTCAATTCTTTCTTTTAATTGATTACACTCCTGAGAACCAATAAATGTATAATAACTTTACAACTACTCATAATTTATTAATAATAACCAATAATTATACAAGAAATATAAAAAAAAGTCTACCAATGAAGAAAAAAAACAAAAAATGGGCACTACGAGATATCTCGTAGTGGAATTTTTGATACAGTAATTTGTTACAGAAATTTTATTCAATGACGGCTGTTACGAGTTATATTGTAGTGTTTTTTTTTTTAAATAAAAATTACTTTATGCGTAACTTTGTATAATTATATTTTGTATTGTTCAAAATAAAATCGATTCTTCAAATTGTTAATTTCCGTTTAAAGGCGTTAAGAGAAATTAATAATGTAAGGGTATTTTTGTATATTATAAAAAGTAGAAAAGTAATTAATCGGGAAAACAACAGGCCAATCCCCTCTCCCAACGGTTAAAAGCCGCGAAATCCAAAACCTCATAAACGCAAGCCAATGATAAGCTCTTCCGATAACCGGGAAACGAAAGAAGAATAAGAGCGACGTTTCCAAAAGATGGGCGGTTCCCTCAACTTAATGCGCCGTCGCCTGTAATTAGATTTTATTATCGGGGGACCAATCACTTTCTACTTTTAACTGACACATCAAGTCGCCAAAATGGCCGACAACTTCTATCCGGAATAAATTTTATATGGCAGGAGAAGGGCCCCCATGGGGAGAGGAGCGATTTTCTTTTTGAATTTTTTTATTCCGAATTCAAGGAGAATTCCCTCGGCGATTTTTGTTTTTCATTGGGGAAAATTCATTCATCGCTTTCGGCTCTTTTTAAACATTTTAAACGGTTCATTGAAAACTGTTCGGATTTATGCATAAATTTCGTCATTGTCGATACTCAGATTTCAACACCAATGTTTTACACTTATTTAGCAAAAATTAATTCGTTTCGTAATTATTATTTCTCTAAAGAATTTTCAATCGTTTTTTACGTCTTTATTTTCAATAATTGTTTATTCAGATTTTGCTTAACGGCCTATCTTTTATAATTTATCAAACTTTTTTCAGTTATTGATTTTTAATAATCAAACTGAATAAATTTATTCAATCATTGTTATTGATTAATGTAAAATATTACTTAAAAATTATAATGAGTTCCATATTTTAAAATAAAATATTTTCCTTCTTCTGGCTTTTCAGGGTCAAAAGGGTTTTTCAATTGCGTTTTAGCTTAAATAAGCTTTTTTTTTTCCTTTTCCGATGGGTGCGTGTCTGTGGCGCTTAATTCACAGAAATAAGAGAAAAGGAATCCGTCTTTTGTAGCCATAAATCCCGGAGAGTTTGTTTAAAATTTATCTGCCGTCTAAACAACAACTTTTTTTGGAACGCTTTGCCTCTCGGAAGTAAAGCAGATACTGATAAGAGACCAAATTATGTTGACAGTTATTTTCCATTACAATTTATTTCAATTAATTCGTTAATTTGAAACCCTAATAATTTACATAATTAAAAATTAGCCCGATTTCTCAACGGACTATTTTGTTCGTTTATAAAATTGTTTGATTTATTTATTTACGTAACGAAATGACTTTTGATTAAAAGTAATGCGAACGGAATAATGTTTTTAAACCGCCATTCCTTTTCTGGAAATTTTTAATTTTTTTATACTTTCGGACTAATAATAATTATACATTTCAGAGAAAGACTTCGTTCTTATACTTTTGAATATAAATGCTTTTTTAAAGAAAATCAAATTCTGTCCTAAAAATAATAAATAAAACTTTTTCCACATCTTAATTAATTTTTCGCAAACGTTGCTGTAACTTTGCGGTTTGAAAACATTCTCCGAAGAGATTCGCACATTAATGTTTGACAGAAGTTATTGTATAAACGAAGTGGTGTTTCACGCGACTCTTTCCAAACAAGAAAAACCCTGACATTGGGTTAAACTTGCTCTTCTTCTCGTTTGGGGCCGGCCACTTTTGTTCGTCTAATTAAAACTGGCATCTCAACACATTGTTTTGTTAATTTACTTCTTAATCTGTCGCTCCTCAAATATTCCTCTCTCATCTCAGATATGAAAAATTAACTTTTTATAATTGCAAAACATTCTTACGAACAGACACCTTGTCAGTATAAATATCCTAAACAAGTATGTTAATTCTTCATTTTTTTTCTAAAGACTTATTAATATACCAGTTGGAATGGAATGAAAACTGCCCTCTGATTATAAAAATAAAAAAAATATAAGGATGACTCTCAACTGAGCCTCTTTCACCTCTTTGAGGAACTTTGCCGAACTGAAGATGTCCCACATTCTTTATCTTATCTTATATTCTTCTGCTTCCGCAAAGCAGAAACAACACTTTCGCCTCTGTACTCCTTAAAGACTAATCTTTCTATAATAATTTAGTTTCAGACAGCTACGATGGTTTTTCATAAGATTTTCCCGATCGGTAGCAGATGAAAAAGAAGTTTTTAATAAATTACAGATTTTATTACAGTTATCGCTTTTAATTTAAAAAATAATTTTAATGATGGAAAGTTGTTACCGATCAGCGACAGCCTTTGCTTTTTTGAAATACCGCCACCCCTTCATGCAAATTTAACAAAGGAGGTGCATTTATTTCTTAATTAAAAAAAAAAATTCCTTTGGGCGAATCTCGTTCGGTAAATTGCTGCCTTCGGATCGAAAATACCGACACAACAGTAACTTTTAACCAAAAGTTTTCTTAGGGGGACTAATTTGCATGAATCTGTTAAAGCCACAAGGAAAGAAGGAAATCGGAATCGAAAAGCAGACAAAGAAACGAGTGCTACGCCCTGGCGATTAGTGATCAGCAATAATTCATAACGTTTTCTCACGGGACCGGCACACTTCTGTTCTCTTTATTTTACGGCCCAATTCCGTACGGCGTAATTGATCGCCATTTCTTGATAAATACGGAATTTATTTAAATATCTTGAAAAAATCATTCGCCCTTGATTGTATTTTACTTTTTCATTAAAAAAAAAAACATAATGTTTGGTCTTTCACTGAGATCCGTAAGATGGAATTACGATAATTAGTGTTAATGACGTCATTGTTGTTTATTAAAGGTAAACACCGATTATAATTTGCGTTTCCTTCCCCTGAGTGTTTGCTGACGGAGTTGATTGTAGGATGCCTTGACATGAATGTTTGGAATGAGAGCTGTGATGTGTTCGTGCTTTGAATGAATTTTTTTTTTATTTGGAAAAAAAAATATAAAAATTTTTACGAGTCGAAAATCCCGAAGAAGATGGCAACGATTATCTGTCTCTCGGATGCGGATATTAAAAAAATAACGTTTTAAGAAATAACAACGGTCGTAATTTTTGACCGTAAATTAAAGTTGTGGCGTTTATGCGGCATTCGAGCTCGTGCTACGTGAAAATTTTCATCTCACAATGCGTACTGTGATTTGGATTAATTAAAAAGCAGTTTAATTATCCATTCATCGCTGAAAGTACTCAGCAGTTGTATGTGCTTCTCATCAGAGGAGTAAATTTAACAGAGAAAATGTCGACAGAAGCCTCCGAGCGAGCGATCTTGTTGTAGCTTCCTCACTCACTAACGCCATAAAATTATGAAGAACTTAATTATGCTCAGTTGATCCTTTTTTTCCTTCGTAAAAACCAACGTGGACACGCTCGCGGCTTGGCTATAAAGCAAGGGCGAATGTGTTGAAATTACTGGTTGCTTAAGATTATCGTTTTTATTAGAGAGAGAGATCAGTCCAAGAGTGAATTCCGATGAGTGGAAACTTCCCTGGTTTGTCCTGGCTAGCCACAGGCAGTCGATTATTTAAGAGGGAAGATTACGTGTCGGCAGCAATGCCCACGAAAGAAGACATTGTTCAGATTGCAAAGGTCAGAAGACCGCAGATAATGTCCGGTTTTTTATTCCAATAAGCCGACCTTAAGGGTTTCAACCCCTTTTTTAATGCCGCAATAAAAAGCAGATGCTGTCGGTGTGGTTTTCTATTCGGCAGACTTAAAAATTCGGCCGTTTTTACGAAATCACATAATTGTCCGATTATTAATAAGTGCAATGCTTTCATTTATTTGTATGAAACTGTGCCTCTGAGTAAAAGAAGATGGTAAAAGTAATATTAATTGTAATAATAATAATAACGTGAAGAAAAAGGGCTGTCAATATTCAAATGCGATTGTCAGTCATAAAGCGGAGGCAGTCATTTAAAGGAAAAAACGCATCCAGATTTTAATCGCTTCATTTAATGATTTCCATTTTATCATCAATCGACCTTCCGGCATTATTCTCCTCATGTTATACAAAAAATACTATCGGAATAACACAAAAAAAAAATTATTAATAATTCGGTTGGCCTAACAGTGCTTTCATTGATATTTCCGACATTGAAAAGACCGCACGAACGAATTCCCCACTCCACCCTTCTTCAGGAACTCTATCCAATCCAACACAAAGGAAAAAAAGGCATTTCCAACCTTTGCGAACCCTTCGCGGGAAACGCGAAAAGAATACCTCGCAAATAAAAGGCGCTCACATGAATGTTTTGTACGTTTGCAGCGGACGTATCGCCTCCACTAAATAGTTACGATAACTATGGATGAAAATAAGACATTACGTCTTCGACAAAAAACCCCCAATTAAATGGTTCCCGTCCCATCACAATTTTATGGGTTTTCCTAATGAAAAAAAAAATAAACCGTTAGACGTGAGTTATAACGCTCAGACATGAAATTTAAAAAGAAGTGCATGTATGTCTTAAGTATATATATTTAAGCGGTTTCATTATTTAAAAAGTTATTTATTTATTTGAATTAACAAGAATGCCGAGGGATTTAAAGCGGCGGAATTTTTTTACTTCAAAGCCGCGTGCCTCCATTGCTGTACTTTATTGGAAGTTAAGCAGGTGTTTAATTAGATTTTCCGTTCCTTTCGTGAAATGTCTGCTCTGGAGAAAAATTCAGGCCGGCGGGAAAATCTCAAAAAGTGGGGAGGTCAGAAGCAGATCGGCGAGAAAGTAGGAAACCGAAATCGGACATCGCGTCCGATTAAAAAGAAGTTTTTAATGAGACACTCGCGGCGGTATCAGTTGAAAAAAAATTATAAGAAATTAACTCGGAGATTTATTGAAAACGTGAAAAAACAAGAAAAAAACAGAGAAAATTACGGTGAATTCACGAGAGCTGATTAATAAAATGAAAATCAATCAATCAGTGTTCGAACCGAAGATAGGCTCCTTATTTGGACTCCGGCTTTCTCTAATTATTTACAAGCACAGAGTGAAAATGCGCACCAAATGGTCACCCATTCATTGTTGGAATCAATGGGGATGAAGAGGCAACAAAGAACCCCGCAATTGGCAGCCCTTTCGTTAAGACTGTTTAGATTTATTCGGAGATTATGGGACAACCTCGCAGTCTTCCATGAGTATTTACGAGGGCAGTAAAATGTAAGAGGGAACAAAGGAAGGCTGTCAATCGTAGTTAATTAATCTAATATTTCGTAGCATTTTAGGTCGGGGGTGTATAGCAGCTCGATTGAATGGAGGGAATAAATTCACTTGATTGGCCCATAAATTCGGTTTTGAGGCATAAATCTGCGATCAAATTTAAATTGTTAACTTGTTTTATTGAAAAAGGGATTTGAGGTGTACCTGGCTATAAATGACGGCCTTTTCTACGCTCCTATTTACAAGTTAAATGTCTATGTGTGGGTTTGTAAGAACTCAGTGGCGGATTTAGCATTATTTTAATAACTTCATAAAAGTTTTATCGCTTCTGTTTAAATAAATAAATATTATAATGTGTGCATTGGCACCTTGGGAGATTATTTCAACATTCTGCTTCCTTCGAGTAAATTAATTAAGGAAATTAACTCGGTTGGGGGGGCAGAACCCACTTCTGTTTTAATATTATTAACTAAACACTTCTGAAAAAGTGAGTGTTTAATAAATTTATTTTTTGCACTTTGCACTCAACCAATTTTTTATTTCATAACCAACTCTTCAGTAATTATTTAGTGTCTAGTTAAATTATCTACCAAAATGAGGGATGTTGGAAAAACCCTCCGAAAATTCTTGATTGTTGGTTTGGTTGTGAGTTTTTACAACGTGAATCGCAGTCAGTTCAAAGGTTACTGTCTTTGACAGGATACCATAAAACGTTTAAAATGGGATTTGCCAGGAAAGGAAAGGTTAACTGGTAATTGGGTGACGGGACTCCATTAATTGAGTCTTATAAAAGCGAGGACGAAAAGAGTTGCATTGTTATTGCGTCACAATCAATTTGTATTCTTCCGCGCAATTATTTATCTTCGCTTTTCTACAAAATGACTAATTACAGTGCGCTGAAGTTATGGAGAAAACACATAAAAATTAATATGTAACGAGTTTCCTCTTTTATGTTTATTGGCTTATTTAACGTTTCGCACTCGACGAGTATATCTTTTGCAACCTTTTATTTCATTTTTAATTTACAACTGCAGTTTAGTGCTTACAGCTGTTTTCTTCTGCTTCGAGCAGGGCTTCCCGAAGATCCCGAAGGGGAGAGATCAGGAGAGAAAGAATCGCCACAATTTTTCTTTGGCTCATCAATAATATGTAAATGAGTTACATCTGCATCCTGTCAGTCTGTCATTTGGATTCTCTCGATAATGTTAAAAGTCACTCTGATTTTTCCATCATTTTAGTTTCATGTCCAATTTTCTTCAGGTATCACCTTGATTCATTTTCACTTTAATCAAACATAATGGCTCTTATGTGAATGACTGAAAGTCAACGCCAAATTTTATTAATGTTACAATGGGTTTTTGTTCAGTTCGGAAAAGTGAAATTCGGGTCTGGTGGGTTTTACTCCAAAATTTGGCAATAATTCAGCAACTCAATTTTCGAGTGACTCATTACCCGTTGTAATATTAACAGAAGAAACTGATTTACAAAAAAATAATTGACAATTGTCTTTATAACAAAAATACAATTAAGTACATATTTTTACGCAAAAAAACTAAACCTTAAAGGGTTAAAGAAGTATTTAGAAAATAGTCACCTTCATAGAAATGTTGTCACAGCTGAAAAGAAAGGTTTCCCACTGATTTTAAGCTAAAATATACGTTTCAGATTAATATTTATGATTAATAATTACTGTAATTTCACTCTATGTAATTTATTACCTCCGCTCTTCCCCTTTTGCAGTTAAGATTTTTTCATTGACCAACATTTCGACTGTTTATAAACGGGAACTCAATTAGTTCACATAAAAAACGCAATTCTCTTATAGATTTAATTATTAATATTATGTTTTCTTAGGGGATATGATGGACGTTTTACTCGGTGTATTCACCTGAGGGGCGAATTCTGCCCTTCGCAGTCAAAAGCCAGGTGCGTAATTATTACCTGAGGAATATCACTGTTTCTGTCATTCAGATTCTACTGTTATCCGTCGTCCATAACCGCTTTGCTTCAATGGAAAGGACAGTGACATTTTGCCGTTTTCAAATCTCCGAATTCAAATTTAATCACTTCGTTATAGTTTTTCTTTTACAACAATTTCTTTTGGTGGTTTGCAGAAAATTTTTTTTTTTTGAAATTTTATGCCTTTTGTTTACATTTTACAGTTTTGTTTACTCTGGACAATTTCACAAGTTTTGGAAACCACTGTCGCATCGCCCATATTTGGCATTTTCCTTAATCCTGGAGATACCCATTTATTTCCCGCAGCCATTACATCAAATTAAAGTGAGGACAACAATAAGAAGTCAAGAAAAAAACGCTTTTTATACGTCCGGACTGAACTTCTTTACTGTATTCACAGATTCGATCGCTTTATCACTGAATAAGTTGATGATCGCCGTCATTTGCTCAGCATATACCCAAAGGTCTGTTTGACTTTAATTAATTTTGTACCTGAAATTGCACTGGAAAGAGAAATTTAAGAAGAGTTTTGATATTGATTTGAGCTTAAGGGAAAAAAGTTCTTATAAAAATATGGAAATGTTCCCGTAAAAAGTCCCCGATTGTATTGATTTTCCACAGGTAAGAGTTCACTTCTTATGGAACAAATATTATTTTTCCATTATTATTTTTCATCACTACGATCGCTGGACTGAGTGCTTACGAGGTACAGGATGTTCAACAGGACCTGTTCTTTCAGGTTCTCCAGCGAACCTTAACCCGAAATTTGTTTCCAATTCGGAAGTTTTCTCTTTATATTTTCATCTGGAACCACTTAGTTTTTGAAATACAATTTTAAAATAAAATACTACTGCTGAACAACCCGGTTCTTAGATTTAAAAAAATAAGGGTAAGTGGGATGTCTTTTCATGACCAGGGCTGTCACAAGAACAAATGTTAACTTGTTTTTGTCTCCAAATGAGAATCGGATAATTTGCAGATCCATTAGAACTGAGAGAATGAGAAAAAGAAACCTATAAAGAGCGGTCCTGAAGGTACAGAAACCTGTATTGCTTCTTTTTCTAAAATCATTTGGTTGAATCGAAAAAAAGACGGTCAAATATGGCAATAAAATTAATGAAAACGAGAGGAGACAACTTCGACAGTGGTTTCTTAAGTATTAAAAATGGGCGAAAATATATACTCAAAAGGGGAGAAATGAAGTGCAAAGTTATGGTTGGACGTCTTGGAGTGGCAAACGGTTTAATTTAGGTACTTTAAACGGAAAATATAAGTGCGTGAGTCACCCCTCCCAACTCCAGGCACATATTAATGCCTGAGAACAACCTTTTCAATCACAACACCTAATTTTACTGCCAGCCATAATTTTCGATTTGTGCGAAAACCAACTGAAAATGATTTGCATAATCCTCCGGCAGGTAAACGAAATAAGCTGTACCTTGCCAAGCAGAAGAGAATGTGAGGTTGGATACCTCCCGAGGCACTGAGTTGTCTTTCAGTCATAGGCGGCTTTCGCGGGGGGTTCCTCAGTCCCTCGCATTTCAACTTTTCTCTGAGGAAGTTCTTACAGAGTCGTCATTGGTCTTTGGCTAAAGGGGTTAAACCACCCCGCAGATAAAAGGTGTGTTGTTTTGATGGACGTTTCTCTGACGGAAACTGCTCACTGGAGACTCTCAGGTTATCTTTTTCAACTTCTGTCGTCCTGCATAAATCGTAGTTTGGTCATTTCATGCAAATTCCCACGAGTGCTTAATTAGAGCTTTCTTCAGCTGTCTGTACAGTCGGATTAGTATATATAAAATGACCTTATGAAAGCTCTAAATGTATATTTGATGAAAACTCAAGGTAATGAATGAATCATAATTATTCAAATAAGAAAGTTCATCACCAGTTTGGCAGAATAATGTATATAAAGAAAAGCTGAGGTCGAACGAACCTTAAAATTTGTCTGAATATCAGTCAAATCTCTGTCGGATTTTCAATTGTATATAATCGCACCAAAATAATCCTGAAAATAATACGATTTACGCAGAACAAAAATTTTTTCATACTTAATCAGGGGTAGTTACGCAGAGGGTGGTGTTATATTTTTCTCGGGGTGATAAGGCGAAGGAGGATGAGAAGAACAGCATGACACACGAAGGGTGGCGAAGAGGGTGAAGGGGCGGAAGGAAAGGAGCGGAGCGAAAACTCCGACGTCTTGGAATGGAATTAAAAATCTCTCCATGGAGGAATCTTCAAGGTCGCCTCTGGTACGAATGGCCTCGCCGACTCGGTCGGCCATTGGAGTTTTAGGCTCAACAACAAAGCAAAGCATTGCACTGGCACTGCCAAAGAACGGAATAGTTAAGCACAGCTGAAGCCTTGGCAGGGCGACTTGGCGTCGTGGCCGTTTCTTGTATTTTTCTTCTTTTATTTGGTTTTTGCTGGGGGATTTTCTGTCAAAAATGTTTGGTGTGTTGCGCGTCGGACGGTTTTTCTTCTTCGTCATGGACTGATCCGAAGACGTCCGTTTGAGCCAACGTGGTTCGGTGACGAGTGAGTGGTGTTCAAAAGTGGAAAAACTTGTTATTCAACAATTTCGAATGCACATGTGGCGCGAAATTGAAATTATTTTCAAAAACTAAACTTGGGATTATTATTGTTTTGGTTTTTTTGGGAAAAGGTGAGTTTTCCCCAGAATTGCACCCGAGAATTTCTTCAAATTATGCCGTTTTATCTCATGAAAATGATTTATTTGATTTTTATTTACAACCGTAATCTGTTCCGAATTGAATTTTACAGAACCGCTGAATTGGTTACACGTGTAACCCTTCGTGTTTTTGTCATCTCGATGACCAGCTTAAAATTTAATTATTTTTTTAATTACCTACTCCCTCATTTATCTTCTTCAATGATTAATCACTTTTTGCAACTTTACAGATATTCAACTAACACTTACGTAATTTATTAATTAGAATTGCATGGCTATGAATCAAATTTTGAACTTTGCTAGTGTTCGGAATTCTGCTGTTGTCTGTGCTTGAAAATATCTTCAATTTTTTGTGTGAACATTGTTCTTCATATTTTTAGTGATTATACATATATTGCGGCAATCTCCGATTGTATACAGTTTTCATGTTTGAATTTTGTCTCGGAAATTTCGCAAAAGCTTGAATTTACATGTGACAGTGCAATTTGGCACCGAATCCTTAATGCGACAGTCGTGATGACTGTTACGAAAGACTTGAGAGGGTGCAGTAAGGCGAAGGAATGAGCACAGTGCTTAGACAGGTGCACAGGGGGTGGCTCATTTCGCAAGACTCACTGGGGAGTCCACTGCTTGTGGCCACACATACACACAGAGATGCCGGAGTAATGTCTGGCCAATGTAATTGTTGTCATGGCTCAGAGCATCCCCCTTCTGGCGTGCGTAACAACTCAAGGTTGTTTTCTACCTGTTTTGTTTACTTGCAGCAGGTTGAAACCTTGAGAGGGTTCACAGGTGCATCCCGGCTATTGAGCGTGAAAGTTTTTTGTTTAAAGTTCTCCGCTTTGTGATGCCATGTTCGACTGTGATCTTTCTGTCATGGCAGGCATAATTTGATTTATTCAAGTGAAATTTAATTGTATAATATAAATCATTGATGGCTGGTTGTGGTGTGCAATTATATTCCTTCGTGATGTATTATTTGAGGGGTGTGAGATTTTAAATTCCTGTGCAATTCTAAACTTTCTTCAGGGCTTTGTGTTCTTTTTCTCATGTCATTTACTTTAATCCTTTTACATATTCTTTAAATGAAGCTGAAAGAATGGGTTAAGATTTGGGATAATAATTTTGGATTTTTTACAGTAACCTTTGGATTAAAATTGTTTTAATTTTTAGAAAACACCTGGAATAAGTCTTCCTTCAAAAGTTGTTTGAGTCGACGAAGACTCTTCGTTTCCTTCAATCGATTCTTTGTTGATTAGGTTAATTAAAGGAATGCTTTGTGCCCTTCAAGAAAACTTACGTGAGCACTCATCAGATAACACTCTTTTATTGGAAGAATACGCTTCCCTGATGGACGATTAACTTCTACTAAATATTTGCCTTTATCAACACTTTGGGCTAATCAAATCCTCTTGTTGACCAAACTGCACAACTTTTTGTCTTTTTGGGGGTTCTTCTAATCTCATATTAATTCTCACACTTAAGAGAGTTTTTCACGAGTTGTAATTTCTACTGAAGTGGCCCTTCTTTCTCTTTTGTTGGGGATTATCAGGTGGGAGAGTCTAATGATAGTAACCAAAATAGACAACGTTCCCGATTCCCTATTGCAAAGTATCTGCACTGATAATACAAAAGTGGACAGGTTCTGTTATCCCGATGCCATTCCAGGACCGAAGCAAAGGTCATGAAAGGAACACAAGCAACCGAAAAAAGGATAAGCCGCTGTCTTTCACGTTTTCCATTTCACCTGATATTACAGAGTATCTAATTACTTTGGGCGAGCACCCATTTTCTCTTCCAGAACTCAAACGTCAACTCTTTCCACCTCTGTGTTCAAGTGGATGCACGCATATCGAGTTCCCTGCATTTAACCGCCCGAGAATGAATCCCTGTTTCCCCCTGATTTGACGGACCACCTGGTTATTAAAATGAAACACGCCTACCTTCCACATACACTCGGTGCTTTCATAAAAGACTCTTTAGCAGGCATTGTCTGCTTCGCCCGAGTGTTGGCCTAACAGCCAGATGAGTTTTATTATCGTCTCAACGGTCGACGTTTTCGCTACTTCGACCTTCGCCCACCTCACATTTCTGTTGGATTCCCTTCTGCAAATACCTCAACAGGAATAAACCAAGAATCGATTCTTCTTCCAGTTGGATCCTGTTACAGAATCACATATGTGTCATCTGACCTTTTCACAATAGTTTTAATTGAGAAGTGTTTGCTCATCGTCAAGTAGCTTTCCGTAAAGTAGAAAATGTCATGTTGCAACTCTTGTCATTCTGAAACAAGTAGATAATACACTAGTTCTGGGAATGGGCGGAGAACTGTGCCCATTTTACTGTTTCTGAGTCTTTTATGTGGGGCGACCAAAGCATAAATGGTACTGAGCCATCGTTTCACTTTATTTTGTGTTGGGAACTGAACGAAATAGGATCACTTGAGCTTGAAGATGCTTTTATGAAATAATTGACCATTTCCGGTTCTCTGTGCTCTCCTCTGCCATATTCACACACAAGTCTTCATTAATCTCCTAAATTCCATCCTGCTGGATCCAGAATCCATTTTACTGGAATAAAAACTTTCCCCCATTTTGACAAAAATATATATTACGACTACAAAAATAAATTCAAAAATATTGTTAAACCAAAGAAAACTGGAGAGGAAATCTCTCTCTCTCTCTCTCAAAAAAAAATGAATTGGTTATTCCAAAGTGATCATAAAAAATAAATCCACATTTTAATGATTTCTAATTTCAACCAATATATGAAACTAATTATAATTTAATAATGACACAAATAACAAAAGTATGAAAAACACAGCGTATAAATTATTAAATTTTAAGTAAATTTTAATTCTTATTTATTAACATTGCAATGCTTTGCAAAAAGCAATTTTATCATCTCCCATGAGAGATAAAAAATTGTCAGAATTGATTTCTCGATGGTGTTTTTCGGTTCGAATGGCAAATGATCCTTACAACTCCCGATTTTTATTTTTATTTTGTTCATAAAACCGGTTTTCAGTTTTTTGATAATTTTATGCCAGCTTTATTGTCGTCGTGAAAATTGTTTATTTTATAGACTTTTAGGGATTTTATAAACTCTTTATTTATTTAATGACATTTAATTTATAAACTTTGGACTTTTTATTGGAAGTCGCCCTCCCCCTGAGGATTTTATTTACATTTTTCCCCGAGAGTTGGAATTTCTTTTCCTCTCATTGCTGAAAGGTTTCATCACAGTCAGTGGCTTTTCATTTGGGAGAGTTCTCCAGATACGGCCCTGCCATTGTAAATGATTATAGAAACGAAACCCCTTCCCATGGAAAAATGTGAAATTAACTCGAGTCACGGTCCCATCTTCCCGAAAGAAAGAAAGGAGAGAGGCATAAGTAAAAAATTGTTTGCATAACGTGATGAGCAAATATCTCTTCAAATGGAAAATGAAAAATGAGGCACAAAATGTTTTTGCCGGCATAATTGAGGAGCGATTTCACCCCTGGCCCGCGGAGGGAGGGGGAGGCCGGGCCGGAGGGAATTCGATTGAAAAATAAAAAAGGGGAGATGCAAGCGCGTAGGTCGTGATCGTTGGAATAAGCGTAAAAGAAAATCAATTCTCAGACCAATAAATATGTTGTTCATTCGACCATTCCAGCGAGCCTCCATCTTCGTTCCATGACTTTCAGACTTTACCTGTGACCTTGAAATTGTTGTTCAGATCGAGCAGAATTGAATCCTCACGGGCCGCCTCCTCCCGCCGCCTTGATTAGGATTTTCCTCCGACAGGTTTATTAACGCCCATATGCCGTTAGAGTTAGGTTCTTGAGATTTTAACAATCTTTTTTATATTGTTTTCTTTTTTTAATTTTTTATATAGCCTGCCACTATCCAGGTAAGAGAGACAGTTGATCTTTTTACTTATATCCACATCTCTTCTTCTCTTTGAGTTAATTGTCTTTCTTTTTGTTTGTGATTTTTTCACGTTTAACCCAGTGTGCGATTCATGGGTGTTGCGCCACTAGAGGCGTATGTGACTGGGGGGCAGAGTTACGACTTGCCAGATTTACTGTTCATTTCGCCATCTCTCTAATTAGCGTTGTAATCTTTTCATTGGGAGTAACTGCAGTTTTTTCATTGATTTTTTAAAGGTGTGTAAAAGCGAATTATTTTCATTTATTTTTATGGTCTCCCTTTTATTGGCGTGAAAAGTGAGCCTGAAATTGCGCAACGAGATTATCCTTTCCCTCGACACCCGCCTCTTCTTCGTCCTCCTTCCGAAACTGCTCCCGAGGGCTCTCAGCAGGAAAAATCCGTGGGCAGTTTAAGCTAAGACCCATTTGAATAAATAACTACGTGAAAGAATGAAACCGTGATAAAATGGACGAATTACGAGGAAAGATTTACAAACTGAGAAGTTTTATCAGAACAAATTGGTTCACATTTTCTATGTGAGAGAAGCCATATGTGAACATCCGTTTTCAATTAATCTTTCGAATGTCGGTGACAGTGCAGAGGTTGCTTCATAAATAACCCTCTCTTCTATGTAAAATCACACTAATATTTTGGAATTTATAATAAAAAAAAGTGGTGGCACTCAATAAATACAATAATTTTAACATAGGTTCGGTAAATTGCAGACTTACAACTTACGTTCTTCAAAATTAACAATTGTGGACAGTTCTGCGTAATTTATTGTCATTTTAAAACGGCGCCTGTTCTGATGAGGCGCCTTTATGCAAGGCCCAATAGTCTGTGCCCATGGGGCATCCGTTGAGGAGCCTCGAGGAAATACCAATTACATTGCTTTTTGGCAATTCTTTTAATAAGCATCATAAATTATTTTTCTTTTCCATATAAAGAGGAAAATTTCTGAATGGCTTTTTCAAAGAAAAAATTTTTAAATAGTCCTAATCACAAACGGGACAATTTGCAGATGGAGAGTCCACTGACAGTACTTTAAAGCTTCCACAGAAGAAAGATCTTATGCAATGTTTGTATTCAAATATTGATCGCCTCAATGCATCATAAATGCAACATTCCGTCGTCATTTTTTAGTATTTACTATAAAAAAATATGGGCTCAATAAAAAAAGTAAATCATAGTATCAATTAAAATACTAAAAAATAACGTATTTTTTGCGATTCGAAAAGGAAAGTGAATTCTTGTTGAAAAAAAATAAAAGGAAAGGATTCAAGTAAAACAGCGGCAATCGCATAGTAAATTAATTAAGGCACGGGTAAAAATTTGTTAATTAAAAACACAAATAGTCAAGAGAGTTTTGAATGAATTGTTTTTATCCTTCATGACTCGGTGGAGAGTCACGTCGAAGATTGGTCGAAAATTCGGAAACCACAAACCAGAAGAACACTGCGCAAATCATTCGGTCACCTTTTAAGGTAATATCTGTCACAATAACATAATTTGAGTTTATTACCAGTTTAGCAAGGTTCAGTGCTGATCGAAATGGCACACTTGACCTGAAACTCGGCAAACCCAGATTCGCAAGAACTTTGAACCGAAGACGAGACATGTCTAGAGCAAGACAAGGATCCTGAAATCGCAGACAACAACAAACGCGGTCTAGGAACCTGTTTATCTATTCACAATAAGGAAAGAAACAATAATTGCACGTGAATTACAAGTTCAGGTTCGAGTATAGACGTGTGCATCAAGGCACACTCCTTTCTGTACCGGTAAATATTGTAAACAAGTTTCTTCTTTTCTTATCCATTCATGAAACAAGGAGTGAATGAATTTTTTTCATTTCTTCTGCTGGTTGGGAAACCTGTTAGTGAGCCCAACAATTAGCCGTCTTTGCGGGTGACTTCGACCGGATTTTTTACCCCTACTTCACGTTTATTTTTCTTTCATATTCATCGTGATTCAATTGGAAAAAACATTAAAAATTTAAATCAACCGGAGATAAAAGTACTGAATACTTAAAGTTATTGTCACTTGTGATAGTTATCGATGTTCTCTCATGGCGGAGTACCTTTTCGAAAGCTTTTACTTCGCAATAATTGTATGCAGAAATAAAAATGATCAAAAAAGGAATTTTTCCTTTATTCGGAAACTGTAAATGGGGCCTCGAGGGATTCGGCCACGACCAGGAGACACACAGAGAGCCGACCGGGATCGCAGTGTCTGCATAAGGCAAATGAATTTTCAAAGCCCGGAGCGGTGAGATATCTGAGAATGTGGGCTGAGCAAAATTCCAGCTTAACTTTTTTTAATTCAACTAACAGTATTTATTAATCATGTTTTTTTTCAATGGGATTTTCCGAAAGACTGCCTGCTGGTTCCCTGAGCCATTGAATTCCGCCCTTTGGCAATTCGGGACTTATCTCGGCCGTAGGCGAGGGCTTTCTAGAAACATCGGAATGACGTTTTAGGCTGAAACTAGCTGAAGAGAAGGGATTTTATGAAGTTTCTCAAACATCTAAAATTGGAATGAATTGAGGGAGCGGGAGATGACTCCTTCAGGCATTGTCTTTAAAGGGAGACGTGGAAACAATGTTTCTCTCGTCCACTTTTCTCCTAAAAATCCGTATGTAACGAAGATTCAGCAATGTCATCATCATCAAACACTCTTGAAAAGTTCAGTTCGGAACCTTCGCTCCTTTGCGCATTAAAAAATTATACTCTAAAAGTAAAAGATAATTTGCAATATTAGAATTCCAGATCATAAATAATTTGAACATCTGGCCTTGAATTATCGGACCTGAAGCATCAATTTGCGTTTTGAGCCGTCTCAAAAAACGTCAATCTTAATTCTGACCTTGCAAATAATTCGTTGTAAAATCAATTAAAAATAAAAAACTACTTCTGTTTTGATGAAAATCGTCTAAAGGGTTTTCGGACATTATCAGATTTTACGAATCTACCCTCAAATGAGGGAGAAAGAGGATTAAACAGCCCTAATTGAGCACGTTTCAGGAATAAATAAAAAAAGATCTAATTTTCTCCGGTCAATTCTACAAAAAAGTCAGCAGAATACTTCAGTTCTATTTGCAACTTTGGTTGTTTTGTTTGAGGAAATGCAAACTGCAGAGCAAAATAAAAAAAAAATTAAATTAATTATGAAATCTCAAAAAAACCGTTAGGGAATTGGTTAGTTCATCCATTGACGAGTCAAGATTTTGATCAAAGGATTCTTTCTCTCTCTCTTTTTGCCTTCCACTCTCTCTGTCTATCTTTACTCTGGGATACGCAGGAAAGCTGACATTTTTGTCGAAGGATTCTTGTATCCGATCGATCAACGTCATCTCCTGCAACTGACATGGGCTTGGAGGTACATTACATAAACTCATGATCTTAGAAAACAATCTGCTTCACTCTTAGAAGAACGATGAATCTGCGTTGGCATTACGAAGGACGAGTTCATAATGAGCTCCTTACTAAATTTTTTAATGGTATTCGACTCGTGCTGGGGTCACACTCGTCCGCCATACAAATCAGCGATGAGTGCTCATGTGGCAAAACAGAATCACAAGAAACCACAAAACGCTACTGATTTGAACATGACCTCAGTTTTTGTGATCCCCCGACCTTTTTGAACAAATAATTTCAAGATACAAACGAAATATGTTTCTCAATTTCAGATTAAATCATTTCCAGACAAACGCAACGGAAAGGACATGATTGATAAGGAAATAAAAATGGAGGAAATAAAAAAGGAGATAAAGGAAGAACTGGAACTGCGACCCCGGCATCTCATCGACGACATCCCCAGTCCGTCGGCCTCCCCACCCCCGCCCACAGCATCCCCCGTGCTGGCGGCGGAGTCCCCCAACGGCTCCCCCGACGACCAAAACGCGCCCGTGATGCTCACCACCATGCAGCCGGTCCCCCTCAACGTGATGGATCTCCCGAAGGACTACATGTCCAATTCCTACGGGGACGACGACAGGCCACACGAATTCATATACCAAGTTGACGGGAAAAATGTGGAAATCGTTCGACAGGACGATCTGCCGCCGGGAACGGTGTCGGTGGTCGTGCAGCAGCCCGGAGGACTTCTTCCGGCGTATCAGACGCCAGGAACGACGGTACTGGTCCTGTCGGAGCTGGTGGAGGACGTAGGAAATGTAAGGTAAGTGGATGGCGGGCGGGGCGTGAACGTTGCGCGTTTGTTGACGGAACGTGAGAGAAAGAAGCTCGCCGGAGAATATGCAGATTTAATTAGGCATCAAGGCCTCGTGAAGAAGTCATGACTTTGGTGCCCACTATTATCAAATGAATTATATAAAAATCCTATTAAACTGTGAACCTTCGAGCCCAGCGTCTTCTGAATGCCAAATTATGTTCACCTCTTTGGGCGCGCTCTATCGGCCAGAACCTATCATTTGTGATTTTTATGTGTAGAATTCTGCCATGAGTCCGTGTATCTGATTTGGTCATGGCTATTTCTTTAACTGCCCGTTTCAAACTAAATTGGTATTTATGGTCTATATAAACGGGTTTTCTCTTTTTTGACACTTTTATTTAAATATATGGATCAATCAGGTCGTAATTTGGGGTTTGAATCGCTCTCCCGACTACCGAACACTCCCGAGTCTGTCAGTGATTACGATCCTTCCACTGAAACCCTTTTAGGCCATTTTTTGCCTCTGCTGCATCGCCTGAATAACTTTGCCGGAGGACTTTTCCGGCAGGTCCAAACCTTTTTTTTTCAAACCTGATAAGATCCTGAATTTGGGCGTCGAAACCTGGGCCACTATCCAAAACCAATATTTTCTTAATTGCAATGTTTCCTTTAAAAAAAAAAAAATAACTGAGCTTGCACACGTTGTGGGCGGTGATTTCTCACACACCGGCGCAATTCACTTCTCCTCCCTCACAAAGAACACGTCAATTTGCCAAGAATGTTCGAAGGTCCGATCTCGAGGACAGTCTTTCAACAGAAAGGGCTTTCTCGCGAAATGTGCCAAACATTTATCTTTTGCCGCAGATTTATGAGTGTGTGACGGGCACCCAAATAGATCCCAATTGTATCGGTGGAGTGACATTTTATGTCAGCCATAATTGCACCGGTGCTTTACGGATCATGTGGTTAGTGAAGCGAGGAGTGAGGAGACACTGACCGCAACCGTGAGCAAAGCTACCGTGGAATTGGATCCTTTTTTGCCGAGAACTCATTAGAATGTTTTCCGTTAAATAAATCTTGACAAGATGGGTTTTATAAGGAAAGAAGTGCATTACCTGATGTACATGTGTAGGTGGTCTGTTGAGTGAAGGCGCCTTGGATAATTCCGGGGAAGATGGAATGCACGAAGAAATTACTTACCGTAACTTAAACATGCCAATCAATGTTGAAGAAAGCAGTTTTTTTTTCTCGAGTTCATCCCTAAAGAATTCAGAATATTTTTCATTGGTTTCAACTGTCGATTATTCCGGAAGATATGAAAAGCTCATCCCCTGACATGGGCAAAGCTTTTGAATGAAAATTCCTTGAGTAGAACAGAGACTAAGTGCAGTATCCCATTTTTAAAAGGTGAAGGTCCGACGATGTTTTCTTCTAAGATCAGGGTTCCCAAACTTCGCCCTTCTCCCTTTGCCTTCGAGGTTGCGCCCAAATATCACAATCAAAACCCATAAAAGGACAATTCGCAATAAAACGTGTGTGGAGCTCAAACTCCTCGTCTTTGTAAGAGAATCGTTTAAGGCCGACATTTGAATGGAGAGCGAAATTCGAGCCGAGAAATTGAGAGGAAAGCTCTTGATTTAAATTTGCGGCAATTAAAGTTCTCAGAATGCAAACGAGTTGTTTGCTAAGCCCCGAAGGAGTCAAGTGGAACATGCAAATTGTGGGATGAGCCGAAAACTCACGAAAGAGAAGACGTCAGTTAACCCGGACGGGCCCAAAAAAAGAGAGGATGAAAGATACACGGCAGGGATGTATTTAAGGGATACCAGAGGCGTTTGGGAGGTGAAAGGCGAAATCAGGAAGAAGGTGAAGCTCTAAATTTACTGGTTGGCAAATAAAAATTATAGACTATTCGGCTCCAGGCAGACAAAGAACACAGTTTTCTGTGAAATTCTTTGGCCAAATTTTGCATTTGTTTGAAATCTTAGAATTTCCAAATCACTTCAAAACCAAGAAGTTCATTTATCACTTTCTCTAATTTTTTTTAATTACAAACAATTAGTTTTTGCAGCCCCGCAATTGGGGATAGTGAAATTTTGATTGTAAGGGTTCAGAACAATCCTCTTAAAAAATAAAAGTTATGAGGGCGCAGTAAGGGGCCCATATTTTAAGGCCTAACAAAGTCGTTGTAACCGAAGACGCAGTGTTCCCCTCTCCGAGAAAGAGGACTTTCCTTCCAGCAAATAAAAAGAAAGAAAAAATGTAAAAGCACATCACACAAATCGACTATCAGTTTCCTCTTTCATTGTTGCTACTGACACATGTTTGTCTCGTTTGGTTAGAATCATTGGAAACGCTGTCTCACGGATCTTTTTTCATGTTCGGTGACTAGCCAAAAACTCACTCGGAATGATTGACAACGAGCCAGTGCAAGGAAGGAGCGTATAAAAGCGATTCTTGAGGACGAGTAAAGAACCCTGGTCGAGATGTAAAAAAGGAAAGAAATAATTACAAAAGAAGCAAACATTCGGATGAAGATTCACTTGAAACGGTACACGATGTTCTCCGTGTGCGCGGACAAACAAACAAGCATTAACTCTTGAGAAATACATTTTTCTTTCATCTGGTCGCTCTTTGCCATGCTCGGAGTTAATCTGACTAATTTCAAACCTGAAGAAACATTTGGCGGGACTGTTTGGCTTTTGGTGGCTTTACGTACACTCACAGTCATTGCGGATTCACTCGAGTCGACTGACATTTCAGCACTGAGATAAAGAGATAGATCTGTTTCATTTCGGATGAAATGCTACATTAACTTTTTAAATCAGTTCCGTGGCGTCATGAATAATGTGTGAAAGCACTCGTTTATTTCAAAAAAGCCCCACCCTTTCTCTTAACACAGAATGTAATCACTCATTACTTATACACTTACATATGTAATGGGTTTTAGTTTTGTAAGTCAGATTTAGGAATGTTTGGATTCAAAATATGTTTGATCAAAGACCAATAAAAGAGCAAAAAACAAAATGTAGATAAACTTGAATAAATAAGAAGATACATAGGGAAAAAGCAAGGAAAGATGCAAAAACAGCAATTAAAATATAGGAAAAAAGGTGGAAACGAAAATGAAGTGATTATTATATTTATTATATTTTTATTTAGGTCTCAAAAAATTTTTGTCCAACAGCTACACCTTCATTACAATTGCAGTTTGACACTCGAGCCTTTGCTCCTTCAAATTTGTTTTAATTGTATGGCCTCCAATGCTTTCACGATCGTATTGGGCCCAACAAGGAATAATTTGTTTTGTGGGTCTCTGCCTGAGAAAATCTTTCAGATTTTACCTGATAAGCCTTTACGGCTAATGACGCAGCTCATTTCGTCCCTCCAAACTCACGGTGCACCTGATTTTACTATTCATTCGAGTGAGAAAGTGATCGTGAGCACATCGTTCATCCTAACCCCCCGAAGATAGAAACCGACAGCGGATGTTTCCCTCCCGGGACAAAATGTTGGCCATTGGGACCCCCAAAGGGTCTGAAGGCCGCGGGCGAATGTGGTTGATGGCGCAGAAGATGGTCAAGTTCGAGGTTGATATGTTCAACCTGAAGATTCCTTTGTCTGATGTTTGATGAGTGAAGAGGGGGATTTAAGACTTAAACTTGGTTCGGGGCGTTTCCACTGATTTCGGTTTCTTGGGTCATTCATCCTTTATAAATTATATTATAATAGCGAATGAATCATCCAGTCATTCGTCATGGCAGAATTCAGTGCCATTTCCTTTGTTTTCCTTTTTTTTTGGAAAATTTTCGTGACTGCTTTCATGTTTTAAGAAAACTCCTAAAAAAAATTCCGAATAAAAATTGTCTCTATGTTTTGCCACTCCATTGATTACATTGAGAAAATATAAATTAGTTATAACTGCTACATTTTTTTAAGCTCCAGGCGTTAAACATATCAAACACATTCTACTCTCTTTCCCACCCTTCTCATAATTGCCTCGAGTGCATAAATCAAAATCTCCACACCTATTGTTAGGTACGACGCGAATCCGCGAAACCCTAAATTAGAAAAATAAAAAGACATGTCCTTAACCCAGTATTGGGGCCTCTAAAACTGCTTTGTTTTGGGGTCCTCGGGGCACCCATACGAGGGGATTGCGTCAGGGCTTTCGCTCGCGCATGGGGATGATTCGTTACGGGGAGGGGGCGAGGGAGGCCAAAACTGGATCCCTCACCCACGTGAATGTTTTCTAAAACACGCGGAGGTCGTCACCCAATCGAATGGTGACAGCTGCGCCAACTTAACAATTAGCGCCGCTCTAAACGAATCAATTATGAATTGTGGCTCGACGCTACGATTCTCCGCTTTTGAAAACAATGATTATGACTTTATTGAATGAAAGAAAAAGTTAGTTATGGCCGCGTATGTTGAATTTGTTGCCTCATTAACGATGGCTTCACATATGACATCTTTCTTTGATAATTATGACTGTGTAAAGTTGCTCTTTTGCACGTGACTGCGGTTCGCTTGAGTTTTTTTTTTGGTTTAGTGAGTATAGTATCGAACTTGTTGAAGGTGAACTCACACCGTGTGGGTTATGTTAAGCTTAGGGAGGTTTTTTGGATTATCAGAAAAGCTGTAAGTTCTTCAAAAAGGTGGTTATGATAAAGTTTTTTGACTATTTTTTCTATAATTAAAGAAGTACATAATTATAATGAAATGGTCGCGGATTCTATTTCCACCTGTGGTGATATCCTGAACTAGTTTTCCTGCGTTTTCCCTCTCTAAATGATCCCTTTCACCCTTAAATCTTTTCCATCATGGACTGCTATCTTGATAGTAAAAATAATCAGAAAAAAAATCTTTTAGTTCCATTAAAAATCTCCTTGGAGAGGTAATTCAATAGATTGTTTTCCGTAACGATTGCCTAATTAGCTTCAAGGAAGACCCTCGCCAGGAAGAAATTTGTCACATGGACAACCTTCGAATTGAAAAGCAAAAGAAAAAGTTTTGTCATTGAAAACCCCCCGCGCGGAGGGTGGAGGGGTGAAAAGGGAATCAAACACAGAAGAAGAATTAACTCCAAGAACTCAATTTCAGAGGACAATGTTACCATCAATCGAAGGTCATTCACTGCGCCTTTTACTCGCACTTTCGTTTGTCAGTTAAATGACAAAGTCCGGTAGAGGCAGAAAAAAACATCGCTGGAAGAAATGAAATTGGAAGGGTATCAGCCTCATAAGTCCCGCGAGCAGAACAGAGTAAGAACTCTGAAAAGAGTTGGAGCTAAGCCGAGTCTGATTTTGACAATTAATTATCCGGGAGTCCTGGTGCCGTTGACCCTGGGCTCCGACCTGAAGACAATGTTCCAACATTATCACGCATGACAAGGATTTAGACATGAAAAAAGCTAAAACCTTTAAGATTGGAAGTGACAGAAACGCTCTCGAAATGGCGAATTAAAAGCTTTGCTTAATTACATCACGTATTTTTATGAATTAAAAGCCTTTTCTTCTTAACCCAAAACGTCCGCGAGCTCTCAGGGGGATCTCAATTTAATCTCCCGGTTCTTCGGGATCTGACAATTTTTCATTTCCGGATGGACAATAAAATGTTTGAAAAAGCGGGTTTCTCGACGGGAAAGTCTTGGCCGAAAGAAGAAGTCACCGAGACCTCCAAAACTGTCCTCACTCACCAGAAGTTTTTCCTATCAGTCTGTCCCAGAAAGGGAGAAATTCAGGTTTTTAACACTTTGATTGTCGGTTCCAAGGCAGTTGTTGTTGCTTTTGTCGCAAAATGTCTTCTTCTGATTCCGCCAGAAGAAGCGGATTGTCCTGTGCATTAACCTCGCATGGTGTCATTAGTATGAACGGTGCGTTTCTGATAATGACTCGTGCATCTCGAGGTCGGGGGTCTTCGAGGGGGTCATGCAGTTAGACTGTTAGTCATCAATCTTATCCCCATTCTTCCAGCGAGCGAAGCCGAAGCTGAGAAACAATGAATTCCCTATCTTTCGTCATTAAAAAAAACATGAAGCGGTGATTGAATCCAATGAATCTGCGAAGGCATTAAAAAAAAAGGAAACGTCAACTGTCGGCCGATGAAACTGCTTTTCATGGGGTGCGCAAAGCTTTTTCTCACCTTTTGTTGCCCATTGTAATGCACATACACACACACACACACACAGACGATCGGAATCATTGTTCGCCCCAATCGTCATTGTGACATTCACAGTGTCGAAATATGACAGAGCCCGCGGTGACTCATCAAATACGAAATAATCTTCTCCTTATTAGTAGTCCTCATTGTAATTTCCTAATTATTTTCCGCATGCAAAAAGAGATCAAATAACCCAATTAGAGGATTATGTTTAAAAAAGAAAGGAGAGAAAAAAGGAAAGAAAGGAAAATTGGCCTTCTCCAAGATTTCAATAACGCGTTTCTAAAAGAGTCTTAATTTAGCTAAGGACCAACTCCCAATTTGGTTTGAAAATACATTCGGTAATCCGAGAGATACCTAAAATACATTCACTCAAAGTCTTTTTGGAATGCCGTAAAGAAATAATTAGGTATTTTATTATCGAGTCATAAAACAATAAAATCTTTATTAACTGCTCTCCACTCTGAGAGTGCACAAAAAATGCCGTAACTTAAAACTCCCGACTAAAATTTTAATTTAAATTGTATTACTTATTATTGGTTTTCTTTTTTTTTTCCACACTCCACTTTGAAGAAGTTTCTTTTTTTCACTGACTGTATGTTTTTCCTCAAAACTTTTTCCTCAATTAAAAAAAAAACTAAAGGGAGTTCAGTCCAGTTTTTAAAGATTTAAGCATTAAGCTAATGTCACAACGCAATATTATAAAAGAATCGGCAGCCAATAAGATAAGATTGCTATAATAAGAACACTGATATAATGTAAGACTGCTCCTCCCACTCAAGAGGAAAATAATAAACAAATGATGAAACAGTTCCAAACGAATGCGCTGACCAAAAGATAAATAAAGATGTGATACACTTTAGTAAAAAAATTAAAATTATGAATGCTGAAAAAGAGCTAAAAAAAATCTCCGATAAAATACTAAAAACATGTTGGCAAAGTAGAGATATATATTTTAAATAAAGTCACTCTTAAAAATGTTGTGCATAGTTTTCCGATTCTCGACCTAATCTTATTTCTGACGGTTGGCGAATAAATTTAATGTCGATTTCCCATAACTATAAAAGGTTCGTCTTTTATTGGATTGTTCTGAGAAGCCTTCGGGGCAGTTTGGGCGGAAGCTTAACAGCAAAGGCTGACTTTATTATGAGCAATATCAGCGTTAATAAAGTCTGATTTTTATGATTTGCCAGCAAAAGCAGGAACAAATGAAAAGAACAATCCTGCAAAGTAGAACAACAAGTCATAGGGAAGACTAAACAAGGAGTTGATAAATAAAGAGACCAGCACGACGTCTGACCTCCTGCCAGCGAATGTTTAATCAATAACATAAGAATCAAGCTGTCTGCTTATGAAAAAGAGCAAAACTACGACCTTATGGTGATTCAAATCGTGGACTAATAGTCAGGAGCATAACTTATGTTATGAGCTTTCCATTTTGAATTTACTTTTCGAGAAGTGCATACTCAACTTGCCGGGAGGCCCATATTCACTGCGAACCTTCCTCTGCTTTGACATGAACATATCTAATGCTTATGGGGAGGCTTCGGGACGAAAAAGGACCAACTGCTCGGAACCATTGTGTTCCCTTAGCGGGCGCACATAAAAATAACTTCCTCGCTGCAGGTCTTCCTCGGTTAGAAGCAACCGAGAGAGCTAATAATATATCGAGTGATTAAGCAAAAGACATTTTATGCTGCTTCGAAGACGTTTTTGTCATAAGTTTTGCTCGAATTTACTCCCTATGTATGGCAATAAAAGAGTGAAAAGAAAAAGTTCTGACTCATTGTAAGTCTAGTGGCAAATTTTATGGTGGGTCACGGTTTGGTCAATAAGAATCACTCTATGCACTGAGTTTATGCTCAGGGAGGATGAGAATGCACTTTGAGACCTCTTGGACGAACAGTTTGGGTAGAAGGCTTCATTGGTAGGGGGACACTTCCCTCCTGTTTATTAATACCCTCTATGGAACTCTCATTTTTTTTATAAATAATATAATAATTTCCCCTTATCTCTCCCGAGGGCAATAAGGGAATATAAGCAACAATTGTTTTTACAAATATAGTAATGCAATAACAATTTTTTTTTTCTTCTTTTTTATAAGCAACAATCAAAACAAAGTTATAAATTAGGTACAGGTCCAAAGATAAACAGGCACCAGATCAGCTGTAACTTTTACATTAAATAAAATATTCAGAATTAACAAATTAAATATGAAATTATAACTCAGATAAACAAAACATTAACTAACACAGATTAAATAATATAATATAATAATTTACCCTTATCTCGCCCGAGGGCATTAAGGGAGTATACGCAACAATTTTTTTTATAAACATTAGAAAATTTTTTTTACAAAACAAATCTTTTTTTACAAAGTTATAAATTATGCACAAAAGAAAAACAGGCATCAGATCAGCTATAGCTTTTAAAGTAATAAGATAGATAAGCAAAACAATAAGTAACATAGATTAAGTAAATATCATAATAAAAATTGTCAATAAATTAAATATAAAATTATAAGTTAAGTTAGCGAAACAATAAATAACATAGATCAAATAAATATCATAATAAAAATTAAATAAAATCTTATCAGTCATGATTTGATGTGATGATGAACTTATGATAACTAATAAGTTAAATATAAATTATTAAAAAAAATAAATAAATAACATATAAAATAAAAAATAAAACTTTGAGCTTTCATAACACTAAACCATGTCATGTTTTACACTACTAAAACTGAATTATATTTCAAAAATACTGAAGTCATAATAAATTTAAATTAAATAAAAAATACATAAATAAATAGAAATAAAACAAAATAATATAGGGAGCATTCTTTTTTCTATAAAACGCCTATTTTATTTATATCAATAACAGCTTATGAGGGTTTCAAAGGATCTCTGTTGTTCTCTTACCAAATAGTGCTTCGTCTGCTTATCTGTGAAACCTTATTGAATTTTTCTGCATCCTCGGATCGGTCCGAAAAAATGTTAAAAAACCTAAGTGACAAACCCCCACACGTTTGCATTCTTTATAATTCAAACAAAAGCGGACACGAATAAATGGGCCTAATTTATCTCATTTTAAAAACAGAATAAAGAACTGAATTTTTTGATTTAAGATGTGAAATTAATTTCATGTTTTTGAATTATTGTTCTCCTCCAGGGAGAAATATTCTGTCATTAAAATTTTTTCGCTTAACTCTTTTTTTTTTCTTATTGTCAATTGTTTAAAAGACGTGCTTTGTAATTGATACTGAAATTTAAGTAATGTTTTTTTGGAAAGAATATTGGGTAAAATTTAGGTTTGGAGGGTTTCTATTACTTATCACTTAACACAGTGACTTTTATTAAGTGTTTCTAATTTAAAATAAAGTCATATAAAATGATGAATACATTTTTCTTGGAAATATTTCTAAGGGGTGAAGATGAACACCAATGTTTTCTTCACAAATGGGAAACTATAGTCGAACATTGAAGAAACCGCCGGACTTCCCACCGTGAGAACGTTTGCTTTTTGTGAGAGCCTAACTGTTGTTTAAACAATTATAAAATAAATAAAAAGGAAAACAAATGAGCTCACCGAGCAGTTAATTAAAGTTTTTGCCCTGACATAATCTTTAATGCCAATTTTGGCGTCTTTTTTTCCCAGAATTTACTTTATGTAAACATAACGCGAACATATATTTGAAATGAGAAACCGCTGCCTTTGAGTGTATATTTCCGAGTTTCTTTTTTTTATACCGAAGTGTTTTTCCCCGTTCTTCAAAAGGTCGTTTCTGGTTTCCAAGTCATCTACTATGGTGATTTCCCGGATAATTATTTTTCTGTCTGTAATATAACAGCAATGGGGAACGTAACTCTCCATTTAAAATCTCTGTTGTTCACACTCCCCGAAGAATAAGCACCCACTAATCCCCTGGGAAGACTTCAGGATACCATGGACCCAAGAAATCCTTAAGAGTTAGCAATTTTGGGATGCGTTTTACCCAACCGCCAAACCGAATTCTGCAACGGTCAACACCGGAAGTCGAGATTGCAAGCCAACAAATGTTCATCCCGGTTAGCATGACTCTTAAAAGATGAACCACGCTATTGCAAAGCAAGCACGCGCGCCCGTCAACTTAGAGTCAACTCTGAAAAACTCAGCCCGGAGAAGTTACTTTTTCTTTGACCGCGTTGCCGTTTTTTTCTCGCGTGAAAGAAACGGACCGCGACGGTTTGAGCAATCTTCTTACAAGTTCCACTCGGCGGAGACCGTTGGAACAACTTTGGGATATCAGTTCGCGGAAAGTCGTTCGGTTGAATTGTGCATTTCCCTTATTAATTCACGTATATTTAATTTGTTTTTAAATATTTCTGTGTGATAAAATAAATGGGTGAAAATGGTGGAGATTCTTTTGCTTCGAAATCTTCATATCAATGAATTTGTTGAAAGATTAGAATTAATACAAAGCTAATGATTCCAAAAATGGCGGTAAGGTTATCTATTGTTTTTTTAGGTTACTTTATTCAGTTTGTTTTTGTCCAAATAAATTACTCAAGGTCGCAAATTATTGATAAGAGTTAAGGGATTATTTCGAATGGTTACAGAAAGCTCGTGCCTTTAGTATATTCTTGAATTTTCTGTAAAGGAGAATTCGTTTTGAACACTTCCGGTAATTAATTTATGGAAACGCTTTATAAGTAAAAATTTTACAGTAGAAATATTAATTTGACTTTCAGTGAGTGGATTCATTTTTTCGGAGGGTTAATATTGTATTAAACTTTGTTGAGGGGGCTAAACTTTAGTTTTTTTTTTTTTAAACGCAAACTCAACTTCATTACCATTCGAATAACAAAACGGCCGTTATTTTGCATTTCCGCCAACCGCTCAGAATACGGATTAGGAAATATGTCACAATTCCCTAAATTATTTCCCTTCTCCCGCCATACGTTTGCAGCATTGGCCTTCCGCATTACTTTTTTGGTTAGCCTTTTATTATTTTTAATGGAATACAGGCGGTCACATTTTATGTGACGTCTCAGAGTCAGATATCTATCTTTTACAAGAGCAATAAAACGGCGACTCGAGGAAACTTCGGCAAGCCTTTGAAGAAGATCAGAGGCTGCTTAAGATCCAGCCTAGTTCCTAATTAATTTCACAAGAGAAGTAATTAAATATCATAATTGTTGGGCGGCGGGTGAAAATTACAGACGGTAACCTTTCCTCGAAGGCTGAGGCGCGGCTCGGAAAGCTCTATTTACCGCTTTGGCATTTTCACCAAAGAGCTTTTCCCTTAAAAGCACGTTTTTGCAACTGAAAGCGGGGGTTACCAGAGGGGTGACTTACGTGATCGCAAGCCGGAATTTCTCTCCCCAAAAGGTTATGTCATTCAGTTTCGGTCTCAAAGCTTTTCATGAGGTGCCCCCGCATGTAATGAGGTAATATAGGTCACTTTGTGAAGAAAGTTTTTAAAGGAAAGTAGTGTAGTTTGAAGTTCAAAACATTTGGAGATGTTAAAATTCGGTTGTAACAAGCCGAAATAAAAGACTTATTTTTATTCTATATAATTTGCCTTTTTTATATTCTGATATTTAAGGGCAATATTCCTGCATTCTTTGCTAAACGTGGCAGATAATCTTTACTTTGGATTTAAACATCATAAAATTCGCCAAATACTGATTAATTACATTAATTAATTTTCTATTAATTTTATATTTTATCAATAAGTATAATATAATTTTTATAATAAATATATTTTTATAATTACATTAATTAATTTTAATAATATAATATTAATAAATATATTTTAATAATAATTAATTTTAATATTTTTTATTAATGGATATTAATTGTCAAAAACTATTCTTTTCTGTGATCGTAGTAAGGTTCTATTTATCGGAGAAAATAAATTTTGGTTTGAAAATTATTAAACAAATTCGACACCGATGAAATGTTCTGTCAGAGGTTAATGAGACCGCATTATTTTTTAGATTTTTATGGCTCGCTGAATGTTCGTGTATGACGTTACAGTCATTCACAAAGTCATTGATCAGGTACCGGAAGGAACTCTTTTCCACCACTCTTTCGAACCGACATGTCTTAAAGAGCATCATTCAAAAAAAAAAATACCCCCTCCCGAGCCATTCCAAAGGGTTCCCACAAATTGAAACATGAACCGTCTCTTAATTGATCTCGATTCAGAGGCAGGTCGTGCAGAGAAAACTATTAGAAGAAAACCTTGTTACAGCTTAATCAACATTCGAAATACGGTTTCCCGGCTAAGATATTAATGATATTTTGATTGGCAAGTGTAACGCCGCCGGAATAGTCTTCTTCCGGAACTAATTCCTGTTTCTACACTTGTACTATGTTCTCACAAAGGATGTTATTACCATTATTTTGTAACCCTAACAGAGGGCTTTTGTATTGAAATAGAGACGATGACTTTGTTAAACACATGAGATCTTTAAAGTAAAAAGCCTTTATTTTGTATGAGTGATTTCGGTTTTAATTTTTTAAATTAATTCTTAGAAAATCAGTGAATTAAATAAAAATTGTTTGTCTTTTACCAAACGTTATTGTCAAAAAATCTAATGGCAAAAAAAGGAAGTGTCTGATTTAGTTATACTTAGATTGCAGTTTCCCACCCCCGCATTAGCACAAATCAGTTTCATCTTACATCACTTCCTTTATTTGGTTTCCCTTATTGGTTCTAAAACAATCCTCTTTGGTCATTGTTTCTCACGTAGAGTAGCATAAGTGCAGAGTCCTCGACCTCGGAACAAAATAAAGATGTTTTGTTATTATAAAGGATTGTCAGTTCCACGTGATAATAAAGTCGAAGTATTCGAAGGCGGATTCTGCATCTTCATTAGCAGT
The DNA here is from genome assembly GCA_028293925.1 of Brueelia nebulosa. Lineage (NCBI taxonomy): Eukaryota > Metazoa > Arthropoda > Insecta > Psocodea > Philopteridae > Brueelia > Brueelia nebulosa. The sequence continues at coordinate 2,881,120 of JAQIBA010000006.1, read as the reverse complement.
TTCATTCGGACTTTGCAGGATAACTCTAATTGCGCTTTTCGTCACTGGGTTTTGGATTTTCTAATAAAAACATTTCAGAACTTCCTTCGGGGTTTTCCCGTTGAAGAAAGGAATAATTTATTTTAAGGTTCATAAATTAAATATTTTCAAAGAGCCCATGAATTATCACTTTTGACTGATGCTGCTAAAGGGCTTGGAAATTATTTTCAAAACAAGGCACGACCTGTTCATCACGCTATATGACCCACTTGTGGCGTGGTTGTTTTTGGCTATAGAGGGTGCAAAATAGAGGCTTTTATGCGGAAGGGTGTCATTCAAAAAACCAGTTCGTAAACTTATTTTTAAAACACTAATATTGATGGGTATTAATTAATTAGACAGAAGAATACAAGAATTGAAAAGTTCATTCTGAGACCTCAGAGGCAATCCGATGCCACTTTCCCCAATCTTAATTTGTTTTAGGCTGTTGCAGTCAAGAGTAACACGCATGGGAAGATTTAGTAATACTTATGTAAATAGCTAAAAAATTGGGGAAATTGAAATAAAATATTTGAGAGAAGATGTATGAAAAATCCGTGATGAATAAAGAGTGCGTGACCAGAGGTCGTCTATTCGCTAATCTCAGAATCTTCATGTGAGATTTAAATTATCAGAGATTTGTTATCTCCAAGAAGCACGCTATTCAAATACTGCACCTGCGAATGCATCCTGGGGGCAGAGAGAGGACGCAGCCTCGCCAATACGCTTTCAGTAATATGATATCCGACTTTTTAAAGCTGCATGTCAAAACGGTCACGTCGATTTCAATTCCGATTGAAGGGTTTATATTTTCAATGGAGCCATTTTTTAGGCATAATTTATGCATCCCGGACTATCTCTTGATCGCATAAAAAATGCCCGAAGGCCTTTTACTTAAGCCTGTCTCCGTTCGGTTCAGTGCGGTTTGAATTTTAACAATTTTTTTAATTAGTTGGGACCCATTCGATTTTTAGTATAGCTTTACTGTCTTAGGACGTGAAACCTTTTATTTTTTGGTAGAGTTTTCGCCCATAAGATCACACGTTTGATCTCAGAAAATAATCCAAATTAAATGTGTTTCTTATGAAAAAAAACCTATAATACAAAATCGCCGTATTGTAAACCTTTCCACCCTATAAATATAATTGAGGCCCATATAGCTCCATTTTTATAGTTCACTTTGCATTGACGACAAACCGTTAATTAGTTCTAAACTTCTGCTTTCATAAAATTATTTACATTTATACTGTTAGCCTTAATCCTGAAAAATTTTTCCCAAAATAACAATGGGAAATGAAATTATTAATTTATTTTAAAAGGCAAATTAAATTACAGTTCCTAAAAAGTTGTAAGTTTTCAGTTTGAGCCCCGGAAAGTTTCACGGAGAGTATGTTTAACCTAGACCCAGGAGGACTAATGTTGTTGATCGCCAAGTGTAAAATGTCATTTAAATAATTACAGCAAATGACGATTGCATCTTTTTCTCCCATGAGTATAAAGGCTACATAAACTGCCTTGTGCAAAAAATAAAATCACTGTTTTATTTTTTAATTCACTCCCAAAAATGGTGCCAATTTTTCCAGAACTTGTATCCCACATTAGCACTGCAATGACAGTATCTTTTTATCTACAGTATTATACTGAAGTGATCAATCTCATCATGACACTTTGGGAAAACAATAACAATGGCAAAAATTAAACTATAGATTCTATGTTTTATATAAATTGCTAATAAAGTTAAAATTACTTATTTGTTTCATCACTTTCTTTTTGCTACATCTTCAAATTATTTTCAAGCAATATTTTAAAATTTTCCGTTCATTTTTTATAACTTTGCCCTTAGACTTATGCATCTTTTGCCGCGTTTACTTAATACCTATTTCGTGGTACGCTCCACTGAAAGAAATTATTAGAGAGCTTAATCAAATAAAACTGCAATAAGAAGTCACCATTCTTTGACTATCACCCGGGCGATGAATTCGAAAGTTAACTTCTGGTGCAATTTATTTCCCAATCAATTTTTTATTTTTATCTTTTCTTTTTTTTAATCTCTTGCAAAGAATAATCCTTCTTAAGCTCTTGTCCGGATTTAACCTTTAACAGAATTTAATCTTTTCGACCGGTTTTTATATAAAATAATAGCTTACCGGGCTTCAGTTCGTACATTTAAAAACTTGTTTTATATAGAAATTCTTAACCGCATTGGCATCTTTTCCGAAATGTTTTCTCTCAAAAATCTCTCAAAAAACGACTTTGGTTGATTTTAACCTTCAGAGGGTGCACCGGCTTTCTGACTCCCGTCAGGACTTTCTCCAAGAAATGGCTTCCTTTTATCAAAACCGGAAGTCGTTTTTTCACTTCACTAACATGTGGAAATTCATTCCATTCAGTCTAAAAGAAAACAAAGCTATCCTCAGCGATTTAAACATTCTTCCGTATGAAAATGGATAAACTTGATTCTTATATTAATCGCCGATAAAACCAGTCATTGCTTGTCCTTCAGTGTTGGCACTTTTAATTATGGGAAATTACAGCTTGGTTTAATTTTTTGATTTTAGAAATACGTTTCTCATTACAATAGTCCTTCAGCGACCCGTGTTGTAATTTTACTAGCATCTCACTTATCAGAAATTTATTATTAAATTCCTGTCAAGTCACGCAGTTTGTGTTAACCCGCCACCCGGCCCAGCCATTTATTCTTTTTTTAACAGTGCTTTGTGTTCGATACGTTTTAATGCAGATCCCATGTGAATTTGGAGCACCTCTACGACTGGTTTTCTTGTCACGAGTTTGGCAGAGGAAAGCTGCCGATTTTTTTCTGCCGTTCTAAATATATAAAAACCACATTTAATTTTAACCGCACTGGCATTGAAGTAATTAAAAGTTTCCAGTTCGTGTAAATCGTAGTAAATTATGGTTTTGTTTACTAGAATTGCTATTGGAAAAAGGAACACAAGGAGAATTTAAAAGATGTGCAGAAAGCAAAGTTAAATTAATGCTCTGAAGTTGAGAGTGCAATATCTAATGCGGGGAGCAAAGGAATACATGGAAAATAAAGAGATAGATAAGAAAAAGCTTTCTTTTTTCTTATTTTTTTCTGTCACACTCATTCCCTTCTTCTTCTGTGCAAAAATCTCGGAAATTCCCCACTGACCATTAAGTGGTTTTAACGCCAAATCTTTAATTATTTTTGCCTTCGGTGAACTTTAAAAAATTCTCTGAATTGAGGAGAAAAATTATCATTTAAAGGGCCGTTTATGGTTTATATAAACTTGTGATATCTTTATTTACGAGACGGAGGTTTTAATATCAAAAGAATTTGTTTTCAAAATAATAAACACAATGATTGGGTTAATACCGGCTAATTTATATTCTTTAATCCTTTCCTTCTCATTCTTCTGCTCGCTCTTACACTCCTCAGTTTTCCTTTGGTTGAGTATATATAAATTTGCCAGGCGATTGCCACACGAAGGTAATTATTCGCCCAAAAAACCATCGACCTTTATTCACAGACCATTAATGATGATCCTTTTCATTCGTGAAGATGATTATTGCTTTTTGACTTCGCCAAATTTCTTGAGAATGAATGTCCCTTGCAATTATTAAAACAATAGATTTTGGTTTTGTGTATTGGTATGCAGAAATCCTGAATGCCTGAAAACCCTTTTCGAGTCCCTTACAAAAGAAGGCATTCCATAAATTAATTTATTCATAAAACATTTTTAGAAAAATAATTCTCTTACAATCATAATTACTATCTTCACAGGACTTTAAAATTGTGACGTCAAATCCTTGAAAAAATTTTCTCGGGAATAATTGCAATTTTCGTTATTTAAAAGGTAATTTTTTAGAATTCCAAAAAGAAGGAAAGATGGTGGCGGTTTCCAAAATTCTTTCCCTTCATCTAATTTCTATTGTTTTTATTACATTCTCTCTTCTTCCCTTTTATAATCTGACACTATGCATGAATTATTATTTAATCGATCAATATGTCAGGCTTTGATTTATGTCGAAAGCGGCTTTAGATAAAATTGAATCTTTAGGCGAATTCTGAGTCGTTCTTCGAAGGACGTTAACACTAATGATGGCCTTTGGCGAAACCTTTTCCTCTGTATGATGGTCCAAAGGGGTTGAGGATTGGCTGTGGATTAAAAAAATAAAAATGCACTGATATAAGTAATTTCTATATCAGTTTAAATACCGGGAAATAAAAAGACAAAAAACAGATCTTCCTTTTTGCAACAACAACAATGGAAAAAATAATTAAAAGGACTTGTCTAAATGAATAGCCAATCAAAGGAGATGCAGGCAGTTAAAGAAAAAAATCCATAAATTTGTGTCTTTGATGACAAAATTTATGTCCGGGCCATCATTTATTTTTACGCGGTGCTGTCAGTTTCACCGAAAATTTAAACACTTCACACAAAATCATTATTTCTTTTTATTTTTAATTTCCCCCTTGAATGGTGCAACCATTAAAGGAAAATGTTTAAAATGTTGCCAAAAGATGATTTCGTTGTTTCTTTATTACCAAAATAAAAAAAAGTTGTTAAATGAAGAAATTAAATACAGATTTTTTTGAAAAAGTCGCCTCGTTTATGAGTTCCAAGCAAGTCGTTATGTAAAGTGTCCTCAGCAGAGGATTACGTCGGGAGGGACGGGTTTATGAATTTTCAGGTGAAACGTTTATTTTAAGGAATTCTAAAAATTTTCCGGTTACTGAAACTAAAAAAGAGCAACAGCAGAAGGACATTCACAGGGTACTTTTAAAAGCGTTCGTTGATCCGCTCCTCTTTTTCATGAAAACTTTTTAATCCGTTGAGTAAAGAATCTAATTTAAAAGACAAAGAAACATAAACCCTAATGAAAAATAATTAATTCTCACTTCTCGGTTTGTAAGAGAGCGGTTCCTGTGCGTGAGTTTTTTGGTTATGGCCAATATTGTCTTAATTATTTTTTTGCCGGATTTTGATGTTTTATTCAAATAATTTTTTGGCTTTTTAAATTTTATGACGCGATGGTTTTAATTTTTCAAATAAATCTTTGGCTGAATTTTACTTTTTCATTTCAAGAAAATTGGATCGTTGGTCTAAAAGCATTAAAGGTAATTACGTCACAGTCGGTAGTCAAAATCATAACAAGAACGCACTTAATCAGCATTTTTGTTAAGAGTATTTTACTCTAAATTTTGACTTAAGTTTGACGAAGGAAAAAATAACTTTTGAGTTTTTCCAGGATGGAACTTTCGCCCTCCATCTGATCTGTCTGCACTTCCGTCAGAAATTTCTGCTTAACAGAACATAAAATTATTTTTCATTGTCACTAATGTACAATAATTACTTCTTAAAAAAAAATTAACTTCCACAGAGGCTTAATCAATTAAAATTGAATTTTAGAGGCATTTATTAGTAGCAAATCCGTCCCATTATCTCAGGTGAGAGTTCATACTGTTTCTGCCTCTTGGTTAGAGCTTTTAAGTGAACAGCGAAACTGTTTTATGTATGATTTTGCTGTAGAACGGTGGCCTGCATTTCATGGGTTTATGATTTTCTTATCAGTTTATCTATAAGTAATTTTCCGCTGACGTATTCCAGTGACGAATATCCGCCGCGCTGATATTTCCAAGTTCAATTGTTTTTGCAATAATACAATGCTTTATTAAACTTATGCATTAATTTTGGAAATGTGTTTGGAATATTTGACCAGAATTAGCTAATAAAATATCACAAATTTAATCTGAAGTCAAAGGAAAGGTTGTAATAATCTCTACAAATTGATGGTTTGTATTCGATGGAAGATGGTTTGAACTGAAAGTAGTAGCGACTGCGAGTGCAGTGAAGTGACACAAATTTTTTCTATATATCTTTGAAATTAATTCCAACCATTTCGATTACTGAGTCCGATAGGAAAGTTGACGCATGTGAATCGTAGTGGTCGGTCTCTTTGAGCGGTCGACCCAGATCTGCAGGAAAAATTTCAATCCCTCGTAACATTCTGGTGGAAGCTGTGCACTTCACGGCGGAATGTCCGCACAAAAAAAAATCGTGGAAATCGAATCACAGAAGCACAGACAGTTGACCTTTCCGGAACCTATTTCCTCCGCGGGCGTTTTAAAAATGAATCGAAGGTCGATTTTCTCACGATTCCTTGCAGTGCCTAATTCCGGATAAAATGCGAGACATAAGTTTGAAAGATTCGAACACAATTCGAGAGAAGATTACAAGTAACAACGATTTCGAGTACGACATTGACCTTTGACATGGCAGGTGAAAACGGCTGATTAAACAATACAATGTTCGCTAAAGAGAGAACTTTTTGGTGCTTTCCGGAAAAGGAGAATGTTTCCAACCTAACGATGTCTTTTTTGGTACTTTTCCAAACTCTCCCATTCTTAATAACGTGCAGTCTCGCCAAAACTTCTCAAAAACAAATATTATTTTAGAGAAGTTTCATGTTCTCATTATCGATATGTTATGTAAAATCATAAGACATAGTACACCGGTAACTCTTGACCGAAGTACCTGGTGACTCTACAATTGCCACTTTCTTGCGGTTTGTTCTTCCAAGTGAGTTGTAGACAACAACATTTGTTTACATACGTAATTTAACTTTTACCAAATGGTTATCTGATCGGACTTACACATGAATTACTCCGGTTATTTGAGCTCAGCTGGAAAAATAAATTTAAAATTATTTTATTGTTATCAGGAACATGCATTTGTTTAATGAAAATAAGTTCAGGAAAAGTGAACAGGAAGTGGATTCCAAGACAGGACAGAATGTCAAGGAACGAATGAGTCCCAAATTTAAATACAGAACTGAAAACGTTTAGAAAATTTCAGCTCAATGATAATAAATGGGTAAAATGTTGGGAAGGGCAAAACTCCGGGCTAATTGCTCTTGCATCCCGAATTTAAATAATATTTCTACGCAATGGGGATTTTATCTGGCGGTGGTTCAACAAAAACAAGAATTTTTTTCTTCCGGTTTCCAATTAAACTATCAGGGTTACGTCGAAAACGCTTCACATGGCCCTGGACTGTTTCTCGAATTTGGTTGAAATTTTCATTTTTATAGCTTCAACGTGCCTGTGGATTGTAATTAGCGAGTCCAACCAACGTGGAACAATTATTTACCTCGTTTGATTCTATTTTGTGATAAATAAATGACCTCTAAGAGTCAGGACCTTCATTATTCGTCGGATTTTCTGGGGAATCTTTTTCTTAATAAATGTTGTCCTGTCAATTATTTTTGGTAAACTGCAACCCGAACTTTACAAATTATATAATTTCGTTTTCAATTTTCCTTTTACTAATGATGCCGACAGTTTTCATCCTTATAAAGGTGTTTTTATTTTTTATACTTTAAAAATAATATTTAATTATATTGTAGTGACGTGTTTAAATCATTTAAATTATTTTAGGAAGGGTTTAAAAATATAAATTCTCAGATAGTGACATTCTGAATACTGTCAATAGGACTTGTTAAGTTCTTGAACGAGATAGGTTCAATTTAAGGATTGCTGATGAAAAACTAGAGGTAGCAATCCATTTTTTGTTATTCATTTACATGAAACCGAAACCTGAATTTCCTCGATGACTACTGAGCACTTGCCCAATCTTAATGTCCACAATTAGGTGACTTTCTCATCCGTTGTTCAAAAGAAAGCCATAATTTTTTATTTTGCAATATGGGTTTTCCCAAAAAAGAAAAGGAAATGATTAAGTGTAAAAAAAACGCAGAAAAACATAGATTTCGCAGGAAGTTATGCATTATTCATAGTTAAAGGTTGAACGATTGGTCACCCTGATATCTTTCAAGAATGTTTGCTTGCTTAGGAGAAATCCAAAGATGCCCTAATCATGCCATTTACCATGACAAATGCAATAATAAACGTTAAGGAGGCGGTGTGTTTGAGAACATTTAACCGAAGCCGAATCGGAATTGGCGCAAATTCGTTTATGGGCAATTCACTTAATTTTTGTTGCGCTCTCGTGTAATATCCGCACAATTCGTGTTTTGATTTTCTTATGGGTTCGGCAGGAAAAGCAGTCGAGGCAGAATTAAAGGCTAAACTGCGTACTCACTTAGATTAATCAGCCGAGACGACCGTTAAGTTATCGGATTAGAGCGGGCTTTGATATGCGTCCACGTGTATCGCAGCTACAATCGGTTGAGGCCTTTGATGAACTGGTATTCGATCTTGACAAATTGGCAGCCCATCTCAGGTGGCATCTTGAGAGGCTCTTCTTTAAAATAACTTTTGCCTTTACAGACTGATTTAATTAGTAAATGCGCTTGATTTGTAATGGCTCGATAAAACACGAACCGATCTAAGGTTCGATAGGTGAAGGGGAAAGAAAACGGTTGAAGGGTAGATGAACTGACAAAGAAAAGACATGAGGGTTATGCAAAGCTCTTGAAGTTGCTTTTACAAGAGTGAAAGACAGTTTGGCAATGAAATTATAGTTGTTATACATCCTGTGAAAAGCCTTGAAATAATGTTGGACACCATGTTTTCGGGTGTTTTATGTTTTCGTAAATAAATACCAAAACTTGAAAGAGCGTTAAATTGATTCGAACTGATCTGGATGGTCATTCTAATTTGTTCAGGGATTGTGTTTTGATTATTATCGTCGGACTAAAATATATTTTATGAGATAAGTCGGTTCCGGACTTCTGATTTTTTTTATATTGCCAGAATTTTTTTTTATTATCGTGGGAAATTATGCAATACTTTTTAACCGAAGGGCTTTCGAATGACTACTCCAACTGTCACTAAAAGATCAATCATCATTTATTACTGTAGCATCCATTACTCCATTGGTTTTTTTAATGAGATCAATTTTGTCTGCATAAGTTGAATTTATTTTATTCATTGACGATTCCAGAGTAAAAGTCTACAGTTGCAGAACAGGAAAAAACGTTTGACTTTACTAATAGATTGTAATCAAGTTGTAATTTTTTATTTCTAATCAGAGTAAAATAACTATTATAAAAATTTCCCTTGACCGGGAAACAAGTAACTATTGTAAACGGCTTTTTAACTCTTGGGCGGTTCCTCTTGAACGGTATAAAAAAAGTTTAAAATCTCATGATTTTGGAATGAGATTTATTATTACGGTTACATAAATAATAACTTAACGCATTGTGAGTTTAAAATTTTTATTAATAATTTTCTTAATTCATGATAAGTCAAGAGTGCAGGAAACGGCTAATGAAATGCTTTGTAATTTATTTTTTTCTTTTATCCGTGGAGTCTCAGTCGAGTGTTTGCGGAAAAGGGAACTGAGTAATCCTCGCCACTTGGTTTTGCTTTATGCAGCGTGAAAGGTAACTGAAGGGTGGAGAGGGATGACCCGGTGGGATGGAGGGGTTGCGCCGTGTGATAGACTGAAAGGTTTTTTTACCCGCTGATTTGGGGTTTATCATCAGATTGAACTTTTCTGAAACTCAGTTGAAAATATTAATACGTCATTAGTGCTGTCGCCTTCGTTTCTAATTAAACAATATCCCCTGAAATTTGCTCTCCCCAGTTTTACGAAACAATAGTCCATTATTGTAATTATCAAGATAGAAAAAGAATGTCTTTTCCGCTTTTTTCCTTCCTCTTTATTCTTTTTGATATAACTCGCCGCCTCAGGGGAATTTGATGGCATTTTTGATTTCTTCCTTAGAAGATTTCATATGTAAAATAATGGAGTAATTTTTATCGTATTTGATATGAAATCTTAAAATAAATCTCAGGCTCATACCATTACGGTAATGCAACTTAATAACGAGAATAATCCTCGAATTTATTACAGTTAATTAAAGGTCGTGGGCCCTTAGGATTTTCCTGAGCAGTCCTTGTTGCGGTAAGAATAACAGAGAGCAGCCGGGTTTCCTGTAAAGCTCCACATTCGCCTGCCCATTTGCCACTGACCAAAATGGAATGAAATTCCCTTTCGATTTGACCAATTCCGTGTGATTAATTAATTAAAATGACTCGGGAATTAATAAAAAGAAAAAAATTGTTATCCGGTCGGCCATAAATGTTTTCTTTTAATAATTAAAATGCTTTTAATTAACATTTCGCATCATTTGGGTACGTACGTACAAACTTGAGAATTTCGCTTTTGTGTTTTGCATTCGAATTCTTCTGCGGCTGTTATTCATTTGTTGCTTTTATCGCTTCCCTTAACACCCCGACATTTAACGAATAATAATTAAGCCCTATAAAAACTAAAAAAGCATTTAACTAAGTGGTAATTTAGTTCAAATCGTAAAAAAAAGATATTCGGAGCTTTTATTGGATCGAACTCTTATAAAATGATTTATGCACTAAAAAGGAGTTAAAGGAAAGGTACGTTTTTCAAGAGAAATTAATGTTCTCTTTTACGATTGTATTTCCAAACGAAGTTCCCAAAATGATGTTTACGAGGCTAAAGCATCCGGATGTATAAATAAGAGAAAATTCGAAACTGGCATATTTTTTCAAAAAACATTATTTATTGAGTTATTATGCACATGTAACCCAGTGTGGACGATTTCATGGCTTTCTATGAATTTTGACATTGAAATGGATTTTTAAAAGTCCAAAGGTGTGCTAAGAAGGATTAAAATGATACCGGAACCCTTTAAATCTCAATCTTGGTATGAAAATGGTTTTTACATCGTCACAGAATGTAAAAATTTCATGTAATTGCAATGTTTACATCGCGAAAAAGTTTGTAAATCTTCACACGATTCAAGATTTAAACTGCGAAGTTTATTAAAAATTTCCGCGAGGGAGAACCAGAGGCCCAAGAGGCCCTAAAGGCCTAATCTCTGACCCCTCACAGCCAAAACCTTTCACTTTGCCCTCTCATCAGAATAACGGTCTCAAAGTAGATATTAAAAGTAATAATAAATAAATTCGAGACGCCATGATAAATATTTTCGTCTGCTTTTTTCCAAAGTGTCTTCGCCCATAGGAAATCTTCCCCGTCATCCTTACTCCGAGAAAATTATTGAATAAAAAGCGGCGCTTCTAAGAAATTATGTTTGGAGTGCGGGATACTATTATTTTAACTTATTATTATATATTGCAAACGCGTTTTTCTTAAGTCGCTCGACCGTAATTAAAACCGTTGCCTTAATTAATTTTAAATTTTTTACCCTGATCCCATTCTCTGTTTCATTGCATCGGAGTGATTATCAAAGGATAATGAAAAAAATCCGTGTTCGGGTTTAATTAATTACAATTTTTTGTGCTTTTTGTCACTCGCAGAAGTATTGGATGAGTTGAAAAGAAAATGTGGGACAAGGACGCCTGCAGGGGAGCATTTTAGAATCGTGCTAGAAATACAGTAAAAAATACATTTCACCTGCGATGTTAACCCGCACGATTCCACCGAATGCCTATGAAAAAAAACCCATTCGTAAAAATGATCATTCAAAGTTTCCAAGAAACGCAGAGAAAATAGTACTTAAGGCTATAATTATGCATCGATTCAAAGACTCCTCAACCCCATCTGAAAATTGTTTACGTAAAGATGTAAAAAAATTTAGGGGCACGATGAAAAGAAGCCAGTGGCCCCGGCCGCACAATCAATTTTATCACGTGGAAAGCCTATAATTTTAATAAGTGGGAGGAATATCCACATACATCGATGTCTGAAAATACAGGCATGCTCTTTGATTCCCGTTATTTGGCCCTGAAAATATCCCCACGACTCGCATAATCGCATGGTGAACTTTGCTTGAATATCCACGGGTTCAGTTCCAAATTATGACTTTTTAATATTTCTTTCTTCTCCCTCTCTTCCGCTCCCGACCTGATATCACAAGCAATTTAAAACTAACACCTCACTTCTGCGGCTAATTTTTAACTCCTGTGACTGTGCAATTTACTATCGGACAAAAATTTCTTAAACTGCCCGGAGAGAACAGAGTCGGAATCATTTGTTGTGGAAGAATTAAATTAATGATACCGAACCATTAATGGTGTAATTTCATTGCATAACGTTTTAGAAAATTTAGCTATGTTTTATTTATGCGAAATTTTCATTCCTAAATTTCACGCGTATCTTTGGGGAGTTCGTAAAACAATCAATTGATGAATAGTTGGGGAGGACCCTCATCTGTTAAATGTCGGAAGGAAACCTTCCATTTGGATATCGCAAATAAAATGGATTTAGCCCTGAAGTCTTACGATTATGGACTAAACCAGGGCCTAAACTCTCTGATTTGAAATTTCCTAAGATAAATTTGCGTATGGGAATGTGTGAAACACCCGAAAGGACAATAGCCATGCGGTGTTCGAGTGCCCATTAAAATTGCAACTTTGATTTATCACGACCAAACTTGGTCGGTATGTGTATGCATACATATTTAACAGATAAACTTACTTTATGCCGCAATATTTTTTGGGATTACCTTATTTCATTCCGGTGACATACGTACCAGCGCAGAAACATAAACCTCGTCGCATCAATACAGGCTCGGAGGTGAAAAAGTCCTCGAAAAGTTTTCAGAGGTCGTTTCCGCTGATAATTCGTACAGTTCTCTTGCACATTAATGTAAACGAAAGGGCGTAAACAACGGAAACTCGCCTTAATTCGGGCTCTTTGAGCATACTTAGTATACGGTCGGGCATCGTAATTGTTGGAAATTTCCGGCGTTATTATCACTCGGCGGATTGTTTCGAATTCACGCGATCACCCACAAAGTGACTTTCTACCGCCCTATTGCGAAGGTGCTTAATAAGTTACGCGAGGGTGCGACTCATGTCAGTTGTCATAAGGTCAATATATGCAAAAACTGGGGTCCAAATACAAAGAACAATAATAATTGTCATGTCATCCAGCACGGAGTTTCGTAGGATAAAAATCCAAGGCCGGGTTTTATGTTTCTGTTATTTATTTTTCTTTGTTTTTTTGTGCTTCCGTCGAATATTACAATTAGCACAGAATTCTTTGGACGTTGGAGTTATTGCAGCGAATGAGGGAGACCGAAGAGGAAGAGCCACATAGTGAATATTTAACACCAGTCAATGAATGAATTATATCACGGAGACGATGTTTCCGCCCTTTGAAGGAACACCTTGAACAAAGCCATGCACACCCATAACTCAAAAGTAATACAGTAATTTAGCTTTCGACGTTCGAATATACTGAATTAACATAGCTTGGCGCCCACGCGTAGGGGAACCATTTTCTACCATTAAGTACACCCGATCAAATTCTGCCGGGGTAGTTCTCAACTAAGGAACCACTTCGATTGGCACTTTTCAAGAAGTTGAAAAGTAACTTTTCTTCTTTAAAGAGTATAACTGTGAAATATACGTGGAACCAATCGATTACTTTTAAAAATCAAATTATAAATTCTTTTCCATTAAATTTATTATGCATTTATAATATACATGATATTAAAACTGATTAGAATTTTATATTTTAATACATGTTTTATTAAATATTAATTAGTTTATAAGTCTTCTGAAGTTCGCCGATGAAGTTAACTGATTCATAATTGACATCTGACAATGTCGGATTTTGCTTGACTATTACATGAATTTTTAGAATCAGTGATAGAATTAACAAGCATTAATCTTGTGAGCAGTGAATAAATTAAAAGTAATAATTTTTTATTACCTTTTATTTTTTTCAAAGCTGAATTTGATTGTTGACGATATCAAATCCGCTTATATAAATAAAAGAAAATATAATAGTATACTCTATGACTTTTGACGTGGAATTAGAATGAGTTGGCAACAGTGGAAATCGTCTGCTTGTTATCATGGTGGCCGTTTATTATGACTTTGACTGCCGTAGAGACTTCATGGCCGAGGTGATTCCATGTTCATATGTATATGTATACGTTCATGGGTCTACTTTCTGTATGTTTAGCAATGCACACAGTTCTTTTAGAGTATCATTAATATAAAATATTATAAATGCCGAACCATGATTATTTTTCTAAATGGTAACCGTACACCATGCTTTTCCTTAAGGGCCAAATTTGGAAGATAAGAAGAGATTCGTCCTAGAAACGTCCTTGAGTAAGGTCATGATTGAAATCCAAGTAAATAATGATGATGATGACCGTGAGAATAATGAAAAGTTTTTACGGAACTACTCCCCCACTTGCAAGAAGTATACTGACTAAAAACAAAAGCTTATACCACGTGGGGGTTAGTCTAATGGACGGTCCATCATAAATGAATTGCGCCAAATCACAAACGAATCTAAAAATAGAAAAGAAAAGGAATGACGTAATTCGCGAGATGAAATAAAACTTTGTCCCGATGGCATTGAACCCGGAGCTTTCCATCGTGTCTTCCCCCGTTTAGGTCCAACTTATCAGATGCTCCACTGGCCTAATGAAAGCGTGAAACGACCATTAGCGGAAATGACTATCCTTGGCTCAAAGACCGTAGAAGATAAAAAAAAGGCAGAGTTGACCGTGATTACCTTCACAAGGACTGCAACGGGCGGATGGTATTTGTGCCACCTTAACTGGATCTGGTAACATTTTTTCTTGACAACACTTTTATTGTTATTGTTTTCGAAGCTTATGATTTTTCCTCGGGGTTCGTTTCCATCGCATAATTGTTTTTATTTTCACGCCGTTGTTATTATTACGCCACGGGACTGTTCTGGAAATTCGATAGAGGGAAGAGAAAGTGGAGGGAGTGACGATGACTTGGGTAAACTATGCACTTAACTTATGCGCAGCTCATTGCCATCAGGTAGAAAGCCCCGCGGTAACTACTTACGGTAGTTGTTCAGTTAAAATTGATGGTGCGCCATTGTTTTACGCTCTGGGATAATTTTAATTGGCACGAAACGTCTTTGACGAGTCTTTTCAATGATACCCTTGGCCGGCAGGAATTCCTTCTTTTTCATTATTGTTTACGGCGGGAATGACTCGCCGAAATAGATTTCTAAGATTAAGAGTACATTCACCAACTTTCTAAAACTGTATTATCTTCAATGACATTAGCGCCTTTGTTTATATAAAAAAAAATAAAGCTGTTCCCGATAATTCGTTCATAAAAACAGTTCATTCATGGGCGAAGTCTCATGCAAAAAATTTTGCTTTGTTTAAAAAGCCTTTGGAGAGGTTGGCTCAATTCCGCATAAATTGGCCCTTCAAAAGAAGAAGAGTCAATTTAATCAACCTTGACACCTAAAAGTTTTTGTGTGCTTTCGCAGAATTTTTGATAGTTTTTGTCGGAGTGGTTTTTTACAGTCATTTACCACCTGAGAGGTTTCAAGCCTAATGGAAATTGCATTAAGTGTAAGTGCTCGGCTGAGTGTTCTGAATCCGATTGTTGCACAATTTGTTGCACAATAGCGATCGTTAATGCGTTAAACTGGCGGGAACATCTCTTCGATGCGTCATTAATGATGAATAGGTGAAATGTATCGGGGTTAGGCGCAATTGTACAATGCGGTACCTTAGAAAGGTTTGTCAAGGTCCGGAGGTGTGATTTGAATGATCCTTCTCTGCGACCCAACATTTGGCCCTCCCGTTAAAGTGAATTCGTTAGGGCTTTTCTTCTCAACATAAGCGCTCAATTAAATTCCTTAATGCAAAGGCATCCGATATGGGGTGGGGATGGCCTAAGCGTGGCTTTTTTATTTCATGTTTTGATTTATTTTATTTGTATCTTTCAGGTGAGAAATTAGCATGTAAGATGCCGCCGGCCTGGAATATCACAGTGGAAGGATAAAGGTAAGTCGCATGTTGGTTTTCGGTAGCTTCGCCAATAGATTGTCCTTTGGTTATGGTTTTTAATAACGTCTGAGGGTAGCCCTGCCAGATAAAGGGTAATAAAATTCCATGATTTGTGGTTCCCTCACCTCGAGGGCCTTAAATATCGCCCATTGTCGTTTTTACGTGTCCATTTATTCTCTCCCTTTTATTTAAGACTTTATTTTGTCCCTAATTCCGCAAGACTTCTTCCTTTTTCATTGGGAAATATATCTTCTTAAAAAGTTCTTTTTATCACCTGATTTTTTGGATTTGCAAGTCCTCTCTGTTAACGGGTTTGGTTTTGGAATGAACTTCCAGATTGTCAGTGACTTGCAGATTTTTTCAGTTGTTTTTTTGCAAAGTGAATATCCGTTGTTCTTTTATATTTGACTGACGTTTTGTCAACAACAAAAATTTAAATCACAGAAACGAAATCGTATATTTGGTGCTCCTCCCGCCTACATAATTCCACCTTTTCATTTCGGTAATTAATGCTTACTAATATGAACAGAAGGGTGGTCAACCAACCGACAAATTTTATAAAAAATTTTCTTTCATGATATACTGATCGCAGTAATACCATAAAAAAAACCATAACTTGGAATCTGAGCAAGAATGATAATTGAATGATCGGCCCAGGAACTGGAACGAATACTCATTCCAACCGATTCGAATTACTCCGGTTACTTTATTTGAATAAAAATCATGGGCGCTGGGGTACCTGTCGGCGAGGCGATGGATCCTTTTCACGAAATGGCTCAAAGGTACCAAAATGAATTCTCGCTTACAGGTGTGAGTTATCGACTTCATGCTTGAAATCCGTGTGCTTTTCTCTCATTGGTGTATTTTACATAAATTAAAAGTTTATTAGTTTCAATCGCCACCGGTCTACGGAGCATCCAATATACAGCAGTGAGAGTGAGTTTTTCAAATATCTGTTGGGGAACATTTTACAGTCTATATTATTACATATTTTTATAAAGGGTGCAATACAATTTTAAGGCTCATTTTAATCCATTATTGCATGTACCTGTACAGAGCTTTCCAAAATAGCGATATCAATGCCAGCATCAACAGCAAAAGCTCCAGATGAAAAAGAATGTCTTGATCATAGCAGTTAAATAGGGATGCTCAAAGATCTCCGGTCCGCTTCTAAAAAGATTGGCCACCCATGCCTTACGGTTCGAACCAGTAAACCTTGAAGGTCGCTCTCATTCTTCTTTCTTTATCTTTCACATTTTTTTCACTTCTCCTGGCCATCATATCTTTTTTGTGTTTTTTTTTTTTAATCCTCTCAGGGTTGAAACATACATTGGAATTCTAATTGCGGCACTGAGTGGGGGTAGATAAAAAAAACTCGCGACTTCCAACCGAAACTTTCGCCGTTCGTGCCCTAATTTCAAATTCCCATACTAACCTTTTTCACAGATTTGCATATGTGGATCGGAATGTAGAACAAAATTGGTGCTAATTGTGACTCATTAATCATTTTATTGAATGACGTTCATTAATTCCTTGACAGGCCCGAAAGAGATTCACCCCAAGTCGCGTCTCTTTCCCCGGCCCTTCGTCCCATCTTTTGTCCCCATTTTTTTATTACTTTATTGTTTTCCTCTCTCCTTGAGTAAATCACGACGCCCCTTCGCAAGAACAAGTTCTTCTAATTTCCGTGGAAAACGCTTACAAGAAAAGCTATTCCAAACGGGCGAAAACGATGCATTGACTCCTCGTTTTTAGACATATATATCAGAAAGACTTGATATTACGTAAGAACAATAAAAAAAATTGATTATAAAATTGTTTAGCCCGAAAAAAAAACTTTTTTAATTAAAAGAAGAATCAGGTTTACAACAAATTCTTTTTTTTAATGATATAGTAATTGCATTTCTTGGAGTGGCTCAACAAAAGGCTTTAAGTGAATGGAGGTCTTCACAACAAAAGAGACTTTAATGTAAGATGAATAACGCCATGAATTTTATTAGGAAGAGAAAAATTGTTGGCGGGTAAAATGGCAAGGCTGAAGTTGGGGGACTATAAAACAGCCAAATGAAGGCCGCCATTGAATCCCCAGCCTTGGGGAGATATTAAAAAGGTTTCACGAACTCGCGCAATGATCCCTCAACACTGTATCTGATTTTCTATTTTTTATTTCGAGACGCATGCAAGAATTTGTGAAGTGGCAGGAAAATTGCAACTAATTAAATGATGCGTTAAGTGTAAAATACACTGCGTATTTAACATCATCATTGATGCTGATTTTGTAAACTTGGTCTCTAACGGATGATTGTTTTATCGCCAAAAATACCACTTTCAATTGAGAAAGAAAAATTGTTCCCGGGATTCTTCCAAATCCCCCGATTATATTTTGAGAACTCTCAAGGTTACAACCCTAAATGGATTACATTGATAAAAGCTTGAATCAAGCGGATGAAACGATTTTATCTCGTTCAATGGATGGGGCGTCAGGACAATGTATATTCTAATCCGAACCATATGGGAGCCTCCAGTACTGGTCAGTAAGAAAGAAACAAAATCCAGTAAATATTAATAAAAAAAAGATATAAACAATTTGGAACATTATAAGGGTCATTTTAAGAGGTATGGGAAAAAATTGTGATTAATCTACGATCATCCCCTTTTCGTATAACTACACGAACACCTGACCAAAGGTGCACTGCTATGACCAATCGCACTAAAGCGGAGTTGCGCAGAGATATTTGAGTCTTTAAGCGCGAAAACTCTGGATATTTATTGACTAAGAGCAAGCTAATTATAATGTTTAATTTAATTTGTATTAAACAATCGAGTACATAATGTCGATAATAAAACTTATTTCCTTGACATAAGGTGCAAAGAAAAAAACCGAAACGCGTCTTCGCTCGCCTCATCAAAGAAGCAACAGATTGCGTAAAAAAAAAATAAAATACAAGCAGCTGGGTGGTGTCGATGGGGTTAAAAATCTTCACAAGTGACCAACCCCTATAACCAAACATCTGAAATGCTTATTATAACAATTATATTTCTTTTGGGAACGGATCAGATAATTCCAGTCACTTTTATTTTCTAAAGTGAACATGAAAAAGATGGCCGGAGGTCATTTTTTATTATACCTCTAAACTGTAAATCCTGAGAACCGAAATTTAAGAGTACAAACAAATAAATAAACATTAGAAACAATGGAAGTTGGGGACTGATTTTTTTTTTCAAACTGACCATCAGTTCGGTTATTGTTTTTCTGTTATTTAAGAGAATTCTGTACTGAGGTAAATCATTTAGCAAACTTTAACAAAATTCTTTTTCATTTCTTGCGGGATTATTGGTTTTATCGCAAGACCTAGAATTAGACCTAATAGAGTTTTTTTGCCTGCAAATTGTCTTTGCTCAAAAAGAGCATGCACCGAGGGGTAAATAAAAAGCGGTGAGAAACACCTTGAAATGGAGGCACGAATGGTAACGTCTTCGCCTGCAGACCTAATTACTGAAAAGTGAACGAGTCAGGGTTATTACTTGTCCCGGCCTACTTTCCGCCAATTATTAAACGGCTTGACAGAGCGGCTACTGAAACGTTTGCAAATAAAAAGACTTCTTGAGATTTTCCTTTTCATGTTGATTATTTGGAGGTTATGCATCGGGAAAAGTTATTTAAATGTTTTGATTGAAAATGCAGAGGCGGATGCAAAACTAAGACGTGACTGCAAGGCCACCCTCATCTTCTAAATGAGAGTATTTAGGTTTTAAGCTTCCTCATCATTATGGTGAGATGCACCCGGTTTCGATCTAAAGCATTATATCAGTTTTGCAGAAGCCGAATTAAAATTTTAATACCCCTCGGCGTGTTATAACCCCCGGAAACAATTACTTTCAGGCTGAACAAGGTTCACTAGCAGCCGAGTTAAGGACAGAAGTCATGGCTTTAATCTCCAGGCATTTTACTGATAAGGATCAATATCTAACATTACCGAACCGTGGTGAAACCACGTGCTGATAACGGGCAAACCATCGTTGACTTTCTGATAACAATCAGTCACGATTGGAGACCGCAGGGGATGAAAAGCGATAGCACTCGAATTTTGATATTATGTAATACCCAATTAACTACCCGAGGGTTTTAAGAATTGTCTTAATTCGCATCAGCAGAAGAAGTAATAATAACGGACAGAAATATAGGTTAATGAGCAAATAAAGTATTTGTAAATTAGACGATAATATTTTGAAATTTTATGAAAGAATATCATAAAAGTTTTAACGAAGAGTTTTTTCAAATTTTAAATATTAGTAATTAAAACATACCACAGAAAGCGATAGTTTTCTGCAGGTAGATTTTTTAAAGTTTTGATTTAATATTTGAAAATTCAAGACCGCGCCAAAGGGAAATACAGTATAATGTTTCCATTCAAGAAACCAGTTTTCGTTCTGAAGAAAACATTTTGAGAAAAAAAAAGGATCAAGGGGATTGTCAAGGGAAAGGAGGTATGACCCTTTTGAAATTTTTTTTAAATTGTGAGCTGTGCCATACATATATTTTTTCAAATTTGCTACTTCTTTTGTTATGTGAAAGCACTCCTGTTCTGCCACTATTTTGGTCCCATCAACAGTGAAGTTTATAAAATATCAAAAAACCTAGCCACCCCCTAAACAACTCATATTTGGTAGAGTGTTTGTATTTTCGAAATCTCTCGCTTGTTCAGACTGCTATTCAAGGTTTCTGATGTAAATTAGTTTTCCCCCTTAAAATGAAAATTTAGGTCTCCCATTTGAAATGTTTTTGGTTCTTATAAATTAGACTTTCTGTATGTATTCGGGCTCTTTTTTTTAATCTCCTGAGGTATTAGTACGCAAATAATATTTTAATCTTCCTAATGCGCCTTACAAATGCCTTCAATTTTTTCTATAAAGATAGCATCAACGGGCGTAGTTGACCAACAACCTTCGAAAAATGAGTGGAAACATATAAATGTTCATAATGTGGCATTCATTAAAACCATTCATCTCAAGTGATTCCATCATGATTTCAGGCATCGACCACATGACCCATATATTTGCAATAAACAAATAAATTGTACTCCAGAAAGGAGCCAGTCCGGGCATCCGAACCTTGACATTTCCCGATTTGACATTTTTTCATTTTGACGGATAAAAAATGACAAAGCAGATATGACAGGAATGGGCAACCTCGAAATCCTCCGTTTAATCCATTTAATCACTCCGACATTTGAGATGCGGTCATTTTCCGGGCGGGGGTCATTAGAACCCGGTCGAAGATTCCGTCACAGAAAAAGAAGTTTAGTACCGAACGTCACCTGTGGAAGGGCCCCAGGGGAAAGGACCCCTTGTGGAATTATCTTCAAAACCGGACAAAGTTCAGTTGAAGTAGCTAATAAGATAAGATGTTCGAGTTGAGATCCCCGTCGTAATTAAAACACCCAGCAAGAGGCTAATTCCTTTTCGTTCCTTGATTATTTATGCCCATGTTAATCATTGACTTCATTCATATTTCAAATTTTTATTTCAGACCGCTTTGAAACTCTTTCTGTTTGAAATTATCAAAAATTTTTTCATTTTTTTTTATTTATTGCTTTGAAGCGAAAGAAAGAATGGCAATATGTGTATGTCTTCGCTTCTTTCAACTCCGAATAATTTCATTTAATACGGTACTCTTCAGATAACCACAGAGAAAAAAATCATTACAGCTTAATAAAATACGTACACGTATATATATTTATATATACATAATGGCGTTATAAGTACGTTGGGGAATGGGACAAAAATTCCACTTGTAATATGACGCATTTTATTATTTCTGTCGAAGGGTTTGATAGCTTTAATTAATTTTACTTAATGAATTTTGTCAGTTTTATGACATTATTTATTTATTTTATGGTGAATATCGTGCCCTCTCTCCTTCTGAAAATCAAATTATAAAATAAGTTAATCCGGAAAAAAGCGGCGATTTCCTAAATGAACGAAAAGCTTATTCATTGAAAAGATCATCCGGCATTTCCTTTTATCCGAGTGACTAAAAAATTTTCTAGAAATGTTCGTCCTTGCCGAATGACATCACGGCCCGTTTATTATGAGATTAGGCAATTATATATCGCAGCTGCGAAGGAGGCACTTGTCATACCTAATCACTATGTCTCCAAAGGTAATTAATGAGCCAATAATTCTGCTGACATTGAAGGAGCGCTCATATTTTTCATAGGTGTCTCGCAACCCATTATGAAATTTCCTTTTCGACGGATGTCTTCGTAAAAACAGTTTCCCTCGCTCTCGGGTGATTTACATTGAATGGAAATCAGGCGCACGTAAGAACACCTACCCCGCAAACATTCATTCGAGCTGGAAAAAATGCGTTTGAGGCGCGTGATCGGAGGAAATTCAATTGTTCCTCGACCTCTTCACATGGTCCTTTGACCTGGAGCCCACAAAATAAAAACTACGATCATATTGGGCCCCGAAAAGAAATACCACCGCGATAAGAATCGCCAGCGCCTAAATATTGTTTTTATTTGTTTGCTGGAACAAATCGCGTTGGGTGCCCGGGTCCGCTTGTGGGTATTCACATCACGCGCTTTTCAGATGAATGTTATCACGGAGAGAGTTAATGAATGTTAAAAAGTTTACCGGGATTAAGCCGATTCTCTTAATCTTCCCAAGTGTTCGTACGTCCGAAACTGTTGGCCTCCATTGTCTCCTCCATCTGAAAGAAAGAACGAGGAGTAGAATTTGGGAAAACAGCACCAGAAATATCACAAAGGCAAGAACCTTCAATGTTCTAAATATTGAAGATTATGCCAATAAGAGGCTTAATTATTTAATGCTTCAGAGACCGTTAATAAACCTAATGAAAGGATTAATAGGGTAATTTTAAGTACAGCCCAGTATTTCTATAATTGATGGTCACTACAATCAAACACATGTTTGCAAAATAAGTGATGCACTGGACATTTTAAATTAATGGCTAAAAACGTATGGAAGATCAATAACAGAAACATTGCAAAAAGTAAATGAGGCACTTCATTATCTTTTTTTTCTATTGGTTTCCGACAAATGCGAGCCTAACTAAGAACTTCCCCTAAGGGCTACTAATCGTTTAATTTTATTGCACATAAATCGCAAGCTAAGCTAATTGTTGAACGAATGCATTTCGTTATTATAATACGGATGATAAAGTGGAAGAAATAAAGATGCAAGGCAAATCTTCGAGGCGAACAGATTCGGGTGGGCAGAGACACAGAAATACCTCCCGAACAGAATCCCCGGAATTATTTATTAAAATAAGAAACCACAATGGAGCCTCGTTTAATGAAAGCCAAGGTGGAATAAATTGTAAGTTTTTTTTTGTCGATTGTAATTAGGTACGTTAACTATTGGATTGTAGGCAGGGGAGTCCGGGGAGGGGAGGGGAGCGGGGGAAGAAAGTTGCTGGGGCTTTTTAAAAAAAGGATGCGGAGGTTGAACCTCTGGCTAGAAATTTATGTCTCCTCTGGAAAAAACTATGAAATTATTGTTGCAGAGCACGCTACGTTTTAATTAGAAAATTAATTGCGGTTGGATCATTAGTTTTGACCGTGATATTTGTTTTTTGTCCTGACCCTTTTCATCTTTTCAGTCTCAGTCGGGGTGCTTTTGTAATTTCCAAGCTGATACTGGCTCCTGCTGCAGGATTCAAATGCAATGCTGTTCAGGAACTCAGCTTTAATATTGCAACCCTAATCATGAGTGATAATATTACATTTATCTTACTTGTCGCGCCTAATTATTAAATCAATTTCATCAAAGATCTGTTGTCTTATGTCTTTTATTGCTTTTCTGCTGTGTATTCCATTGTTTCTTAGAGTTTTTTTTCCTTGAATAGGGATGAAAAACCCCCTCCAGTGGATTTAAAATTTTTAAACTGAGTTTGAAACTCCCCCAATATTTATCATCTTTCAACCGAGTTAACCGCTAAATGACTAATCATAAGAACTGGCAATTGTGGTTATTGTTGGCAGTTGTAAAAAAATTTAAAAAACGGTAAACATTACGTGAAGAAGGAAGGGAAAATCATTATAACCGGACTCAAACCTATAATAGCAACTGCAAAGTACTCGAGCGTACTTGCGCCTGTTTAAACAGCGATAAATTAGGTACTGGCAGAATCTATTAAACTAATTACAATGGGGATACTTTGAGTTCAGTTAATTTTTGGCCTAATTGGGAAGAAATTGTCTGAGATTCTCGCGCGCATAATTTGGCCTGGCACTTTCATAGTGATTGACAGTCGTAATGGATTTTCACTGGAAGAACAACAACCGGAATTTAGACTCCGAATTAAACCGTTTTATGTTTTACTTCACTAATCACTTACGGGGCGATGATGGTTCTCTATTCTTTATATTCAATGAACAGGTTTGTGTCAATATCTAAGAATTTTCATTAAGTAACAGGTCGTTTAATGAGTCGCAGGAGACAATTCAGGCGAATTTAAACCAATGGCAGATCTAGCTTAATTATTAATGAATAAACACCTAAGTTTATTATTCATTAAAAATATTATATCATTGGAAAAATATGAAGCTTATGCTTAGACTATGTGTAAGTGTAATTCCTCGCCGGCGCTCATTCTTAGCATTCTGGAGAATTTCATCTTTCCCAGGTGTTCTTTTACCTGCTCACACGCATGACTTCCCCGCTCGCGCAAGTTCAACATAAGGCAACGCGTCTCTCTGCTCGCGCTCCCATCTGAAACTTATCCGAAAAAACCAACTGAAATGGTTGGTGTCCACCAGATAGCAGTAGTCGCCCGTAGAGACTTGGAACTTAGTCTTACCTTATGGTCAGTTTATGTTCACCACCGAATCTGGCCCTGTTCAGACATCACTTTACTGGTGTAACTAGATTTAAGTTACTGCCAAAATGTAGTTTGCAAAAAAACTTTGTGCCGTTGTTTGTTTACGTTTTTTTACCGAAAACGAAATTTGGATTTGACAGTGCTCTCGGACGCTTTTTTTTACCGGCGATTCGCCTCTCATGTGGCTTTCAAAAAACAGTGTCGGGTTACGAAGAGGATTTTTGTTTTGAATAAGTGATTGTTCAGCAGGGGGTTTCCGAGCGGATGCTGTAAGGATCGTAAAGAGGATACGTTTTTTGAGAGTAAATTCATCAACGCTTTCGCATAATAGCCGCTCTTCCTAACTGTGAAGTGCATTGTATTTATTTAATCTAACAATCTTAATTTATACAGGGGTTCGGTGGTGGATGTATTTTCATTTTATTAAATTTCAGTCTTGAAAATTTATTTAGAGCTCGTAAAACAAAAGCTAAAAAGTGATTTTTAAAAAAAATATATATATATTTTCTTGTGGCTAATATTTGGAGTTATAAAAGTGACAAGTGCCGTAAAACATTGTTTTAAAATTTTGGAGCTGTTATTTAGGATTTAAAACTCAGGTATTTATCAGTTGTTATAATTATTTTATTTTTTGGCTTTTAATTTAAAATTAAGGTGTTTATATATTGGTTCAGTGTCAAGGCCCCAATAATCAGCGAGGGGGTTTATTCTTTCAAATTTTTATTTCAAAAAAACATTTTCATACCGGTCAAATATTTTTCCTTAACTTTGGCCTCCGATGGTTGCAAATACATCCCAAAAAATTAATTTTTTGGGGAAACAAAGCTTTGTAAATAAATGTTTAAAATCAGTTTTAATATTTTTTAAATTCTTGAAGAAACTCTGTGATTTTTTTTTAAAGTTTTGATTGGCTGCACCATTGCAATTTTTAGTTACTTTTGCCTCATTTTCGGTGAAGTTTGACACTATCCTCTCTTCTGTAGAGTTTTATGTTTTTCATGTCTTTTCACCTTCCAATATCTTTTTCTTAAAATGTAAAAAAGTTTCTATTTGGGTTAAATTAAATACTGGTGGATTGAGAAAAAGCAAACTAAACATAAAACATTTATTTAATATTTATTTAGAAGTTTCATATAATTTTCGAAACTGTTATTTTATACTTATACGTGAAATTTATTTTCCATTGCATATTTTTTAAAGAAAATATCTTTTTATTCTTCGAAATGACTTAAAAAATTTACTTTGAATAAGTTAAATGCGATAAAACTGCATAATCGGTAATAAAATTGTTATTCTATGTAAGAATAAATTAGCAAAAACCTGAATATCAATTTTAAGTTTATGTAAGAAATCGTATGGAAAGTTGATTTGAAGGACCAAATCTTCAAATTAATTAATTAATTTTTATTTAAATAAAATTAACATACTCTGAAAAATACAGTTCTGTAGGCCGTAATTTTAACGAATTTTAGTGCAGAGCAGAGAGAAAAATTAGTCTGAAGGGTTTTGAAAGGTGCGTTAGAGTTGATAGGGCCATCAACCTGCGGGTCTCGGGACCAACAAAAGACTTCGGATGATCAAAAGCACAAAAGGTTGGACGTAAAACCTTGAGAGAATTCACACGAGCAGACCATAGGACTTTGGGGTTGTCTTAGTCGGGGACAGAAAGACCGATACCGATGGAAACTCAAACTAAAGCAATTCCCTTATGCATTCAGGTGCCTTTTTGAGTAAAAAAAGGAGAGGATATGACCAGTGAACATCCTGAAAGTGTAAAAGAGATCTAATTCACCCCGGGCCGCTATAACTAAGTAGAACCTTATTCCAGAAAAAACGCACGAGAGATATGACCACGTAAAAAAAATAGTTCTCCAAAAGGGTTTCTTTTTTTTGCTCCGAGTAGCCTGGAATCTCATGTGTCCATAAAAGTCTGTGAATGAAAGACGGGAGCATGTGAGCTGAATACGCGTTGAACATGCGCCCTTCATGAGCGGAGCCCCGACCACGGTGGATGACAGACTCATCCAACCCCATTTGTGTCCGTTATGAGAAGGACCTGCGGATATCCGACTACCCTTTGCATGTGTGTGATGTGTACACATGTCGCTTTCTGATGTCTGAGGTCCCTGATCCTCTCGTCGACTCTTATTCTCATGACATCATTTTATACACGGTTCGGTGACAGGCTAAAGGACTTTTCAACTGAACTGGAAAACTGTGTTTGCATTCCCGGTTTCCAAACATAACCGCTTATTCCGGGAGCATTTGTAAAAATTTTCATATTTTCCTACGTTGATTCCTTTACTGACTAAATAAAAATTAAAAAATAGAAATGAAAGCGTAAAAAACATATCGCGGTCATTTTTCCGTCTTCGTAAAATCCAGTTTCGAAACCCGAAAATAGAAACACATTCATTTTCTATTTGAATACACATCGCCGCGAGAACGCCTCTCTCCTCCCCGAAAATTCTATCACGTGGCGGAGGTTCAGTTTGATGATTTAAGTCAAACCGCAAAAAGTCCGATGGACTGTGCCACATTTCGATAATTAACCCCTTCGACGCAGCTCTAATTTCTCCCAAAGGGTATTATTTTAAGACATTGCGAAATTTGAACATACTTCGAATGAAAAAAAAAAAAAGTACATCAAAATGAGTATAATAAGCGGGGTAAATTATAGCAGGAGAACAGTTTATTTTTTGGATTAGTGGGTTGATCAAATACTTATTCGTAAATAAACAAGGCTTTGGATTTGGGATGGCTACTTAAGAATTATACAGTGGGTTTTTTGTCTTTTGCCCGCTTTTTTTAACTGCGCTGGAAATAACGGCTGAATAAGTAATGCAAGAAAAATTTATTTAATAAAAAATTTGACTCGACACCAAATCAATTAATTATCATAATATTTTTTTTATTACTTTTCGACTATTAATTATAGAATTTGATAATACTTCATACTTAAAATTAAGCAATGTGTCAGTTTCAATCTCAAATATATAAAATATAATAACATCGAGTTTTATTAGAAAATTATGAAATAAAATTTCGTTTTGGCCAAATGGAAATGAGTAGAAAGAGCACTTAAAAATTAGTCTATTATTATATATCGAAATGCGGTTGTAATGCCATTATGAAGTTATTAAAGTGTCGGGTAATTTTCTGTTAAACTGAAATTCGCTAAAAGTTATCAAAATTAAAAATCATTAAATAAACTTAAGTTTTAAAATTAAATAAAAAAACAGAAAACGTGATTTAATAAATAAATAATTAATGGGAAAATTAATTAATTTTAGAAAATTTTTCTACATGTTTTGAATTCAGTTTTATATTGTCCAATATCTTGATTAGTAATGAGTTTAGTTGGTTAATAAGCATTTCAGGTGCATTTCGTTAAAAGCCCAAACCCTCCCTTTCACCTTGATTCGACCTTTAAATGTTTTGAGAAACGATTGCTCTCTTAAATAAATTTAATCAGTAATTATCCTTTTGAAAAAATTAAAATGCGTGAGATAAAATTTTGAAAATTATTTCAATAAGCGTTAGGAAGTTTCTGTCCTTCAAAATCATTATTTATTATAAAAGCGTTTGAGTAAATAATAAAACTGCACCCACTCCCAAATTAATTTATTAAGCATAATATAAAGCGAAAAGTTTATTTCTCTTTTGACCGACCGCTGACGTTTCCTTCAGTTTATTTTTCGAGCAACCGTTCCTTGATTAGAATTAGGGAAAAGGAAGAAAAAAATGGTCAAGGAGCTCAAAAAGACTGACCATTCAACATTATGAATAGGCTGCACTTTTTTCCAATAGAGTTCGCAGGTGAGGGGCTTTTTTCGATAATAAAGGGTTCGCTGTCTATGTAAAAGCAGTGTTGACCGCAGAGAACCGTTATTTTAAATTTATACCGGGGGAATTTCGCAATGGAGGCCGCAAAGGGGCTGGACCGTTGATTTTGAGATAATGACGCCTTTGAACTCTCAGTGGCGGCTCGTTGCTTGTTTCCGCACCGCCTCAGTTGAGTTTTATTAGTTTCTTATCGTAATTATTCTCTTTTATTATCCGTTTCCAAAAAGAAAAAGATTTATATTTCCCGTCATTTTCAGTCACGCTTTGTATATAATATACATAAGATTATTTTTTGTTTTTAAGAGGCGTTAATAATTCCATAGTTCAGAAGTTAAAATTTTTTGAAGGACTTATTCAAACAATTCCCCACCCCCGTTTCGCTTTCTCCCCAATGAAAAAAACAACCTTTCCAATTGTTATGAGTTCAATTTTTCTTCTGGCATTTACGAGGAGGCCTCTGTTAACCGTAAAATTAATTTCCACAATTTAAAGATCATTTTTTCCGGGGAATTAGCGCGGCAGTTTCAACTCGGCCATAGGTATTAGTTGCTCTTGTAATAAATTTGCTTGAGAGATCGTGAACGAGAAAGAGAACTCTTAATTGCCAAAAGTTATAATAATAGCTTTGGAAATCATTTCTTCGGGTGTCATGACCGTACATGCGTATCATTACACGGTCACACTTAATTGCGCCATTTCTAAAACACTGAATTATTTCCACCGATTAACGTTGAAATTTTATTATCGCTTCTCGGTGTGTTATTTTCTGGATTGAAAGGTGCGCTACACACGCTTGTTAGATAATTTTATTATTTTATAATTTGGAAAATCTTTGGGAATTTCTCAGGAGGAAAAGTGAGCTTTCAGTGATAATTTGAGACAAATAGTTAGAGTTTGACAGATGATTAGTATGATTTATTTCCGAGGAGAGATAACCAATGGATGGGAAAACAACGAGTAAAACGAAACATTAATATACATCAAATACCGGTGCTGATTAACGAAGTCATTCGAAATACAGAAAGGTCACCAATGGACACACATATTCTTTCGCCCACTTTTATGTAGCGATGATGTCCGAATCGGATAGTAAAGCTTAGGAAAGGGTTAAGGAGACTGCTGAGGACAGGGAAAGGGTCGCGAGATGATAGCCTCCGGGTAATTTTGTCATATTAGGACAGAAAGTTGTCGGGGATGAATTACATTCCCAAAAGATCTCCTAGATTAACCCTATGAAGTAATACCTGTTAGGTTTTTTTTTTATTGGACGAAGGTCACAAAACAAAAAGGTCACAAAGGGCTCCGATTTCAATTCTTTTCTCAGAAATAAGTTCACACATGACTTTTTGTGTCGTTTTCTCTTTTCGTTCCCTTTTCGTTGAGTTTTTTTAATATTCTTTTTTGACGTTTTCTTTTGATATCAAGTAAAATTTCACGCCGTCTTCTCTCTGCCTCTCTCACTCTAAATGTATTAAGCGTAGTTTTAAGGATTCTGTCAGTTAGGATTTTTGATGTAAATGGATCCTCCGAGCACTTGTTTTTATTGTTATTCGAATGAAATTCAGGTTGAAGGAAAGCCATATACCTGACATATCTGGCTGGTTTTTTATGAAATTCCGATTGAAATTGGAGTGGTCGGGAATTTAATTTAAGATGGCGCTTTTTTTATGAGAGTTTTCCATTGCGTTTCCCGACGTTCAATGACAAAATGACAAGGATTACGGTGACAGGTAGCTGGCTCGCTTGCACGAAAGCTAAGTCCACAATGGGACCAATAAATTTCATTTATAGTTTCCTGGGCTACTGTTTTTCAAAGTCATTCCCAATGAGAAGCAGCCACGAGTACAATGTCATGAATGAAAGAGAAAAGAAGCAGGCGGAATGACTTGCACATTTCATTGGACCGTCCAGACAAGAAGCTAATAGAAAGTCAGAAAATTGCCACTTGAGACTCGAGGCGTTAAGCCACCTGCAGCCTATGCGTATGTGCGTGGCCCTTTTTCTCACTCTCCCACACCGAAAACGCATCAACCGGGTGTGTGTTTCCATATGAACTGGTCAGGTGCGTAGCGGTCGACGGAACATCGCACCATCGGAAGACCACGAAACCGACCAACTCATTGACCCGGGTTGGGTTTCGCAAAAATATCCCGAGATGAACCGAAAACAGGTTGAAAACAAGGTCGTGAAGGACTGGTGTGTGGAGGAGTCGGCAAAATATGAATGAATCCGAATTTGTTCGCCCCTTTTGTCTTTTTATTTTGACTTGAATCAACCTCGAGTGTAAAATATTCCAACGATGATTTGGCATTAATGGGAGTGCATCAAGTGCTCATTTTCATGCCACCTAACGAACTCTTGAACCCTTTGTTCTAACCATATATTGCCCTCGAGATGGCAGATTAGCTCTTTTAGGTGCCTGGGCATTTCCCAACGGCCCTCCGTATTATTTTTAATTAACTCGGCCTTATCGCGTGGCGAGGAAGGGTGCCAGAACCTTGCGCTTCAAATTACAGATAAACTTCCTGAACTCGATGCAGGTTGAACCCCTGCATTCAACGACAATTGTCCACCCTCATTTCCCCCTTTCCCCGCCAATAAAACACAACATGGTCGTCAGCAAGTGGCACCGGCCCTTATTCAATTTATCTCAAATGCGCTTAGTCTGTCACTAATCGCTTTTCTCCGCCCACTTCCTTACTTGAGGAACCAATCACACGTCATTTATTTTTTTTTTTTAACAAAAGAAAAAGATGTCACAACGTGTTTACGACGTCTTAAGCCCGTACGTATTAAAATAAGAAATTGAAAACTCAGGTCAAACTCCAATTTTAAAAGGCAAATTTTGAAATTCATTTAACCCTGAGCGGATGTTTTGAAATTTGCATAATTTATCAGTTTGAGTAACTATTAGTTATTTAGAGGGAAGAATGGCAGATCTGTGTCACTGGTTATTTTCTAAAATAAATTTTCGTTTGGACATTTAATATGTAAATAAGAACTGGAGCGCGGATTTAATAAGTGGGCGTTCGGGTCACGTAGAAGAGGTTTCGACCGGATGTGTTAATGTCTTTCTGCGATGACGTTGCCGATTTGGGTGAGAGATTAACCACTGTATTTAATTAGAAATTGCATGCATAGGACTACTTCAATATTAATTTTGTTACTGTTCAAACCAACTGAGATTATACTGCAGGTTAAAGTTGAGTTTCGTTATACCAAAAATTATGAACGCTTACATTTTGGGAAAAATGCTTTTTAGTGATTCTTCTTTCGGTAAAATTCTTCCCAAATCTGAGAATGGAGAAATAAAAGCTGCTAGAAGTAGAAAAAAATTTTTAATATATTTAAAAACTAACAGTTGAGAAAAGAATGAGGTCGACCTAATTGAAAAGAGCATAATTTAATTTGAATGTATGTTATGATTTTGGTAATTGTAGCATATGTAGAGTGCCATGAGAACAAGAGCTCGAATCAGAAAAAGAATTTATACATGAAAAACGAAAAAGGAAAAACGAAAAGCACGCTGGTGGGAAAGAGTTGAACCCAAAGAAAGAAATCTTTTTCAATTGACTAGGAAGATGCCTCTGGCAAAGTGTGAAGAAGGGAGTTCATTTTAATTAATCATTACTCTTTTATTTAACCCTTTTATATTCTGGCTCCTGATCAAAAAGAAAGAAAGGAAACCATAGGAAGCGCCTACCGGGGCAAAACCAATGCGTGCCACCCAAATCCAGGTGTGCGGTTCCATTGTACATCCCCTCGTCACATTGTCAGCGCCAACATAGCTCTCCTGGGACTCTTAAGTAGCACTATGCCGGGGCGGTCATCTCCGGGAGGAACATTTCCCAAAATTAAAACCATTCGAAAAATCCATCCAAACGATATTATTAATACATCCAAATGCTCAGTGGCGTGGCCGAGATGGTCACGACGTGAAAATAAATCTTTTGTTTCAATGATGGCCCGGGGCCTTGTTTCGTTCGCGGCTTAATATTTTGTCACAGGATTGTACCTATGAGTGACAATGTGGCAGATGGTTTGATTGGGCGGGTTACTGCGGCGCCGCCAGTTCGGAGTTTGTAACGGAATATCATTTTTCGAGTGTGCATGGATTAGGGCTGGAATGGCAATGTTTGACGGCACAGTTGGTAAGTCCTGACTGACTTTTGCCGATATTTATCTTTTTTCTCTATTCACCTTGTTTGTTGAAAAATGTTTGGCCGAGTGGAAATGAGAATTGTGTCGTGGAAAGTGAAACCTCTGTACTTCACTTTGGATTTTCCAATATTCTCGTAGACATTATTTTCATTTATTATATAGTAGCAGGTGCATATTCTTCTTTCACTCCCGAGTCAATGCTTTATAGATTAGTAAATACAAATATCAAAGGAATCATATTCGTGCTGTTTCTTTAACTCAACTTCGTATATTCTCAATACATTTAAAACTGCGTATTCATAATGGGCGGCGCTAAGTGGCAAACGCCCGCTAATGATGAATCATAATATCAACAAACGCTCCAAATAATAAGTTATTTCCTTTAACTCCTCTCGACCACATTCACTTATTCATCAGCCTTTTCAGTGGTTTTCGTGCTTTCAGTACCCATGACAAGCCCTTATTCGAGTGACCTTCCCCACAGCGTCTCGTTGGTCCCGTTTTGTAATGGCAATAACTCATCGATTGTACACCAATAAGGAAAGAAAATGCTCTTTTAATTCGTTTATAGAATTTATCTAATGCCACTATGCTTTTCCCGGAAGTAGCCATTCGAGCAAAATGCCGTTTCCGGTAATTGCGAAATAATATATATAATAAGGAGTTTAGAATATAAATCGAGATTATTCTTTTTAGAAATCAATGCCTGTTGTTTATCCTCAAGAAAAATGCGAGTAATTTCCAGGAGAAAAACAAATAAGACCGATCGTCATTATCACGATTTCGAATTTCGTGTCAACACGAAAGGAAAATAAATTTCTCAAACCGAACACGGAATAAAAGATGGCGGACAGGGAAGAGGAGAAGGGGGGAGGAAGGGGCACTCACTCGTAAATGGCAATACTGTTAATTAGAAAAGAGCTTTTATGAAAACTTATTGAGGCGAAAATTTAAATTGCATACGAATGAGCGCAAAAAAAGAATCATGTGTGTCCGGCTGTTTATAAAGGAGAAAATTGTGTAAAATATTTGAATACATTGACAAGAACAAAGCACCTCCTTGGGCTTAACTAATTACCCCTTTTGCACCCATATTTCCGACTTGCTGCACATTACATTTGTATTTCTTCTGACCCCTTTTGAGTGACAGTCATATTCGTAGTTTTTCTGTATTGTTTGTAGTATTTTTGCTAGGAAGGGCATTCCAAAAACCGAATGGTGTGGATGTTTACATCAGTTTTATACTTCCCGAAATCCCATCGCTCTCTGTTGGTGATGTTTTACTCTTTTACGATCATTTCTGGGTTAAAAAACTTATTTACATGAGAGGAGTCAACAAAGCAGTAAAAATAATAGAGAAAAAAATAATAAAATAAAAATTCCAGTCCCCCTAATAATCCCCTTAATCTGCCTCTTAAATATCAAACCAGATTTGACTTAAAGCATTTAAACGTATAAAGAATGAAAAAAGTTAAATCAGATGAACAACCGTTATAAAAAAAAATAATGTAAGAAAAGGAATAATGTCTTTCCCTCTGCGCTTGCGCACTTAGTGATTTTTTTTTGCATTTGACATACTCCGACTTAATAGTATCCTCGCGTGTTATTATTCGTACTAGTTTCCTTCAACTGGCCATCAGAAATGTTTTTTAAGTGTCAGGCAAGGAAAAAAAAATCCTGCGGCCTGTTATTAACTTCTCACGAAGCAGAAATACCCGAGTTTAAACGACCTACTACCTTGCAGGAGGTCGCCAAAGGTTCTGCAACTGATTCTCGCCTATTTTTGGGGGCAGATTAAAGCGGATTTGTGGCACCTCGAAATATTCTAACTTCGGACATTACCCTTTCAAGATTTCATCGTTTTCTAATTTTCGATCCTAAAAGTGCATCGGGAGGAAGTTATAAGTATACTTCGAAGTTCTGAATTTTACATAAATTTTCGGATAAAACCAGAAGAGATTTTCAAAAGTGGAATTACTTGAAAAACAAGCGGAAAGGTCAATGATTTTAATTTTCAAATTTTCGGTTTCGGCTATTAATAATTTTAGCCAGATTTCCCTTCCATCTGTGAGAAGTATCGATTTTCAAATCCTTTTCACTGAACAGTTCTTATTCGCAAGTGAGCCTATTCGAAGCAATGCAAGCCAATTATTGTGTTCCTCATTACTAATTACGATGGCCACAATGAAAATGATGCGCAAAACATAGCACGAAGGCTATTATAGTTTCAATTGACATGATTTAAAGCCTCGTACAATGTCAAAATGGAGATGTTAAGGACAGTTTACCGTTAGAATCTGTCGAATGGCATCTGAATTTTTATTTACGTTTAATAAAAATGCCCAAAAACCGGATTTCTACGGATGCGATTAATTACAAGAGGTCGGTGATTCCAGGGATGGCCCATCGCTGGAAGGTTGGACAACTCCTAAGGAGACACATAACAGATCCCCGTGAGAACGGGGACGCATTATTTGTTAATTTCCTCGTCAAACAATGCGTCATTGTGCGAGGGTCAATCTGTCCCTCCTTTCAACCTCAGGACTCGCCTCCGTCCAACCTTCCTCTTTTGACACCTCGGTTGACTAATTAGATATTTAATTATTAAAAATGCATAGCGAGGGATTTTAGAATTTTATTGTTTCGAAAATTAAGCGGGCGTTCGGACTTGAAACGAACAATTTCCAAGGCTTTTTGCTTTGATTAAGCCTTCTGCGGTTTTGCCACCGTTCAAACCCTCCTGCGAAATTGCATATTTTGGTAAATAAAATTGAATAGTCAAACAAGTCGACAGGTTCGCCGTGCCATTTAGGGACTGGCGCTTCCTCGCCATCACGCCCATTCTTCGCGGTCACGTTCCCGAACACAATAAACACGAACACTGCTCACCCTTTCTGCCCCCGCAATTCGAAAGGTTAATGTTTGTTAATAAAAAACCTGCGGAAAGGAGGCACGTATGCACAGACGACGAGGGCACGAGCACCAAAGGCTGCGTTGATAGACGAGAGATAAAAAAATTATTCGAAAACGTCGAATGCCTTCCATTAAGCTTATTTGGAAATTCACAGGTGAATAGATCCTTATTCTATCGGCCACCCCCTTCCCCCACCGCCTGTCTTTTCACTCCGTGTAATAATTTACCTATTTTACTGCGCTATTTGATGGCAATAATTGGGTGAACCTGCCAGATTATTGTCAGGGCTGCGACGAATTTATTATTTTCTCCGGCGCAGATGTCTTTTCTTTAACGTTTTTATTTTCTTTTCCCACTGAGTTTTGATTACTTTTATTTAGGAATTTTATATAGTTAATTCAGACAAAAAAAAAAATAATAAAGAAAATTAAATTAGTTAGGAAAATGGAAAACCAGAAGCGGACATAAACTTGGTTATTTTATTAGGACCGAATTTTCACCCATGGCAATTTTCTCCATGAATTATTTCCAGAGGGTTTTTTTTTTAGATCTGTCGAAAGCCTGGGAGCGAGCGTTCGGAAACGAATAAAAAGAAACATAATTCGATTAAAATTTAAATTTTCCCGGGTCGGGAGTTTTAAAAGACGACCAGTTTTCGGAGAGCCCCGAACAACAGCTGCAATTAGAAGTACTCCAGCAACAATGAGATAATAAAACAAACCTAAACTCCTACTCCGATCTTGTAAGTGTTAAAGTGTTGTTAAACTAATTGCGTCTGCATAAAGAGCAGTACGTGTCTAGCACATTCAATTGAAAAGAACGCACAAAAAGCGTAGGCAGTGGATTTTTATTTGTGAGACCGCTGCAGCAGGTAGCAAACGCAAAAACCATAAAAAGCCCGCTTGAGGGTAACTTTTTTTTTATAACGATTCGACATTTTGGGGATGGACAGTTGTGATTTTTAGGAATTTTTTATAAAAATATTTTCCCTTTCGGGTTTTCACAGCTTCCGTGCGATTTTAATTCGACTTGTGAGAAATACAGTAAAAAGAATGAGAATAAAATATGGCGGTGGAGCAGAACGCCCCCTTCTCTCCTTGATATTTAAGTGTTCCGTGCGAGCTCAACCTTAAGATATGAAATAAGTGAAAAACGAAAATTCAGAAAAAAAATGATTTTTCACGGTTTTTACAGGTTGGAACCTTTAGGCGAATCGACTTTTTATTCCTGATGGGAATGCAAAACCGTTTTTTCGGAGCCGCGATTTAAAAAGCGGAGTGTGGGCGTGGCTCCTCTTTATTGCAGTTTCGAAGATAGTTCGTTTCGTTTATCCCACACGTGAAATTTTGCCTTTGCATTTTGCCGCTTAGGCCGGCCAAATTTTTAATACACCTTAAAAGCCGTTATTACGATTAGGCACCGCTCTGGGGGAATTTCCCCCCCATTACGACGTCACTTACGACCGAGTCCGAAAGAAAATGAGCGACACACTAAAACT
Organism: Brueelia nebulosa; assembly: GCA_028293925.1. Taxonomy (NCBI): domain Eukaryota; kingdom Metazoa; phylum Arthropoda; class Insecta; order Psocodea; family Philopteridae; genus Brueelia; species Brueelia nebulosa. The sequence goes on along the minus strand of JAQIBA010000006.1, from coordinate 2,844,130 downwards.
CCTCCCGACTGTTTATTTTTATATTCAAGAGGAAATGAGCAATTATTTGAGGATAGATCTGGAAATTCATACGAGGAACCTCGAAAAATTCATATTATATGCAAATTTTCAAGCCCATAAAAATTTAACAACGAAAATAATTTTATTTTTATTCCGAGACGGTGTTGTTCCCAGTAGCTCGAATTTTTTAAATAGGGTTAACGGTTTCGACTGTCGCATAAATAATTAAATTCATACGCACTCGCGTAGGTAAATCTTCTCCGCATTCGCTCTCGGGGATGTGTCCGCCCTTCCCTCTCCCTCCTTGCCACCCCCCGCCCCCGCCCCACAGATACTTATCCTGCGTCAAATCTTTAACAGAAAGATCACATCAAGGACGACTTATGATTGTGTTGTAATTTTTTAATCTTTCAGGCATCAGGCTTTTTTTTTTAAATCGGGGAAAAATTTCAATCCCGAGGCTTCGGGTTTTAATAAGCCGTTTCTGATTTGTTTCGCGGTGCAAAAATGGATTCCTTAAATGGATTTTAACAATGGGACCATTAATCATTTGATCGATTGCGACGAGCAAACGAGGTTTTTGCTGCTGGTTATCTACGGGTCGTGCGAATTCGTTGGCTTAATTTAATTGCGTTGCAATGCGATGTTTGATGGCCTACACAGGAAAAGAGGGAGGGAGAAACCCTTATGGTTGACGGTGTGACGGTTATCCACTCGAAGCGATACTTTTTCCATCGCACTTTTGATAATCCCATCATAATTCATTCTCTGATTGGTCGTTTCGCTTAGAAAATTACGAAGAATTAATCCTTCGATGCTATTCTGAATAATTTTGCTACATTAAAATTGATTTGTTAAATTACGATCGTTTTCATTTGACTGGTTGGCAAGTAAAAATCCCTCAGGGTGGCACAATAAAATGTCAAGAGTTGAGAGGGGATTTGCAGTGTTCATTCGCGAGAGAGAGAGAGAATGTGTTTTTTCAATTTTTAATAATTACGACTTTCGGATTTCAGTTTTGGCCAGTAAATTGTTGTAATTTAAGCGACCGATGATGCCATGGGCGAACGGAATTTTTAAAATTTGACCTGTACAAGTCGCCTTAGAGAGATATTTTCTCTTCACAATTTGGTTTCGTGAGGTGGCTACCTAAAACTACACTTTCCTTTTAATGTTTCCTCGTGTATGTTTAGCTTTTCCAAGTTAGGTTATAAAATACTTTTTGGTTGATTTCGTAAAAAAAAAAAATAACTGCAACATCGCTCTCGACATTAGTATTCTTCGACTAAAAGCAAACATTCTAACTCAAATAGAAAATCGTTAAAGAGAGCACGCAAACGTTTAAAAGAGAAGGGATTGAAGAGAAGGAGCAAACGGATGCTGAAGGGGTGCATCGAACACCTTTCTTACCTCTTTGACACCCCAGGCCGTGCATCCCTCCGGGAGTTACACCGTGTTCTTTCCATTCTTATTTTAATTTTATAAAAATATTGTATGTCACTTTATTATTAATATTAATTATTTAAAAAAACTAATTTAACGCCCCAAAACCTTTTGATTAAGTCCCCGCAGGATCAGGTGACAAAATTTTGGGTGATGTTTGCGCAACCTGAACGCCAGACTGACACATTCAGGAATAACCCATGGATTTATATCCTGTGGCGTGGCCGTAAAATGTTTATGCCCACCATTTCGGCATTAAATAAATAAATAATTTTTTTACAGGCAATAAACATTTTCTTTTTGTTTTATTGTGGCTGGATATCAACTCGAATTTCTCCGGTCCCGGCTCGCATCCGTGATTAATTCTCCTGCTCCGGTTTACTTATAACATTCACAAGGGTGGGGTCGAGAATTAAAAGGAATTCGGACTCTTCAACGCTTCTCCGTTGCAGATTTTAACATATTTTTGTCGCTCTCCTTCTCTCGGGAGAGAAAATTAATTAGGCATACAAATCATTCGACAAAGCCCAAACGAGTTCGACGAGTGTCGATCGAGAGCGGAGATAGTCACATGAAAAAATTTTTTTTTGACGGATGCCCGGGCCCCCGTGAGAACTTTTGTGTGCCCTTTATAATTGTGCTAATACTGAAATATTTTTGGCCCGAATCCAGGGACTTCACGTCCCTGGAAAATTTTTTTTATTAGCCCTGGAACCTCTCTCCACCCACGTTTGCCAAGTTTTCTTTGTCAAAAAAAGCTTTTGTACTGCTGATTCATATATTAGTGGGACGTGGCGGAGTTATGCCTCATCCCGGGAAAATAGGACTTTTTTTTTTAATTAAAAATAGGTGTTCCCGAAAATTTGTTTGCATGTGTATTAACTGCGCCAACTATTATTTTATTTTGCTCGAAAAAATATTAGAAAATTAGAGTCTTTTCGAGAGAAAGACGCGTTCCCCCAAAATCTTATTGTCTTGTTTGGAGCAGAGCCGCCGAGGGGCTTAGCCCACTCTTCTCGATTGTTGTGTCCTGCTGTAATTTCCCGATAATAACTCTTTATAATTAGTAATTAGGAATGGCCGAGAAACAAAACGGATGCGTAGGTGGTGAACACACGTCTTTAGTGTGCACGTCTTAATCAATCTCCGGAAGACTTAGGGGTGGAGAGGGAGGGGAGCGTTTCTTTTCACATATTACCGCTCTAATCAACGAGAAAAAAAAAACTTCACGGTGATTTTTTTATCCGTCATGAGAGAGCCCTTTCCTGAATTTTTAAGTTGATAACTAAATTCATGAGATTACACGGGGAGTTAAAGTTGCGGGCGTCGCCCTCGAATTTTGGATCCGGGGGCGTGTCCGGTGAGCACATGGAAGAGATAAACTGGGAACCATTCGTAAAAGCTTCATAAGCGAACTCCAACACGATTCCTGTGAATGGTCGCGGATGAGGGGCAGAGTGGGTGCTGGGCAGGAATGGTCACGAGCTGGGTAGACAATGGGTCAACGAATAAGTTATCAGAGACCGAGGCATCTCCTCCTGCAGGTGAAAACCTGGCCGGGACCTGGCAATTATCCTCCGTCTCCCGAAGCTCTTCGTCGGGGGGAATGGTAGGGACCCATGGGTCGGAGGGGTGGCCGGTCGCCGTTGCGAATCCGCCCGAGACTAAAATGAATTTTAATCGCGCAATTGCATTCTTTTTTTTTTCATGCGTCAGACAGACAAACAGCGTCCTCAACCCTTTATTTACGAGTCAATGAATAATAAAAGACGAAACTATTTTATAGTGATGAAAAAATTTCCAACAAAGAATTTGAAAAAAAATCTACCTGACATTAATACTCCTTTTTTTTTACTATCATTATCATTATTATTTTTTGGGGTTGGAATTTATCTTTCTATCCTTTTGGTAGGAGAAGAGAGTAAGATCCCGCCGAGATGAGTTTCCTTTTTTTCTTTCTTTTCTTTCCTCCGGATTTGAAACTTATTGGAGTGGAAAAGAGAACAAAATAAAATTCAATTGTTTAGATGATTTAACATTAGTGCCATTATTATTATTTTCATTTTCCTTTTTATGTATTTGGACGTGGAGCGCAAGGCTTCGAATGGGAGTAAACCAAAATAACAGTAAACAGAGGGATGTAGAAACTCAAAAGATTGCTTTTCAACTCAGCGGTGACTGCACAACCTCTCAAAACGTGACCATCCATTTGGCAAGTGCTCCCTTTTGGCCCTCAGTCACCAGTCCAGTCGACCTCAACTCTCCCTGCTTTATTTTTCCTAAATAATTAATAGTTTTTCAATAGTCTTCCTGATAACCATCAGGCAGAGCTCGATCATTCTGCGGAAGCAACTTCATTAAAACGGGCATAACGCGGATGCAACCTGAGGAGGAGGTGGAGGAGAGAAACCGCCGACCTTCTACCCGAATGTTTAATCACAGACTAGGAAATTATTAATTTTATCGATAAACATATGTTTGCCCTAAATACTATTTATTACGCCCGGCACAGCACTTTCCTGGTCCTTAACACCAGGTTTTTGATAAATGACCAGAATTCCGAGCAGCTTCTACTCCTCCCCCCCTCTCTCTCTCCCCTTTCTGTTCCGCTTTGTTACTATTGCCTTTCCCTTTACCGTAGCGTTTTCGGTAGCCACTGTCGGTCTTTGGAATTCCAATCTCAAATTGAAATGTAATAATAGTTTTCTTCTGAATGTTTTTGCCGAGTATAAGTTTGCAGGGAATGAACTTATGAATAACCTTATAACTTTAGTCTTCCGACCGATAAATTTCCCAAAATATGCCACAGTTTTGCGACAGATGTAAGCGGAAACCTGGAGGTAGAGGTGAAGGAACATTTGACATTAGTAACCTGATATAATTCTCGTAATAAAATATTTTCATGTTTTTATCATCCAAGGTGGATTTTTCAAACTCGTAAATTTTTTTTTACGGAATTAAATATAAAAAGATTTGGGTGGAGTGGATTTCGCTTGGATATTGTTGACATGGATTTCTCTGGGCGGATGTGACTTAAATCCCCGAAGACTGTCAACTTTCCCTCGAAATGCCTTTTTTCTGGTGCATGTCTGGACACTGTCCCATTGTACGCCATTCTCCGCGTTCTTTGTTCTCAGACAGAACGGATTTTCTGTTTTATATCGGCTTCGTTGACCTCCGCCTTTCGGTGTCAACCATGAGAGCTTCCGCGTGCGCCGGTTTTATCCCGTATTTCTAATTAATTTGATTATTTACATGTGAACACCTATTGAAAGGTCTGACGGACAGATTCCACGAAGGTCGCAGATGTTCTAATGAATGAAAAGTTTGTTTAATTTTCTCATAGCTTCTCATTTCTTTAAATTAATAAGAAGGGCTCCTTGACAATGGTGAATTATACGGTGAACCATTTTCGATGACTGCATCTGTCACAACGAACCCTCTGACGAATCCGTTTCAACAGTTACTTATCAATGTTGGAGACCGATCATCTTCCCCAATCCTTTCTCTTCACGCCTGCTCCCCTCGCTCTTTGGTGAGCAAAAAATATCAACTTTGATTAAATGGATGCCCAAGACAACACACGGACATGGTTTTTGGAGGATATAAACCTCACAAATAACCTAATCAACTCATTACTTTCTAAACCGTTATAGCCGATCGCGTTTAACTAAATAAAACTGCTTAATTTACATTCGGAAGTTCAAAAGACCTAAGGCTATTCGCAACCGAATTATTTATATAAACGCTGCGGCTTTTTAAGTGGGGATTTTTCTGTGAATATTAAGATCGATATAATTTAGTGGGCAGTTATAAAAACCTGTGTTTTCAATAATTAAATATTCTGTGGGTTCGTATACACCCTCAGTTTTTACAAAAAAATGCGGGACTTTGTGGATCAAAGTTGTTTTCGTCTGCTTCCTCGGAAAATCAATTGATTTAATTCATTGTTTTGCTCCGTTAATGCATGAGATTATAATTTCACACTTTTCCGAAAGTTACAATTCAATATTTTTCGTTAGAAAAAAATGTTTTAATTACGAAATAGAAAAATATCATCTTTTGACCGCAAACCAAAGGGATCATGCAACCGTTTGTGTGAAAATATTGTCTCGTTTGTTTGCATGTTGTTGTTTAATTGAGCGTTTTGTGCATTCGGAAAGCCCCTCCCCCGCCCTTTTCGAGGAGAAGCCCTTTCTTATTTTATCTCTGCCCTGGAGGGTTTTCTTCGAGGATTCCGGCAAACGTTCAGCTTTTTCTCTTTCACTCCGTCGTTTTCTTCGAAACCTGTAAAATAACTTAATTTCGCAAATGTCTATCATTAGAAATTAAAAGCCATAAAATTAAGTACCGGTTAATAGTTATGGTTTAATAATAGGCCTAATGGGCAGAAAGCAATTACACAAAGCGCCGCCGAAGCCACAGTGTGTTTATTAATTAAAAGTATTCGCATTTTTTTAGCGGACAATATCGGAGGGCGGGTTGGAGATGTTTTCTATTTCTTCCCATATAAACCATCGGTATTGTTTCGAAATTGGCGCTTTTCACGCGGTTTTTATTTAATAGTTACTTAATTACTATCTTTGGTGGTTTAATAAATAAGTGGAAAACTTCAGACGAGAGAAACCAATCGTTTACGCGTCAAATCGGTCGTTCAATTTTTATAGTGAGAATACTTTATTAAAAAACTACTTTTCTAAACCAAAAAGATAGCAATTTTATAATAGTCTTAATTTAGAAAAATCTGAAACAGTCAAATATTAATGCACTAATTAAAATAGCTTAAACCGCTGTCATTATACGATATACATAGTCATATAATTATAACAGAAATATAACTATAGTTGAAGTTGTTCAAGAAGGAAAATATTAATTTTGATATATACTTGTTATCGAGTTTAGTAAAAATCGTTTCAATGGAGACTGACATCTTGCTGATTGAGGACTAATTAATTTCATCCTAAATGAGACTTCCTCCTGCATAACAGACCTTAAAAAATTAAATAAGCAAAACTCGCCGAAAATTCCAAACAGTAAAACAAACAAACCGTAAACCTGACTTGAAAATCGGCTAGGAAAACTGTCAAAAGATGAGAGGTGGATGCGGTCTGAAATTTCAGTTTGAAATTCAATTTAAACCAATAATTAAAATTAAAATAAAAACTCGAAATTAAATTTATTTTAATTTGATGGCTTCCAAGATCATGAGGTAATTTTCTTGCACAAGCCTTCAAGGCAATGAACCAAAATGTGCGGATGGGTGGAGCGGGAGGTAAAAGAAATGAAGAGAGAGAGAGAGAGAGAGAGAGAGAGAGAGAGAGAGAGAGAGAGAGATTTGTGTACATGACTGCTTGGAAGTAAGAACGCAAAGGTCAGTTTTATGGGTCACAACAGTACAGGAATTTGGAAAATGCAAAAATCCAGATTCGCATCGTCGATACTTTTGTTAATTAATAAAAATAATTTAGATTATGAGTATTATCACTTAATGTAAAAGAAAAAAATGGTCTCGATTTGCCCAGTTTGGGTTACTCGAGTTCACGGTTGAGTTCACGACAAGAGTAGGTGATAGATAGAAACCATAACAAGGATTTATGTTTGAGTAGGCGTAGGTTTCGAATCTGCCAATTAATTAATTATTTATATACATTATTAAGTATTCGAACAAATTAACAATTGGCAACTCCATTCGATTTTTTTATGGAAATCTTAAATTACTTATTTTATTGAGTTAACTACTTTTGGAAGGTGTGTATTGCCAAATCCATCTTTGCCGTCATACAGTATAGTTGATCCGCATTCAGAAAGTGTTGCCGTAATAAAAATTAAAAATTTTTTTCATTATGGAAAAGAGAAGAAAGCAGCGAGTTGTGTTAAAGTCTTGAAATAATGAAAATCTTGTTAATAATGAAAAAATAGGTAATTTACATTTAATTCATAAGTTCTCTCATGTTCAAACGTGAATGGTCATAATTATTAATGGGCTAATTAAGTTTACGCAATTTTGAGAAATGCGGGAATCCGTTACGGTTATGACCATCTATTTGGCGTGAATTTAGAACAAATGCTTTTTGGCTTTTTTCGAAAGGAATCTTTGGTTTAAGGTTGCTATTTCCAAACGTGACATTTTCAGCTCCCTCTCGTCTTTCCTGCGGTTAATCAGCTATACAGCAACCTGTACAGTGAAAGTGTCACCATTTTGGCGTCCGTCTGAGTGCAAATTCTAGGGGTGGTGGACAATCTCGAAACGGTCTTCCCAATTAGCATAAAAACCAAGGGCGCGGTTTGAAATGAAAAAATGCGGAGAGCGGAGGCAGTGTTTCGCTCATGTTTAGCCTGCGGAAAGGAATGTCCGTCCAATTTGGTCGGTCGGACATCAAGTGGGCCATTTTACGGAGCGGAAACGTTTCCCCCGTAAGCTAAAGATTGGGTAATTACCTGAGGTCAGATCATGCAGGAGATACAGTGGAATCTTTCTCTCTTTCCTCTCGATCTGCTTTTGGTGATCCGATCAAAGAGAAAAAGTGTGTTGCGTTAAAACGGATACATAAAAAACTATTATTAAATATCGAGGTTAAATACTAAACATTTCGTCCGTTTAATTAGCTGAATTTTCATATTTTATGTGACACCAGATGAACATTTACGTGTGTACCGTCTCTTTCTATCCTGTTTTCCCTATTTCGCTTTCTTTTATTTCTCTTCTTCTACGACATCCGGGAAATAAATATTCTATTTTTATTTTATTCTTATGAAAATTTTATTGCGGAATGTTTTTTTTTTAATTGCGAATTAATAAATTTTTTTGGAACGGTGCTCAGCTTCTACCTCCGGGAACTCGGATTAATTTCGTTTCTGCTAATTGCTTTTTAATAATTATTTAAACAGTCTTCCATTGTTTTAAAGATGATGGGATTGTTGAGGCGTTCCTCATATGCACATTGTGATTTCATTCTTCCGCTCCGGTTATTCCGTATCCGAAATTAAAATTTCAAATTTGAAAAAACCTAAAATTCGTTGACATGAAGATTGGTGACTTTTTCCTGGAGAAAACTGATATGGATGTAACGGAGCCATCTTAACTTCTTTGATACGCCTTTCTCGAAAAAAGCAAAATATTAAGTTTTATATTGCGATTTCACTTCTAATTTAGATGAATTCAATAATGGGCGTAGAAATCCGCTAATTGGAAATTTTTTTTATTTCATCCAGAGCTCCCTCGTGATTTATTTTTATTCTGCGATTTTAATTTATTTCGCAACATCGGGGAGTGAATCGTACTGGTTTTATTTATCATTTTCCACTTTGATAATCCTTGGAGTAATTAAACTTTCATTAATTGCGCATATAAAATTTAAAAACGGGAAAGAAAATCGAAAAGGTTTTAACCCTTTTGGGGGCGCTGCGCCTGTTAAAAGGTGGTTGGGAGTCCTACCGAAAGTGCCCTCAAAGAAAAGGGTAATTTTGAAAGTTAAAAATTTGCGAGTCCCCCGAAAGCCGTTGCCTCGGGTTGAGAACCTGTGTCCTAGATAACAATCTTGGTTCATTGTCCTTTTGAATTCGCAACTGGAAATAGCTTGCACAGCCAAGAAGCTTGCACGCCTCCCGGTTTCGGCTTTCGTTTCTAATATTTTGAGTTTTTTAGCCACGGATGCTGACGACGACTGCCCTCTTGTACAACTACAGATGATTAATTCAACCAAAAATTGTTCCGCTCTCACTGATACTTCTTCCCTTTTAGTAAAATAAATTTTTGCGGTAGTTTTATTTATCTGCATTTATCTCCCTGCCGAGGGTACATCATGATCTAATAGATCGGCGATTGTCAGGTAAATAGGATCCCCTTTGAGGACTCATCCTAATTTTTTTCTCAGGTTCCTATGTTTCTCATTATCGTTTCAATAATTTGATTATAAAGTTGGAACGGGACAAAGGAATCTCTTCTTTGATGACAACAAAGAAATATTGGGGTGGAACCAAGTCGAGTGAAACCTTTAATTCCAGATTTGTTGTAAACTTTTGTGTGTTGTTGTGTGCATGAGCGCGCACAAATCTTCGGCAGAGGTCATTAAAAAGGGGCAGACTCAAAGAGAGACAGTATCGTAAAATGAAAATATTTATGTTCGGGGCAAAAGCCCTAAAAAATTGGAGGATATTCGTGCTGAGAACCATTACAACTAATCACACTACGTATGGACTAAATTACGAGCAGTGCATATATTCGCCTGATGACGCATAAATAATGATTCCCATTGAATGTATCGTAAACTAGAAGACGCTAATAAATTTGAATCAAGGTCGAACCGGAGGCTCTGGAGCGATGAAATAATTATAAAAAAATCAAGAAATTACGGAAGACGTGGGCTTTGACGTGAGCCGTTTAATTTTTCAAGGCGTTAGATGCGTTCCCATTGGGAGGGGCGTTACTGCTGAAACCATCCATAGCCTTTAATGCATTGGAAAGGGTGCAACTGCTGTTTGGACGTACCTTTGCAAAACTGTTTAGCATAATTCCGAGTATTCTGCCCGGAAAATCAAAGGCGTTAGCTTTTATGGATTCTCCTTTCACTCGTAAATGCGAAGAGAAAAATTACAAGTAGTGAATTCGCCCTTCTCGCAACCTTTGCTTCCCTCTGCCCCTTTTATACGCACCTAAATTACTCAGATAACCTCAGGGAGAAAAGCAGAAGATCTGTGAATTGGAAAAGCGTTGACTTTTCCTTGAACCGGTTATCTTGCTTATTATAAGAATTATTTTTAACTAATTATACCTATTAATTACACCCTTTTCATTAAATATTAGCAAATACACCTATAATTTTTAATTTATAATGAGTGAAGTCTCTACACCTGTGGCTATAATAAAATTCAGAGGTTATGGTTTTCCTTGCTAAACGTCAAGAAGGCAGTTTTAAGTACCCACCCTGAACCTGACCTTGACGGAAAAAGAAAGGAAAACAAGAAGAATAAAAGGGCGTGAGCTGACCAAAGTTTTCTATCACGCCTCCCCCTTCTAATCCAGAAAGTGTTTCAAGGGCGGAAGCTTTTTTCCGAGCTTCGAATCAAAAGCACTAAAACCGTCAGCACCAACTTTCCAATCATTGATTTAATTGTCATATATTTGGATTTTAATTGCTGCAGTTTTGAAGGCGATAATTAAAGTCCAGAATTTTAAAGGTTCTTCGGAGAAAGGAAAACGTGGACGAGAGCTCGATTGGGGGTCGTGTCGGTGCAGCCCCCCGGCTTCGAAGCCATAAAAACAGATATCAAAAGTATTCCCGTGCTAAATGCATTTTTAATGCCGGAGCGTAAAAAAATTAACCCCAAACGCCCACCTGTTAAAATCGTTATCGTTTACACCGTTTTAATTAACTCTTGCGTTGCGGAAAATGAGCAAAACATTTTAACCGCCAGCACTTTGGAATTCATTGTAGAGCGATGTTATCAGTGGCACTGGAGAGATGGAGGGCTGCTATCGAGGTCTGACCTTAGGGGTGAATTCTCTTTTAAAAGAAAAATGCAGTTGTCGTGGGGTAAACGAAGGCACGTATTAAAGGAGTGTGCTCGGATGAAAAGGAGAACTTCTGCAATGATCCCGTGGGAGCCCACAATGTTTAACTTTTGATATACGATTTGAATGCATTACCCAATGAGAACTTCTGGGGATACTCAGTTCCTGTCAAAAATTCCGCTAATCTAAGTGATGTTAAATCAATGATAAAATATTTAAAAAATTAATTGTTTGCGAATCACGTGATCTTTGCCAGTCTCTGACAAAGGAAACATAAAGGGTTGGCGGTTCCTCAGTCAAAGATGAGTGTCATCCATAATGGCAAAACTTAGGTAATTTGTTGCTCGAAGAAACGGTTCGATCGGGGCCTAAGGTAACGGCATAAGTGTTGGCCAATGTTAAGAATCCTTCTGCACAGTCGATCCTCTTGCAAGTCATCCCAGATCATCATTATCCGCATTACTTCTTATATAATATTTATCTTGGTAGAGGCGATATTTAAACAATAGCTCGGAGTCGGTTATATAGGAGCATAATTTTGGCGACGCATCTCTTCCCCTTCACTCTTTTTCTTTTTTCTCTCTCTCTCTCTCTCTCTCACTTTTTTTCCTTCAAACTGTCACGACTCGAATGTTTCACCGATGCCAGTTAGATCTCAAGAATACGTTTGTATGTACTCTTAACAACCGTTGATATTTCATTTCTAAAAAATAGTTTCCCGTCGCGCAAACGGACAGATTTTCCCTTGTAAATCACATAAATAAATATATTTTAATGTGATGTGAGACATAATGACAATTCACAATTATACTGCTATCTGTCTTGGCAGAAACCGGGACTAATCGTTTGTTTTGGGCTCAGGGATTAATAATGATCATTATTCATGGGAATCTAATGTCCGGACCGGTGATTTATTTGCCCAATTTTCTTCCCAAAAGAATGTTCCCGATTTGTTTTTGACTCGTTGGCCACTTCGGCACACACGGTCAATATTCATAAAGATATGTTTAGTAGAATCAAATAAAAAGGCTGTTGAGAACGTAACAGAACTGCTCAAAAAAGTCCTTCTTTAGGGGATATTTCTTTGTTATGGACACTTGAAACCAATTACAGATCTTCTAATTAACATGACGAGACTCAAGTAAACATCAAAATTCCCCTGTTTTATAAAATTTGATAAAAATGAAAAGTTAAGGATTTGAAAGAAGTCAAAGCTTCGTAAAAAAGACGTATAAATGTTGGCATTTAATTAATGACGAGTCCTTTAAACATTTTTTGTATACTTTTGAAATGCGCATAGAGAGCGGGAAGAAATATGAGAGGCTCGAAATTTTCCCAAAGGTTCACTTATTTCGAGTTCCCCTGCAGTAATTAAGGGGCTCATAAAAAAGAGTTAAATCAAGATAAGGTAAATGAATAATGAGGGACAATTAATTTGGACATGTGTAAAGTTATTTTTTTATTTTCTTTCCTTTCTCCTATTATTCTTTGCAAAAGCCTTCCCAACCAACCCTCCACTCTCCCCGTTGTTAACTGCCTTTTGATAAACATCTTTTAAATTCTATCGATTATTCAAAAATTCTGTGACAGGAGATAAGGATATACGGCGAACGTTTATTTATCTGCCTCCTTTGTTTGTTCTCGGTTTTAGTAAATTGTTGCCTCATTATGTTTTGTCCGTGCACTTTCGCTGTTTATTTGTTTTTGTTTATTTGCTTTTCACCAAAAAAAATCGTTTTTTAACTGTTGATGAGGAGATCATAAAGGATTGTCTTTTCAACGGTCGTTTGAACTTACTGACTTCCTTTTTATTTGTTGGAAGCCGGTCCTGATTCGCCCAGACACTTCCCAGGCACCCCCAAGGCACAGAATCCCCTAATAGGTACAGTTTCCTAAATTACCACTTCGGGGTGGTGATTTCATACACGCCACGCCCACCAACGTTTATCCCCCCGAGGGAAAGAGAGCATTCACATGATTGAAAATAATTGACCGTTAATTGTCATCGACTGACCCGAACCAATTTTCTCGAAATTGATGTGAACCTCGGAGGGGAGTCTTCTGGCGGAATCTCTCCAGGGGGAATAATGGCGGAGCATCCCGAAGAAAGAAAAAATTATTTAATTTTATCTGAGATTCCATCTTCTTTCGCTACCGTTTCAACAATGGGAATGCGGTTGATACTTTAGAAACCTTTTTTTGTGTGTCTGCTATCCGAAGATCGGGAGATACGATTGCGAATGATTGGAATGCCAACTAAAAACGCATTAGATATGTTAGGCATGTTTTGGCTGTTTGATTAAAGGGTTGGGAAGACCCGCGGAGTCTAATTTGTCAACGTCGTGGCAATGGTTTCTCCAAGATGACAAGGATCTTCTCTTTTTTGTTGATCTTCTGTTGATCTATCTTCTGTTACGCCGTGTAAAAAATAAACAGTCATTTTTTACAGAACTTAATTAAGTCCCGTTTAAATTTGTCTTCCTCCAGTCATTCGAAAGCGCTTTCTGCTACTGTCGCTCTCTCCTTTCCCGGATCATCTGACAGATTTGCCCTAAATATTCCGCGGAACGATGCGGTAAATCACTCGAACGTGACCCCACAGAGCACAAATGACCAGGACGTGACTGCGTTAGATGCTATTGACGACGATGGCCCGCGGCACGAGTCACCGTCACGTAAACTACATGTGCCATCCACAATGACATGTGTAGGTCATAAGTTAGACGACAAAGTCCGGAAACCGCGTTTTGCACGGACAGTTAGCTGCTTCGATATATATCCTGTATATCATGGCTTTGAGAAGTGAATTGTTTTGAGGGGCGGGAGGGCCGTGCCCTCGGGGAGCCGAACAGCACCGGAGTAACCTATGGACGTGTTGGTTGACTTCGTTCTGTTTTGATTTTTATAGAAAGCATGGCAAAGAAGGTACCCGGGGATTATTATTGCCTTGTTCGCCTGTAGGCGTCGGGCAGGGGCGCATGTCAGAGGCGCTCCCCGGTGGGGGAGGCGGAGAGCATTACTACTACGAGCACCCGCTCACCGCCGCCACCACCGCGATGCTCAACATATCCTCTTCTGCGAACGACGAGCCCAACAGCACCATGGGTTACGTTTACGAGTATTACAAGCTCCCGCCCATGCCTCAGGACAAAGACAAACTCACAGAAATTTGGCCGTAAGTTTCATTTTATTGCTGATTTTAAAGGAACGATAACGCTTTTTGTATTTTTTTATACATTTTTTCTTAAACCGCCCGAAAAGTCATAATATGGTTAATGGGAACTAACCTTTTTCAGTGCGATCGTTTTCGTAAACTGCCAAATTTCTAGTTTTATTCCGTCCGTTTGCCTTCTTAGCCTTTTCTGTGCCTTCTCCCATTTCAGTTGGGCGGCGGGAAAGCGTTTGTAAGAGATTCGAAATGCCTTTCCAGCGTCAAACTGTCCGATCGGCAGGGCGCTCTCTAAAAGACCCCCTCAGACTGATTTTCTGGGTGCCTTGTCACACTTAATAACCAATTTGCATGACTAATCATGAGTGCATGCCTTGATGAAAATGATTTCTCTGTCTCGAGGTAGTCGACGGTAAGTTTCGAAAGGAGCGGCCACATTGTGGCTTCCTTTTTTTCTATGTATTTATCATAAAGAATTCACAGCAGGTGAGTTAGTATCGTGTTCTGACCATCGGGTATGCTATTATATACCAGTGGTTGTTATTAACCATTTAATATTCTAATTATATTCTGCAGACCATTCGGGGGTAGTTTCGGGTATATATTTTCGAAACCCTATTTTTCATGCCTGGGGTCCTTTCCTTTGAAATTATACTTGATATAGTTATTGCAGAGCTTATTTTCTCTAAAATGCCTTTGGCAACAGATCAAGGGAGGGTATGTTTGTAAGTCTTTCTCATTAATACCCATTAATGTCCGCTCTTTGGTGTCCGTCTCAATAGCTATATTCGTGAGGATTAATAGGTTCAATCCCACGATTGGGATTTACTGTGACTGACAAGAGAGGAACACACATTGAAACACATCCCCGTTATCAAAGCAATACAATAAAACAAAAGAAAGAGTGAAAACATGGTTATTCAGGGCCTTCATTTGTAAATATCAAAACCCGAGTGTAAAGGGCTTCTTTTTTGAGATTAAAGAAGTTAATGTTGTTCATTCACCACAAAATCTCAACCACGTGACAATTACAGAACTTAAGTTCAGACATTATTTTGTTTTGTGGTATTTTTATGATACCCAAAAATTCGGAACCTGATTTCTGGGTCTTCCAAATATGAAATCGTAATCCTTTTTTCAAATAGCCTATCTGTGCTTTTCCTAAAATGTAATTGTTTTCATTCTAGAGGATTTCAAATAATATTCGTGTTAGATATCCCAAAAAACACAAAGATTAATTCTTTGCCATCCCAACGGGGTCTAATTTTTAAATGCATATTAATGTGCTTCCGGCAGTAAATTATAAAATGATGTCAAAAATGGGGCTCACAAAGATGAAAAATAAAAATAAAATTCAAATTCGGCAATATATTTAATGACGCGGGGCAAAAGGATTGAAAAGGTTACATAAGGATTCCTTTGAATAATTACAAAATCTTACTTTCACAAAAGGAGAAACCCCAGAGACTGAGGGTTGGGAAATTCAATTTTAAATTATACTGTCAAAATAAACCCGTAAATCTTCCTTCCCTCAGGAAGAATTTGGCGAGCCGACAGCGAACGACGGCGATGGTCAACAGCCTTCAATTAAGAAAAGCTTCTTCGCCTTCTGAGTTAAAAAGAATTCGAGAGTTTCTTTTAAACCTTCAATAAATTATTTTCCTTGTCAGGTTCATGGAAGAAGAAAAAAAGTATAATTGAACAAGTAAAAAATTGAATTTATTTAGATTCGTTGAACACAGCATGGGTTCACCCCGCTGATAAATCACTTGAAATGAATGTTTTTCTTTTAAAGCAGTCAGAAATTGTCGTAGCCAGGCAGTCCTCACAATGCCTGACTCTGGGGAAAGTGTTTTCATAGGTACGAGGCATAGGCTTATTTGTAAATTGAAGTAATAAATACGACGGGAGCGCGAAAATTTAATTTTACTCTCCTTCGAACTTGTCTTTCTTCTTTCTTTCCTCTTCGCTTTCGTTTTACACCTCCTTAAACACCACTCCTGTGATTTCTTTACTCCGAACAGTTGTATTCATACCCTAACTGCACTTCATAAATCGGAAGTGTTGAATTATACAACAATACAAGAAACTGGTTTTGTATGCAGACATTCAGGGCCGTGGGAAGGAAATGAAGCTAAGTTTTAATTTGCTTTGACGCTCTCCATTGTTTTGATCCTCCCCCCTCCCCTGAACTGCTTCTAATTTCGATGTCATTCAAGGGCGGTATGTGTCTGAACGGAAAGTTCAGTAGTGCATTTGAGAAAGTATGAGTTCCCCTCTCGAATCACCCGTTTGAACCACAACTGTTATTTCTATAACTTCATTAATAAATTTACCTAAAAACTGGCAAAATTAAAAGAATATACATTCATATGAGTTTATGTACAGTTTTCATTGATGATCATTATTTGTTCGAGTGCAATTGAAACCGATCATTACCAAAATTCGAAGTGACAGTGAAAAAAATTTCAAGGGTAGCGTACAGAAGCATTTCGAATTGCGGTTCTTTTGCTGCACGCATTTTTTATTTCACAGAAATAAAACCGCAGAAGCAATAAAAATTTCGGCAATAAATAATTCCGCAAGGTTGGCCCCGACAATAAATGCGCGATAAAAGAGGGGGAGAGGCGAGGGGGGGGGGGAGCAAAAATTAAGACGTCAAAAGGGTTATTTCGTCACGCTTCACCTGCGCCCTGGCCTCAAATGGCTTACTCTTTCACATACCTTCGGTTTTTCGGCAAAGCTTTTCGGACGCCCTTTTTTTTCGGCCAACTGCGGTTTACACATTCAAACTTAATGACATAGAAATTAGTGTTAAAAATTAATGAGTGATTCGTTAGTTAATTCCTTTAATTCTCAGTTGAAGATTTGCTTTGGTTTTACAAATGAATAAAAGTACGAACCTGAAGGAGAGTGTTGTAGAAATGTTTCATAAAAAGAAGAATCTGAGGGTTGCAATAAAGAAATAAAAGAACGGGTATCAAAGGATTGCAGATAAAAGTACAGAAGAAAGGCAGAATTAATAATTTTAAAGGTGATTGTAGCGCTCTCATTAAGCCAATGAGAAGAGGTTTCAACTTAGGTTTCGTACAGTTTAAATTCCAGTTTAGGTCAAAGGCTAAAACTCAAAGGTTTTCCTGAAGAGATGATCGATCGGACGCAGGTTCCATGGGTGGCTGCGGGAAAGCTGAGACTTAAGGAAAGACAAAGTTGAGGTGGAGTCGTAAAGGTCGAGGCGCTCCCGTCAAAACATGAAGAGGCCTATTAAAGTAATAAAAAATCGATCCGCCACTGACACATTTCCTCACGACTCACCTATTTAACCGTAATAACCTGTGAAATAGGGCTTTCAAGACAAAATTTAATCTCGATTTCTCATTAACTCTTGACCTTGGAGGTCTAAGAAGAGGGGGGGAGGAGCAGAAGGGGGGGAGGGGGTGGGGGAAGAAGGATCCAGGGTGAACGTATAAATTACGGCCGAGAATCAGCGAGTAATTATTTTCGATGCGATTTCGATATGAGAAGGAGAAGAATAATTAGATAATTGAAGTTCTTTTCGGCCTGAATTGCCTCTCTTTCTTAATCACTGGCTCAAAATATTCAGTTACTCATTAAGGACTAATATAAATTTAAAATAGGTTTTCCTTTGAGGTCTCTAAAGATTCATGGATTTTATTTAAAGGTCTTAACACTTTTGTTTCTTATTTTTCTCAATGATAATTAGCCAATAGGCGCGTGGGTCGGGTCCTCGGAACGAATTAATATCGGCTTTCCGCCCACAACTCCCGCTTTCAATTTTCGCATTTTAAATCCGATGAGTTTTTACCCTTCCGAGAAATCTCAAAGTCTCATTACTCAATTCACAAACTTTGAATGGAGGGAAAAAAAAACAAAAATTCAATTAAACGCTTGACTAATTTAGAAATTAACAGTTACCACTTTTTGATACAAAACTAAAGTTGGAGGATTTAATGGGTTAAATCAGAAGACTGAAAATTTTATGAATCTCAAAATGTAAATATATATATATTATATTGTTGTATAAGTATTATCGGGGGGTGCAAACAAGACATCAAAAAGTTTCAACATTGAAAACGTCTCTCGTGACGTGTGAAATTCCGTGTCTGTCATCAGAATGATGAGACCCAACGCCGAAAGGTGTAGGAATTTCAACGCGGAAAGGGGTTGAGTGCAACCTTTTTTTCGTTGCCCTTCCGCGACCCTTTTTTTTTTATTAAGAGTAACGAGATACCTTTAATCTTATGCAAATAATCATATTATGCGACCTCACAGCTATTACGGTTGTCTCTTTTTCTTTGCTATCGCTTCCGAAGTGATGTTCTCATTAGAATCACCTTCTCGTGAAGGAAGTGGAAGTAAAAGCACGATCGAATGGAAGGACAACGATGTACTTTTCAATTTTAATATGGGATAATAATTATAAAAATTTTATAGTGTTGAAAGCAGAAGACGCAATTGGACGGGGAAAATGTGTGTGAGTTTTAGTAAATGGCTACTGTACTGGAAGAGTAAAAGGAAAAAAGAAAGGACAGAATGAAAAGTTATAGTTGTGGTTTCCATTGACCTTCAGGACTTTTGGCCCGGTCAAAGGAAGACGCACGAGCGCCTTCTTGCGGTCAGAGCTGAAAATCCCCGAAGACACGCCGCCATCAATTCCGAGTGGGGACTAATTAGCGTTTTTATTAATTGGTGTGATTCTGCCCGCAGATTGAGGGTGCACAGGCCGGTGTCAGAAGAAGTGTTGCCAACTTGAGGAGAGCGCCCGAGTGAGAAGGAAAACTTTCTTCTCCTTCGCAGGGTAATCCATTTGGCAGCTCTCCAAAGCAATTTTCTGTTTAAAAACATTCCCCTGGGCAGGCTTTTATAACATTTTTGATACTTGTGTCGTGATTATCGGTTAAAGATATGTTTATAGCTTTTTTATGTCGTGCCTTTAAGAAGCCTTTTTTCTAGCCCAGCTCGCTCACCGATTTGTTAAAATGATCTTGCAAATTAGAAAATGGGTGCTCGTGAAAAGGAAAAAAAAAATTTTAACTACTGTTCGGAACCCATGCAAAAACCTACTTTTTTCCTCCCCGTTTTTTTTATGAAATTTTCCTTTGTTAACAGGAATTCAGGTTCATTTCCTTTGGCTGTGTTAAAACAATGATGAGTTCGATCATTGGTTGCCCCAAACTTCCATCACTCATTAATTGCTCCTTTAAGAGGGGGTTCCCCTTTGTTTATTTAGTGCTTAAAAGACACTAAAATCGTGGAAATCTCACCTTCAGTCATCGGACAAGGAAAGGAAGAAAAAGTGCTTACCGCCTGGGAATTTATGTTGGAAAAGGCGAAACTTTGCGTGTTTTGCACGTAACGCTGGGCGAGGGTCTCGATGAATTATTAGGATCATTTATACTTTGGGTTGGGTTACTCATTGTCAAACAATTAGGGAGCATGTTTTACGTTTCCCTAGGTCAGTTGCCAGGGTCATCAGTCAAGGTTAAGTGGATTTGCGGCAGAGGAGTACCCGCGGGGTGCCAACCCTGTCCTACTTCTCATGCTCTGTAATTTTCTTGAAAAAGAAAATGCTTCGGACGTTCCCGGAAAACCGGCTAAACTCCGTTCCCGTTAAGAGCCAAATTCTCCCGTGTTTCTTCCTGACTATTTCATCTTTTGACAAAACAGTGTTGACACGCCATTCCCATGGGGAAAATACTTTAAAACCATCTCAAAGGAAGTTGTCGCTTCTGTCGGAAACATCAAATAAATTACATTTTTCTACAATACATGTGAGAACTTATATTGGGGGTAACAAACACTACGAGGCAGTTCATGTCAATTCCAGTTTACAAATCACTACATTGCGCCCATTCTCACTTGTCTGTTCCAACGAATAAACACCTCTATTTTCTTCATAATTTTTAAAATAATACTGAGAATGTGTGAGAGAATTTTTTTGTGTTTTCGCCGCAGTCGCAAAAAATAGTATCATATAAATAGCATTAATATCAAATCTGTGGGGATTAGTTCCTTGTCTTAGAGCGTGGTTTTTTTTTCGCCGATCAAAGCGGAGGCCGCTATTGGGTTCGGGTCTAAAAAAAGAAAAGTTGATGGCAGGAACCGGGATTCAATTAATAGATCCGGTTTTTTCTTTTGGGCCTCGATGAAAAGGCAAACCTACTAATAGGAGATCAATCATTCGGTAGTCGGACTCTAAGGTTGAGAGATGTCATTGAAGATCAGAGGATTTCACCCGGTGGTCTTTATCGAATCTCAATAAATTAACCCTTCATTGTATCGCTTTACGCTATGCCTTAACAGGTTTGCATCGAATCAGCCACTGCTTAAATTCCTTTTTTTATTTTTAATAATTAATAATTCGACTACACAATATGGATGTTGTTTCGATCTTCCATCGCCGATCTGAAGAATTCGCGGAAGTCCGCCATTAGTGCATCGGCTCAAGCCATGTTATTTCTAGAGATTGTTGCTCCTGGCAACAAATTCAGCATTGAATTACACAATAATTATATAAATTTGAAAAACAACAAATGAGAAAGCTATTACCAGCTTAATTTCAACTCGTAATTCGTTGAAACCTGCGGATTTCCGTTAGAAAGTACGCGAAAATGAAGTCATACGGAAACCCGGCAATATCCAACCATCATTAAAGCAGACGGATTAGGCCAATTCCTAAAAAGGTGCCACAGTGGATATCATGCATTCGTTGTTTGTCTAATAAAAAGTAGATTTTTGAAAGATGCGCCGTTTTTAGATAACCTCTGACGCACAGTGAGTTCAGAATTAAGCGTTATATTCCTTTTAAATGACTAATTAATTTGTTTGTAATTAATACGGCCGGCGAAGAAACGAAAAGGAAAACGAGAAGAAATTAACCTTAGCCCTTCTGGACGTAAAATCGTGTCTTCTTTCAACAATGGCTTTCCCATGCTTATTTTCTTTTTAACAATTAGTCTTCGCCGTCAAAAAAATTCTCTCTCGATTTTCCTAAAGGAAAAATTACGAGGCTTTTGTTTTAATAACGGGTTGGCCACCCTGCAAATGAAAACACACCTGCTTGTCGAAAGTGTTTCTCAAAAAGAAGACTTACGGTAAATGAGGTGAGATTTAATGGGCGAGTGAACGCGAGTGGGGGTGGCAAAGGAGCGGCCTTCTCTTTATGAGCGTTCGCCAAATAAGCTGACAAGTTGTGGGTTTCGGGCTCCGTTTCTTTTGCAATCGGAGATCGTCATCTCTTTACGGGGAACCTTCTCCCCAAAAGCGGCCAATTTTCAAACCACGGATCGGTCGCTCATTTGTCATTCAGCTAACTGATTCACATCTTTTTTCATGTATTCCAAGCGGCGAGCATATTTTACGGCAAGTTATTTCAGAGGAAATGCTAAGAGAGCGTGGGTCGGCTTTTTTAGGTGTGAAATCTACATGAGGCGGCCACCTACGAGGTTCGAGGCCTGATATGGCTTTTTGCGTGTGATGTTCTCTTCCTTCTGATGGCTGTGATGAGAGAGAGAGAGAACCGCAAGAGCGATTCTAAATACGGAGGGCTTAGCGGGATAGCTTCTTCGCTGTTTTTTTTTTACACTTTTCTACACCATTATGTTCCCGTTTTCTGGGACCTTATCCCCTCTCATTAAAAACTACAAATCTTTTAATCCAGTACCTCAGAATAGCAACATAAAAATTGTAAATGCCTTGAAGCCACTCCTTTGCGGTCTTTTTTCAACTTGCCTAAGCTCAATCGGATTGAACTTTTTAATCCCCCAATTTAAACTACAATTTGTCTTTCTTAAATCTTTTTTTTCTTATAAGGTCCCGGTCAAATTCATCCAAGTAATTGCGCATCGAGTTGAAATCTTTTATTCGAACCCATACCCATGGCCACTTTCATAGGTATTAAGAATGGGAAAAAGTTATACACGTGTTCGAATGACCGAAACATAAATCAAATCCCCTTTCGCGCAATAAAATCCAGGACTTAATTTACTTGTTGAATACATGAACGGCAATTATAGGGATTCCAATCATGAAACTTCTATTTATTAGGTATAATCTCTCCGAGAGTTTGCAACAATGAATGCTAAAAGTTTAGAATCACGTGTCTGGAAAAGCAAACAGAAAAGGGAGGTTCCACAGCGGAAAATACACCCACCGGTTCCCCCACTCTCTCGAAGGCATGCCGCGTGATAAATGAAAGAAGAAATTTCACGGTTCAGGAACCTGTCACAAAGGCATTTCCACGTGGATTCAACGTGGAGGCTTCCATCGTAATCGTGAAAAATGCCCGCTCTTTGCGCAGATGCGAATAACACGGCTCTCCCCGGTGGCGGCCCCCCGCAGAAAGATTCCACCGCCTACTTGGAGGCCACGCCCAACCCGCTTTTGCGCGATAGATCCCTCCGCGGTCGTCATCTGTCAGCCTTGGGTGATTGGTCGCTCGGTGTCAACCTGGACGATTTGACAAATCGTTTCTTAGCCTCTCTCTCTCTCTCTCTCTCTCTCTCTCTCTCGCGGCAATAATACCTTCTTTTCCGTTAGGTATGCTTTTATGAAAAAAAATTATCGGGTTTTAATGTTCAGCTACTGTAAAAATTCATGCGATTTTAACTGGAAATTTCATTGCGAAGTTATGTGAGAAATTAATGTTTCTGTTCTGTAAAAATCGGATGTTTTGAATATTTTAATTTTTCAGTAGAAAACTTCCGTAACTTTCTCAATAAAACCAAATCGCATTCTTGAGGTTAAGCATTGAGGAAAATTTATAAAATTTAAATTTTTTAGTTAGTAATTATATTTGCTAAATTTTTAATGAGGTAAATTTATTTTTTTTACGAATGAGCTGAGTGTGTAATGTCTGCACGAAATAAATTTACTCCTTCCCTTTCTTTTGTGAATATTGGGTGAAAAATAAAATTGTTTAAATGGAGTTTTGATAATAATTTATAGAAAAAACACAAAAAACTTCGAAATTTTTATTTTAAATAAAGATTGCACAAGAAAAAATTAATTTTTTGAAGTACTTTGGGCTGTTTAAGAATGAAGGACTAACAGTTCTAAAGTTAACAAGTTAAAGTTTAGGAAGAAACAGTTTCACAGTTTCAATTTAAGAAAATGAGGAAAGTCTTAAAAGGTAATGAATTTCTAACTAGTCAAAAAATATATTAAACCAATTACTTGATTAAAATACCTAATAACCTCGTTCGGTGCCCCGAGTTTAATTAACGTTTAGGGAAACTTGACGAAGACTAGTGTCCACCTTGACAATCGGTCTTCTTTGGATAACACAAAAGAAATGTGGTCAAGTAACAGGTTTTTATTGAGCCCATTAATCCTCAATAGGTGTCCCTTTATTCAAAGGCCGTGACATCCGCGTGGGAGGAGGGGTGGAGAGGGGTTGAAGGGCTTAATGATAAATCATCCCGATAACAAAGGGCGAGGTGTCGACAGCCTTCATTTGTCGGCGTGAGAATTAGTGAGCAATCGAATTTCCCGGGAAAAGCGTAAGCAAAAGTTAGTTAATTTCGGATCGCCATTTCTGCTACCATAGAATCGACTTTTTCTCTGACCGGTGTGCTTATCTATCGATTTATCTGTTATTTACTTTTTATCTCTTCCTCATTAATAGCCTTAAGGTGGTAGACAATGCGAGGTGGCGGATGATTATTTTCAATCGCAATTTTCAAGACTTTAAAGTGGCCGTAGGGTCAAGATCGTTAGAAGCCTATTAACCCCGCGATAGTCATCTTTAATTTTTTTCTTTCACATTTCTGTTTCAATTATTCTTCTTTTTTATGCACTCATTGATAATTATTAACTTCGTTTCGGCTAACCGATTATTAGTCGATAAATGCCTTCGGCTAATGGAATATTTAAGGTGAGTTTGGGGTGGTGGACCGCAAACGGGGCGCCGTGTCCTCTCGCCCGTTAGGGGAGTGACTTTTAGTCAGTTGGCGATGTAAAATGCGGTGCGCATGGTGAAACGGTTCGGCGAAATTCGATGAGTCGAATAGCTCGAGCGCCGATGAACTACGACTGATAAGTTGAATGGATTAACTTCGATAAGAGCCTGAAACTAATGGAACCGGTCTTAGTGCAGTCAGGTATGACTAAGCCTCCTCGAGTCCCCACCATGGAGTTTGATGTGGCGTATTGTTGCAATGTTGCAGGGTTACTTCCTCCGCCAGTGGCATCGCGTCGCAGACCAAAGCAACCAATGGACTAGCAGGGGGGGAGCTGGCTCCACCTATAGGAGATCTGCAAGGATTGTTTCTGCATGGACAACAGCTGAAACGCGAGCCTGAGGATCTCAGCCATCACCGCAAAAGTCCCTCGGACCTCGACGGCGGCATAATTAAAGGAGCGCGTCAGAAAGTGCTGTTGGTGACTCCCGGAGGAGAGGATTTAGTGGTGGATGTGGTGAATAACAACAGCATCAAGGACGGATTAAGTTCTCCTCAGCACGGGGGCAGGAGTGTGAACGGGACGCCCACCTCCACCGGTTCCGTGCTGGTGGAGCAGCCGGTGGAGCTGATCGCGACAGCCGACGGATTGAAGCCAACGATGTCGTACAGCACGCAGATATTCAGCCCCATGGCGAACGCCACTCACAGCGCCCACAGCGGGACTCCCTCTCCCAACCCCTACAATGACCACGGCGGTCAGTACACTACTTCATCCCAAGGTGGAATCAGTGCGGGGTACATAACGACTTCGGCAGGTGCAATTCGTGGTTCCGCTTCTTCCGCGTTCACCGTTTCCGATCCGTACTACCGCGAGTACTTCTCCGGAGAACAAACATACGTTCGTCAACAAGTGCCTGTTTACACTGACAGTCCGGAAGGTGCCGGTGGAACAATAGCGTCGGGAACTTCCGCTTTTGTCGATCGGTTTGTGCGAGGACAGAATACCGCTTACCATAGTAAGGGGGTGATCGCCGCTGCCGGTCTGACTGTCGATCTGCCATCGCCTGACTCGGGAATAGGGGCAGACACGGTTACACCCAGGGACCAAACACAAATACAACAGGTGAGTTGCTGTTTCTGTTTTTATGTTTTTCTTCTCACGCGATGTCCCACAAATCCCGAGTTACGCTCGCCTAAATTTTTATTTATTTAAAAGAGGAGTTAGCGGACATTCCGCTAAAATAACTTTCGTAATTTATTGCCCGATGCGGATCAGGCAGGCCTCTCTTCCCCCCTCCCTTTTTTTTGTCAGGTATTAAGAAAAGATTGCATTTTAATGCAAATTATTTTAATCGCTTGTAATTTTCTCCTCTCTTTCCAACAACTCTTTTTTAAGGTCGACATTTTTTCTTTTTCTCTCTCTCTCTCTCTCTCTCTCTTGATATATAAATTGATAAACCGAATAGGTCTCATTATTTATCGCATGGAAAACATAAAACTGTCTGATTTTTGTTTTTCCATTACTTCTTTGTGCAAAAAAAAAAACATAAAATAAAAACTGAGTGCTTAAATCGAAAACACAGGTTTCCACAAGCGCAGAATTTATGCGACTGTTATCATTCTTTTGAAGGAGTTGGGTGGTCCGCTCGGAAAATTTTCCGAACCTCTTTATCTTAAACTGACCACCAGCACTTCTGCTGCTGTGTTATTCGGATAAATGACCGTTGTCACACAAAGCGAAAACCCCAAAAGCAGGAAAATGTCTTCCGGTTGTTCGGTTTTATCGACAGTTTTTCCTGTCCCTTCCCGAGTGAGGCTTTTGTCAGGCACAGGATTCTCACTTCCTGTAGCGACAAAGCAGTGACATCGTGGTTGCATTGAACTTTTATAAAAGTCGCATGTTGATTGCTTTGTAGAAAAGAACGTCGTGAAATGTAAAGGAGATGGACTGTTGAAGCGAGAAAAGTTTTTATTGGTCCCTCTGATTGTTTTAAAAGGCCGTTTCGAGTGTCTAAATTGTTTGGATTGGCCTTTATTTACGAGCCAATAAACCATTTAACTGCCTTGATTTTTAAGCTTTTTAATGGAATCCATGTGTACTTCAATGAAATTCACATGTTGGATGCTTTTACGGTCGTAAGAAATGTCTCTTGCTCTTTTTTCCCCGACAATTAATTTTACTTTCTGGCATTCGCGTCCGACATTTTTTATTTTAGTTTTCCTGCCCACAAGGATAAGTTTGGGACTTTCCTCGTTTGGTTTTTTTTTTGCGTCTTTTATTGACCTTTAGCCAATGATTGTGATAATTATTTATTTTACTAATAGTTTAACGCCTCCTCGCGCCTTTTTTTCAGTAGAAATTTTCCATCTTTCGCTTCCTTCTTTTTTTTCTCAGGTGTAACTTTTCTCTATGATTTCAATTTGCATTCGTTTTTTTTATGTTTGCATACGGTTTTGCATAGAGTAACGTTTTTTTCATTAGTTTGAGTATTTCATTATTATGAGTCAACTGAGGAAAAAGAAATTTGAATTTCTTAAATACTCTCAATGGTGAATTGGGACTGCAATTGGCAAAAGCTCTGAGGTTTTGTCGGTTATTGTGATGACCCAGCAAGTTCGGCGGGGCTTGTTACTGTGAAAAAAGAAGTGGCGCCGCCCGAGGCCCGTCCAATAAGTGTATTATAATGGATCGAGTGTGGGCTAACGGTAACAGGTTACTGGTACCCGAATTGTAAGCCTTGATGTGCCTTGACCCGAGTTGACTTCTCATAAACATCACGCTTTTACAATTCGACCGCATAATTTTCATACCGTAAAAGCAAATTATATTGCCTTTGAAAAAATTAATCATTGCTTGTATTCGAAAATTTCCACGTTTTTAATTTATTAATTAATTTTTTTTTCCTTCTTTCAGTCATTCGATTACACCGATTTGTGCCAGGCTGGGATTTTGAGTGATCAGAGGATCGCGGGTGGTCCGCAGCAGTCACCCGGTCAAGGTCAAGGAAGGTCACGTCCATGGCATGATTTTGGAAGGCAAAATGATGCGGACAAAATACAAATCCCTAAAATGTAAGTGAATGCCATTGATCGGTTTGCCTTCCCGAACGCTTCCCACGCCGAACACCAATTTCTGTTCCCCCGGGAGGGGAGGGAAGATGTTGACGTCGATCTTCAGAAACTGCTGTTCGATGCAGTGGAAGTCCTTGCCCTTCGTCTAGTGTTTTTCCACCTTTTTTCTCCTGGATAATAGTCCCATGTTGGAAAAAAGTGCGCGTTCGCTTCCTCTTCGTCAAAGCGGTCTAAGGTGATGTCGATAACGTCTTCGGTTTTTCTCGTCAGACATCGTTTTATCGTTTATCATTTCCTGCTTTCCAGTTGCATGGTCCCGATAGGAGGCAAAATATACGCGTTTAGGGTTTTTTTTGTTTATACTCGGTCTCGAAGCCAAGGTTTTAGACGCAATCTTGCACCCGTTTCGCCTCGAATGAGGCGCATTTTGCCGATTGGTCACTCTTTTCATCGACAACCAAGGTTCGATTTGTTTTGCTCATTGTTTTTCTGCTGTTACGCCTTCAGGCGTTGGGTTTTTTATGGCGAGGATATTTCACATTTTCAACTGAAAAGGAATTGTTTATGTAAGATTGAGTTTTTTGTCTTGTATATCTTTTTGGCCTCGCCTATTGAGTGTTTCGTCCAGTTAAGGGTTTGCCATTTTGCCACATTCGGCACTTAAACAACTCATCAGTCGTACAAATTTAAACCTGAAAAATATCAATCTGATTTTCACCACATTAAAACTGAATGTATATTACATACATTTACCGATTGTATATTGTATGTTGTCACCTGTTGCACACGAAAAAAACACTAAACGTTCCAACTCTATCGAATATTCCCTTAATTTTCCAACACGAAATAATTATTCAGCCTGCACAAAAGATTATATAAAAATTTGTTAATTAAAACAGTTTTCTTAATTGCATATTAAAGGATCAGGTTTTCATTATTACACAGGAAGAGCCGAGTCAGGTGCCAACGTTTGAGTGACAGCAGATTGTTTTTATTTAATCATGATCTATCAAAGATCTTTCGGGTTTATAATCATCGATTCATGAATTTTTATGCATTGATTACCCCCTCCCCGCCGCCAGCAGAAGGGGAGAGCTTTCCTCTGGCAAAATCCATTTCCCCCCGCGTTCGCCTGTTACTTAATTAACCGTTAAACGCTTCGAACATCTTTCCCGACTCCTTTCGATGGGCGTTCCTCACTGCAAAGGGGAGGGGAAACCCTCTGCTCGTGTTTTATTCACGGTTTAAATGCGAGCGGATTAATTTTTTTAATAACGGGTTCGATCATTATTACAAATTTTTAATCTTATTAATTTGAATTAATTTTAGGTTTGCGTGGTTTCCAGACCGTCTTGATAAATTCTTTTAATTTTAGACATGCATGTACTCGCGAACCTGATCTTGTTATGATTCTCTCATGAAAAAACTCGGGTTTTTCTTAAAGAGTTACATTTAACGAATTTATACTTACGAATAATTATAAATAAACAAAGGAAAAGATATGATTCTTTCGGAAAGTTATATTTTTATTCGACTCGCAGAAGCGGAGAGGAAATTTTATGTTCTTCAAATACTCAATTAGAGTATGTAATTAAGATAGGAGTTATGATTAAGGGCAGAAGTTATCAGTTGAGAAAAGGTGGAAGGTCGTCAGTGATGTCAGCATTTGTTAATTTCTGTTATTTTCTTACCCTCTCACCCCTTCCTCATACCTGACTGCTCTGGAATGTTACCCAAACTTCCGCTCTCCTTGGCGAATCCTCCTGCCATTTCTTTGGTATCCGACATGTTCATTTTTCCTCCAGATGACGCCCACATTCTACATTAGTTTAGAAACTATATAATTTTCTACTCATTTTTTCTTCTTCCCCTTTTTCATAAAAAAAAAATATCAGTTACCGTTTTCGACCTTTCTCAGAAATGCCAATAAAAGCAAAGCCTAATAAACGCGCATTTGTATTTTGATAAGCAAAGAATAACATTGAAAAATTGCCAAATAATAATTAAATTTTTCACGGTTCGTTCGCCTATAAAATGAAAACTCGAAAACAAAACAAAATATTAATTCCGCGCGAAAATTTATTAAATAATAGGTTGTTAATTACTGGAATAATTTTTAATGGCCAGGAATAACACGAGGGGCCGTTCAGATTGTTCGCCATGGTTCTGGTTCAAATTTAGAATGAAATTTTATGGAGTTCTAAAGAGGGGTGGGGGTGGAGATTGTGGGGTTTGAGCTTCCCGCACTCCCTGCAGGTTCTCCCATCTTTCGGTAGATCAAATGTTTATTTTTTACACCCAACTTTTGAAGGTGTATTCGTTTTCTGGGGTTGCATACATCCTCCCGAATAATGTTCTCCTGTTCTCCCTTTTTCAAACTGTATTTTTAGGGGACACATGGATTTTTGGGTGCAATACAGGGGGAATCGCCCGAAGAAAGCCCAAAGAAGGATGCGCGTAAATTTTAAGGCGTTGGGTGGACCCACGGCCGGCAAAAATTTAATTCAAACCCCACGTAAGCTTATTTTTCTCACGATTTCAATCGAAGCTGGAAATGCTTTCATTCAAGGGATTCCACCGAAGGCAATCGAGATGGAAACATAAGTGGGTGAAATTGTGAAGTCGAGATCATGTGGGAAACGATAGGAAAAAGACGCCATATTTTTTTTTAAGTAGTGATAATACCATTAGGCTTTCAAAAACTTTTGAAAATGACCACCTAAAGCTTCTCAAAATGCTTTTGCGTTTCCTTTTCCTTCCACACCTGACGCAAAAAATAACAACCCAAAGTTTCGAGGCACTTTGTTAGACTTCTCCCAGAAATTGTTTTTTTTTTTTATTATTTTGTTTGACCGGCGGCCATTTCGGCTTTAGGCGCCTTTTAATTGCAAACGAAATACATTGCGACTGGTTTTATAATAGCAATAAAATGGAAATATTCAGTCAAGTTCACCTTTCGAGATAAGAAGGATGACGGAAACGGGAGAGGCGGGACTGAGGGGAGGATTATTCGGACCGAATCCCAAATGAGTTTATGTGAATCGAGGTGGGAAATCTGAGAATCACTAATAAATAAATAAAAATGTTTATGTGTCGTCGGTATAACAAACTGCCCTTGATTCATTAATCCGGGAAAAAATTCGGGAATCCCATTTTATTCAGTTATTTCGGAATAATAATGAGACAGTTTTTAATTGTAAATTGGCACTGTTCGACTTTAGAATTTGACGTAATCGCCGTCTTCAGGGAAGTGAGTAAGTCCTATCACTTCGGTAATTCTGAACTGACAGTTGAAAAGTTTTCGGAGTTTTGCTGATTATAATAATTTAATTAGTTAATGCACAGTGATTGTTATCACCCCCCCCCCCCCAAAAAAAAGAGAAACAGGAAGACGTAATTGCCCGAAAACGAAAGATCTGTCGGCAGACATAGATTTATTCGAAATATTTACCCAGTGGATTTAAAAAAAGCAATGATTAGCATGAAACATTCTGCCAAATTGTAGCTCTAAATTATCCACAAGTTCTCACCGCTTAAGAAAACCGACCAAAAAATTAGCAATAAAATTCAATCCCTCCCTTTTTCTCGGGCAAAATGTGCACTTTCTCACGAAAAGAAAAATGAAAAAAAAAATATCGCGCTCGTTAAGAAAATTTCAGGGGCCAGCCTATTTTAATTCAAGCTCGGAACTAAAACCACCGTATTAATATTGTTTTAATTAATGAATTGCCCGCAATAATTGCTCTCCACACCAATTTTAATGCTAAGAAAAATTATTTTATGTAAACACGGAAGGCAGCCAATTATAAAAGAAACCGAATTAATTTGTGTGGGATTTGAATGTGAGTGAATGGGGCCTTTCGGGAGAGCACAAAAACCTGCAGATTTTTGGAAGTTTTGTTTTTCTGCGGAAACGTCGCTTTCCTTCCTGATTGGGTTCATTGGATCTTCGGGAAACTGTTCGCGCGAGTGTGCATTTTAAGGCAAAGTAGACTTTCCCGTTTTTCAACGTTTTCGACAACGATCCGATATGAGTTTATCGATTTTCCAGTTTTTCTTCTTTCCAGTTGGCTTCTCCATATTATTTTATTCATGAGTGCACCCAAAAGATGCACAGCTTCATTGTTTTTGCCGTTTTCGTTGCGCATTAGTCGGATCAGGTTTTTCATGTGAAAGTTTCACCGTTTTGTCACGTCGGTTTCACTCTCAGACATCTCTTTCTTGAGATTTCGGTGACGGGCACACCCTTTGACGGACGAATGGCTCCTTGTCGTTGCCCTTTAAGGCCGGTCTAAGCTTCGCTCGCCTACACTAACTAATTTCTGCTTAATCCCAACATCAGTTCAGCTTAAATTGTCCGACCGGTGTGAAATTTACTGCTTTTCTCCATGTGAAACACTCAGAGATTGCAGATTTATCGCTACATAGCTCAGAATGAAATGTTAAGCATCGCACTTAACTCAATGATCTTAAGAAATTTGCCATTTTTTCATGTTTCATACTATTGGATATTTTATATTAATAAATATTTTGAAACGAAGCTTTTATTATATCTTCAGATGAAATTTTATCTATACCGTACGAATACTTTTGAGTTTTCCAAAAACATTTCTATAATATAAGAAAGAACTACTGTATAAAAAGGTGCCGTATTTCCAGAAGAATTTGCATCGCATTGTTCCTGTAGAAATTCGATATTCTGTACAGGTAGACTGAAACCGTGCAAATTTAGTCCTACAGGGTTTGTCGAGCAGACACAAAAGCATTTCTTACAGGCAGAATCGGTTAGATAATGGTTTTATGGACGGCCCGACACATCCAATAATTTTGCTTTTTTGTCCACTAAACAAGTTTTAGCTCGGGAATTGAGAATTTTTTTGAGCTTAAATAAATCAAATGAATCCGAGATAAGAAAGGTTTTTTTTTCATGAAAAAGCGACACTAAAAACAAATTAAATTTCTACACATGTGGAAATTATAATTCATTTGGAGAAATCAATTTTTATAATCATACGAATAAAAGGCCCACATGGGACACAGTGTTAGCTTCGTGAGGCCCCACGTGGCTGTCCCTGCCAGACTTCAGCTCCCATTCTCCCGGTCAGCGGCAGAATTCCCATCAGGACTTCACTAACCGCATTTAGCAATGGACCTCTAAACATCTCTTTACATAATTGCTTCAACGGCGCACATTAATCTAACAGTAGAACGGTTAGTTGGCATTACATTCGAACTCATTAAAAATAAGATAAGAATTTTTTCAACGTTAAAAAGCCTCAGTTAATAATAAATTAAATAAAAAATATTTTTCGTTAACTTGGTATAAAAAATTTAAATTTTTCTTACGCAAGGGTGAACTGGTTTTTTACGAGCAGAAGGGTGTCGAGAGGACCCCGGAACGTCATCGCAATTTCGCAGGTGCTGCTCTTTTTAGAGTCGGACTACAATACAAAAATTTGTATGTATTCCCTCTGTTGTAGGTTTTAAGTGTAGTGGGGTGGTGATATAACTAAAACTAAATTAAATTTTTAATGAAAAGATTTACACTTAATTTGCAATAAGGAAATTTCAGAAAGGAATTATAATAAATAACAAATGCAAATATTTTATACTCTTCGTGTCGAGATAACGCGTAAAAGAGCTCATAATTTTTTGGGGTTAATATACAACCAAATATTGTTTCCATTTCCGATTGATGGAAACGAAATAGATATAACCGAAGGGAAAACTTTTGTTAATTAATAAAAAAGGAAAATATCATTTAAGTAAAAAGTTTTGTGAGTGACCAATTAGGGCAGAGGATTGTTAAATTAATGCATTTCTTATGTCCTCGTAATGCGGGATCGTTTTTCACTGCACCTTTTCATTCTCTTAATCATTTTTTTTCCAGATAAATTTCTGTCTCGTAAAATTCCCTACCTGAAATCGAAAATCTTTTCCCCCATTCCTCCCCAACCCCTATCGGAGCGACACACTCTAAGACGTTTTAATTAAAGTTTATCGAACCTGGCAGAGTGGAGGCCTCGGCTGCGTCCGGGAAGGTGTGTCGATTCATCTAGCGGCTGTTTCGGCCCGAAGGCTCCAAATTATTTTCGCGTTTCTCTGCGGGTAACTGTCATGAGTCCGAAACGGGTTTCGAAATCCGCGACCCGTAAAACCTTTCAGGCATCCGCCTCAAGTTAATTGACGCAATTCCCGTCATCGCAGGCAAAAACAAACAAATTAACCGGCGCACTGACAGTTTCCTTCTAATCCCTTGTTTTTTTTTTTTCTCTTTCAGATACTCTAATTATGGCTTTAAGTATCACCTCGAAACTCCCATCTCAACGTCGCAAAGGCGAGAAGATGATAGAATAACCTACATAAATAAAGGACAATTTTACGGAATAACGTTAGATTACATTCCAGACCCCGACAAACCTTTAAAAAGTCAAACAGTTAAGGTAAGATTAGTGATTTTAATATTGAAATCCTGTTTGTTCTCTTCAACCGATGAATAATCAAAGATTACGAAAAACAAGTGCCAGGATTATTCATGTGGGTTTTTGCAAGTGCCATTTCCCCAGTGGGTGATCCCCAGGGGTCATTAAGGCAATCGCTGAGAGACTCCCACTTCTCTTTTCACCCGCAGAAAGTCTATAAAGACGTTAAACTTCCTTGGGAAAGTCGATAGCTGAAAAGGTGAAGGACACTTTAAATTTTCTCTGGGAAGTCAGCCAAAAAGGGAGGAAAAGCACTCAGCACTTATAAAAGCCCGACGAAATATAAGGAAGTGAGGCATTGAAATAGAAAAAAAGAAATCGAAGGCCTCGATGAAAGGTTTTAAGGGGCGATAAATGCCGTAAAAAATTACTAATGGAAACGATCAATCAGAAGAATAAAGGTCAAAACTGTGTTTTCTCCAGACAAAGACATCGGGATTTAATTGTAAAAAAATAGGAATTCCCTTTAGCAAAAACTATGAAACGGGGAAACACAAAGGAGTTTATTAAATACCAAAACGGAAAGAGAAGTGGAAGTGAATAAGAAAGAAAAATAATTTATGATGGGGTTCTCTTTCGGTCGTGAAAGTCGGATCAGGAAAGAATTGGCAAAAGTAGCTTTGTTTCGAGCTTAACGGTATCTGCAGGAATTTGGCCTCGGGCAGCTTTTTATCAATTTGTGAGGTCGGAGCTTCTACGAAAGAATGCAAGGAACCGTTTATAAGTGGAAAGTTTCAGTCTTAATCTTTTCTAAAATCAGCAATAATTGCAAAAGTTGGAAGGTTTAATAAGGTTTATCCTCTTTCATGACATAGTCAAACAAAGTAGAGTCAAAATTCAAATGCATAATTGTCTACAGTAATTAATCATGTTCGTTAATAATCGCATTAGTGTTTCTCATTTGGAAATGATCCGAAAGGGTTAATTCTCGAGGGAAATATTATTTAAAGTCGTTGAAATTGTTTAAACGTTTCGTGAGCTTTCTCGGCCCCTTTTTGTCCCTTTTAAGGGGACAAGGGGGTCCACCAACCGTGACAGAGTATGACAAGAGTTTTTACTTCGGGCGAATGATGAGCGATTGAACGGTCGTCCACTTTACAACCGGAACTCGTGTGTTCGACCAATGAAAATGCAGGGAAATGGTGTGCGTGGGAGGGACGGATGTTAACACGAAGAATCAACCAAAACAGAATTAAACCGAGTGGGCCATTAATGAATGGACGCATTTATTTGTCTAATACGAGACTCGCCATGAAAACTTAAAATTTTAAGGTTTTCGCGTTAAACGTCTCAAATGAGAGAAAAGGGGGACATAAATAAAGGCTTAATTACTCGGGCCGGATTGTTTATAACCTCATTGGCCGTCTTTCCTATTAGGCTTTTCCAATTTTAATTTCTTTTTTTCCCAGCAAATTGTTTTTTAGTATTAACCCGAGGGAAAAAATATTTTAATATGTTAAATTATCTTATCTCGTTTTACCTTTGAAAAATCCTCAGTCAACTGTCTCCGGTTTTTTGCGCTCCCGTTCTGTCACTCCGAGACATTTTCCTCATAAATACTTACAGCAAATCTTCGCAGTCTTCACTGCTCAGCGCAAAAGAGAAACTATACTGCGATGCAGACACACACACACACACATCGGCAGACGAAAAAAAATTAATAAGTCCGATGTAAACTGATTGGGAGTAACATGACAGACAGACGTTTTCTTTTTTACGCTTTGATTGATACCAAATTATTGCGGAGTAGTCTTTTGAATTAGAATACAAAATGATCGGTCGGTAACCATTTACTATTAATTCATTGATCCCAACTATGTGAATTACGTAATTATTTATTAAAATAAAAACGGCGTTAAATAATAATTAATTATAAATTTAAAATAGCAAAAAAAAATCTTTTTCGAAGGGAAAGGACGTTAACTTTCTTTTCGAGTGTGGTTCGTGCAGTGAATAATTACCGATGTCTTTTACGAATAAGCAATGAAACCTCAGTTTAATTTTTGGGAAGAAACGTTTTAATTGATTTATTTTATGAGAATTGTTCATTCTAAAGGTGATTTGTTGTCCGGTTTCATTTCAAACGGTTTTTTTTTTACGGAAAATGACAGTGGGGGGGTTCACTGTTGGCGGAAAAAACCGTTAAGCTGCGAATACGGCCAAAGAATATAAAAAGCAATTATCTGAGTGCCGGAAATCGGCCAAAGTGGCGGCTCAAGGTGTGGCAGTGCTCTCGTTAACTTCAAAGGATTTAATCCGTGACAGCGAAATGACAATTAAGCTTTAAAAAATTTAGCGGTTTTCGAATGAGCGTTAAGCAGTCAATTCCGGCAGGAAAAGCGGACAGGAGATACAATGAATTATGGGAGAAGCGGCCTTTCAAAAGTCATTAAATGAAAAATCTAAAAAGCGGTTTTCCCTCAACCCCCCCCTTCCAAAATTTATTTGAATTTATTATTTATAATTAATGGTCGTTCTTTTTCTGTTAATTAATTAATTCATTAAGAAATAAATTTTTACTTCTTGCATTTCCTTTATGCCCCACAATAAAATAAATGAACACGATACGAAAATGCGAGAAAACACGGATTTTAATCATTTTGCGTGAGATACAACTCTCGAGAGGGGAAAGATTTATTGTGACGAGTTATAAAACAGCCATAAAAGAGTCATCAAAAAAAATATGCTTCCGATATACACTAATTTTAGAGTTTAGGAATTAGGAAAGATGCTCCACATTCAATTTATTAGGTGAAGTCGAATAAATTCGGGTGTTGTTAATTTGGGAAATTTTACCAAAAAAATAAAGTTAACGTGAGCGAAAAAAGGTTAATTAAAAAGTCAGCTGTATGATGCATTTCCGGTTAATTGTATATGCGAATAGCAATCACCACGAAGACAATCTTCGACAAAGGATTGGAATGGTTCCTGTTGTTGTATTGCGTGATCACCACCCGGCGACACCCACTGCCAACTGTCAGAGGGGAACACGAACGATGAATGAAAGAAAAATGGGTTGTTGGATTCAGTTGTAGAAGGCAGTGGACGAATGGGAGCCGGCGATCTGTAACGACATCGCCGTGGGATGTGAAACCCAAAAAGTCGTTTTAAGAAATCACACCGACCGGGTGCTTTTTTAATTCCCTTAAACGCATCGCGACCGACTCACAAATAACGCAAAAACCCCAAAAAGAATTAATTGAGCGTAAGAAGAATGAATAGTACTTGATAGAGACATGTGACAGATAATTTCATGTAGCGGAGTTTCCCGTGAATTAACCGATGTAGACAAAAGATAAACCGACATGTCGGGAAATTTGTGCAGAGATAACATTTCGGGAAGACGAACTCGTTTTTGGACGTTTTCATGTCCTGGAAGATATTTTTTTGGCAGTAATTGAATTATTTCGAAAAGCGGAAATTGGAGTCTGCAAATCTCATAAGCTGAATGTAAGCGAAATGGCGTTTCTTTGGAGATTTCCTTTGAAAACTGACACTCATAAAATGACTCTCAATCATTTCGCGGTTTATTTTGCAACATTTACAGTATCGAAGTGTCTGATATAATTTCAAAGTCGCTCAAATTCTCCTCTCACATACTGTATATTTCAAGAACCGATTCATCTGACCTTTATTTACCTGTCAATTTCGTCGGGGTTTTTAAAAAAAGGGGTAATCATTTCGGTTGAGATCAAAACAGAGTTAAACAAGAGATAAAAGTATTAAGATTTATTTTAAATATAAATTAAATGAATGAGTTTTAACAACTCAAAAGCTGCGCCTCAAATTGACCGGTGAAAAAAACCGGAAACGATTTTTTTGGTCTTTAAAAATTGACCAATCAAAGAAAACAGACGTTTTCTGAGTTAATCGCGCCTTTAAAACGCCCATTGGTGGTCAAAAGTAGCAATTGTCACAGCAGAAAGCAACGCCGGATGACGAAAAACGGGAATGAACAATTCTAAATGTAACATTCAAATGTTTCCCAATTAAATATTTTTTTTTAATTATAAAAAAAAATCAATGGATTGCAAAATTTTGATTTTTTTTTCATTTCCACTTAAAAGAGAAACTAAAATGGGAGCATCGGTCAACGGTGACTAGTCATTGACCTCAAGTGGCCTTTTCGGCCACACGTATCAATTCCTCGTGTCCCCGAGTAGGCGTCTCTCTTTCTCTAAAATTCTTTCCACAATTAAATATTCCGATACTAATTAGTGGAAAAGCATTAAATTAGCAATTCCGCTTTTTCATGGCGGAATCACGCTTCATCTCGCATTTGGAGATGAAAAAAGAGGAGATAAGCCGGGGTTGGACAGTTACGACCGCGGGCGGCACTCAGTTGACTCGAAATGAGTTATAATTTCACCCCTTCACGTGCATTGTTGGGATTGCTTGAACCGCAGCAAATTTCGACTTTGGGTTAAATTAAAATAGCATAACCCGTTCGTTCAAAACGGCGAACGGGTCTCAGTTCAAAGACCTCCACAAACCGACTCTGCTACCGATTTAGCCGGTTGTCGGTTATTTATTGTCAGTTCTGATTTCTTAGGTTTAATTTATGAGACATTTGAGCGGGATTTGCGGTAGATAGTACAAGTCCAAGGCTGCAGGAGGGCTGGACTATCGGCCGTTGTAATTGGCTTTTGCCACCCTCGCGCTAATGTCAGCTACGACCCCGGAACCGACACTTGTGATTTTATTGCCGGTACGGTTTCCCATGTTCGACACGGAAATCTTTTACAGGAATCCAACGGAGTAGCTTCTTTAGTTAGTTTTAAAATTGCTTACATCTTGTACTGTTCAAGTGGACGATTTATGAGTGTTTATGTGATATACAAAACGTCAAAAATTTCCTTTTTTTAAGTTCACCGCTCATCTTTAACACCGGAAGAATCTCTCAAACCATATGTGAAGTCTTATTGTAGTTTTAGTGGAGGTTTAAACGTGAGAACCGCATTGAGCTCAATTGAGCACAAAAATGGGAGTCACTTTTGACTTAAGTGGCCGTCTCCTAAAATCCCCATCGATAATTATTAGTAAAGATAATTGACTTGTTATCAGCTGAGGAATAATTAAATCTAAATCACAAAGGGCCGTAATTGGTCGCTGAGGAGTTTTCAGCATATTTGCGATTAGGCTAAACATTCCGATTGGAGCTTTTCAGTTATGTCGGATGTTCACACGGGAGGAAAAAGCATTTTCATGATTTGATCGCAATAAAAATGGCGCAAGCAGAACGTATTGAGGTAATAAATTTCCTCGAGAGAAGCCGTCATTTTTATTGCCACAACCGAAAGCATTAACCGCCTTTCACTGACCAATAAGTACTTCTTATTTGCTCGTAAATCACCCGGGAAATTGCCACCAGGTTGCCTCTCCCCTCTCATCGCCACCCGGATCACTTTTTCCCACCTTCCTCCAAAGCGAAAAAACTATTCATTTCTCTCATTCCCTTTGATTTATGTCTTCTTACACACTTTGTTGTATCGACAAACAATTTTCACATTTAAAATACTCATTTGGGCTTTTCCTCAGTTTTTTTTTTATGAAATGCGGTTTCCCGTTTGATAGCCAACTCATTTATATTCGTTTCTGATTTTTTTTTCTTTCTGAAAGCACTTTTTTGCCCTTTTGAAAGCGGGTCGAAGGGTATAGTTCGCAGTTTCACCCTCTTCAGGGGTGGCATTCACTCCCTCTTTTTCTCTTACTTACGTCGTAAATTATAAAAGATTAACCTTTCCTGTCTCCTCATAGGTAAAACGCAGTAATTTTAATTAGAATACTTAGTAAACAAATTGACGTAATTAATTTATAGTCTCATAAAGAAGACGTCAGGTTGCAAAGTATTTCTCAGAAATTGTCTGATCTCTGTTTCTGCCGGTTATGAAAGTGAAAGGAAATATTTAACCCTCACTGAGAAAACCTTACTCAGTGGGTCTCATTCCGCGCCTTCTCTTTGCCCGAACCATCCGGAGAAGAAAGTACGTTTGTTTCCCCCCCCCCCCTCTCCCCCCTCAGTTTGCAAACCGAAACTGGTAAAACAAAATCAGGCAAACTTTCTAAAATAAATAAAAGGGGTTTGACATCTGAAACGGAAAAATAAAATGGGCGGGACATCCGGATGACAACTTCATATTAAAAAAACTACGACCCGCATTAGGTTTTCGTGAAAGTGTGTGCGCCTTTTCGCTTTCCGCCCCGTTCGGTAATCCGTTGACAAAGACCGCAATTCGGAGTGGTCGAAAGGCAAAATGGCCGAAGGGCCTACAGCCGATCTCACGACCGACTTGGACATCTCCTCTTCATTTTCTCTCCAAAGTTTCGCATTCATTTTTCAGTCGTTCTCAGAACCAATCATGTGAGGGAGGCGAAATCAATAAATAATAAAATCCGATAAATCATCCTTGAAAGTGATTGATGATTCCAAATCATTTTATTACTGTTATTACTTACTATAAATTATATTCGGCCATGAATAACAAGAAAATTTGGTTTCTCGATTTACATAAAATGGTTAAATATATTCGGTCAGGAAGTGGATTCGGGGTGCCTCGGAGGCGTCGTTCTCCGCAAAGGAAGCAAAATTTCTCAATTAGGCGAGTTCCACGTGAAAAGCTCGCGATGCTGTCCCTAACAGACGCCGAAATAACGACGCTTTTGTCTTCCCGTCAATTAAGGCGTTAAAAAGTTTTAAAACATCCAGCAACCGAGTTCATTTGCATGAATTCGTGATTGAACCGTTGAGGAGGCGAACTCGCATAAGCTAAACATGATAGCTCGCGCTCACCCAAAATGGGTTCCGACATACCTTACTAAATATTATTGAATTAATTTTTTTTTTCTCTTTCTGGTCTTGCTTAATCGAAATCTCGCTTATTCATTTATCAATTAAGAAGATTATTAAAACATCATCTTTTCAACGTTCAACTGCGGGTGAAAACTCTTTTTTTATTTTCAATAATCGGAGAGAAAAAATTATTTTACAGGTCAGTGTGGGAAGCTTTTGTTTGAGAATCGCTTTCGAAAGACTCCAAAAAGGTTTATTAGATAAAAACTTTTCCTCCAATTTATTTCCAGGAATGTATTATTGATCTTAAAGAAAAAATGTAAAAAAAACGAATAAAAATAAGGAAACGACCATTTTGGAAAGAACAAACGTGAAACGTATCTTCGAAATGTTTTTTATTTATTAAAAAATAAGAAAACGGTCGAAGATACCAATGCGGATATTATCGTAGAAATTTTAATTTAGGGCTTATCATGTCGAGAACGCCTTCGGATTATTAAGGCGGATTGTGAAAGTTTTTTTTTTTTTCAAATTTAAAAATTTAAAAGGAGAAGCAATGTCCCGGTCAAATCACTCAAAACCGTTTAAATATTAATTAAGGGCTTCTGGTTATGAAGGCTTAATTTAGTCGTTTCCTTATCTAAATATTCGGGCTGGTAAAATCGCTTCGGGGGCTGAAAATGAGGGCTGAAATTTCTCGAAAAGAAATTTTTCTCAATGTCCCACTGAATGAAATGTCCCGTTGGCTAACGGAACATTTACATGATCCGGATCGTCGCCCGAAGGATTTTGGCCAATTTGCGAATCGCCCCTAATTGAATTTTCTTCTGCTTTCAGAGTATCGTCATGCTCATGTTTAGGGAAGAAAAAAGTCCCGAGGACGAAATAAAAGCCTGGCAATTTTGGCATGGGAGGCAACATAGTGTTAAGCAACGAATTCTTGACGCCGGTAAGTTTTTTTTTAATCCGTTTATGGAGTTTTATGAGCCGGTTTAAAAACATTTATTGTATAAAGGAAAAAGCGGGATTAATGGCAAAGCCAAAAATAAGCTTTCAAGGGCTAATTATTATAAAAATAATTTCAAGTGATTAGAGATGCAAATTTTGCCATCCATGTAAATTGGGTGTTTGATGGCCGATCAATTTTTATTCAAATTATCCGCCTGTCATTTTGGTGCGAACAACTGCAGTGGCCAGGGGCTTCTCGCCCAGTTCTTCTCCGTCACTTTCCACTCTACGGAGCATTCCCACGAGGCCGAGCCCCAACTCACGGATTCAGTGTAGCCGACGAGTGTTGCTTTGGTTTGAGATTCGGTGTCGGCAGCAATTGAAAGCCACCCATAATCTGTGCCTCTGCTTTGAGCGAAGTTTTTTCAATAGTGAGGTCGAGAGATGCTCTGATTGATTCTGTAAAAGCAAACATTTACTCCAATCACCCACTGACCGATAAAAAGGGTTGTAAAAATTGCAAAACTGAAAAATGGAAATTAACCCTTTATTAAAGAAAGTTAAAAAACGACCTAAGGTTACAGATATACAGAAAGTATACAAATATGTAATAGAGATATTCCTTAGTTAAACGTCTCTTCCATTTGACGAACATTTAGAAAAGCGACTCTTTTGTAATTCCAATGAGGAGACAACCAAACACATCCCTTTCGTTGTTGGGGTGGGTTTAAGTAAACGTGAGAATATGTCTGCGCTTAACCCTTTGAGTGCCAAATAAGAGATAGTGTAATTTTAGATACAGTAATTCAGCACAGGAATTTTTCTTCAGTTACCTTGTAGTGTTTTTTTTTTTAAATAAAAATTGGAGTAAATGCCATTACAATATGGTGTATAATTATAATTTGTATTCTTCAAAATAAAACTTTGGCACCCAATGGGTTAAACCTTCGACATCTGTCAAAGAACCTTCTTATCCATTCATCTTCAGGGTTGTCTTCTTCCGTGTTGCAAATATCGTTAGAAATTATTTTAACTCAAGAAAGTTTCGATAATTTATTGCACCGCCTTAAAATGAGTGCAATGAAAAAAGGCTGCAATTATTATACTGCACTCGAACAGTTAATTTTTTCTCTCACTTTCTCTCTGCACTTTTCATCTGCCGATTTCCGGTTCTCACATTCGTCTTTTATGTACTGTTTCCGATTGAGAGAGAATGGCCGGCCCGCGAAAAGGCGACTCACCTTTATAACCGAGTTGATTAAATTTTGTCCAAAAATAATAATTAAAAAAACTACAAGAACAAACAGTGATGATGATAATAATAATAATCTCTTCGGAGTGGCTCTTTCGGTTCAATTAAACGCAAACCATGTGAGATTTTATCTCGAGTTTTTTATGCCAGCAGAAGTATTTTAATTTGTAACTTAAATTTAAATCACGTAGAAAACGAGTAGTTCGGTGGATATCGACTTTTTTATGTCCGAACCGCCCGAAGAGGAGACGGGGGGAGTGGGGGAGCCCGGGTGCATGAACTCATTTAAAAAATTACTGAATTTTTTCTAATAAGTGATTG
The DNA here is from genome assembly GCA_028293925.1 of Brueelia nebulosa. Taxonomy (NCBI): domain Eukaryota; kingdom Metazoa; phylum Arthropoda; class Insecta; order Psocodea; family Philopteridae; genus Brueelia; species Brueelia nebulosa. Next base: position 2,801,219 of record JAQIBA010000006.1, on the reverse strand, counting down.
GATCGTATTTAATTATGGAGGTAATCTCAATGAGATTTTTTTTTATCTTTCATCTTCCCTCTCCGTCGTACCGGGAAATACACATGAGATTTTTCGCAGAAAAAGACTCACATTTCAATCGGACTTTCTCTTCTGCAAAAAGGCAGTGGAATGCCGATGAAACGCCAAAGGTAACCGAATATGAATTCCGGACATCATAGGAATTGACACGTTCACTCGTTTGCCTGAATAATGAGTACCGATAATTAAATAAAAGGGTGCACCTGGTCCTCGAAAATACTAATAGTAAGTGTTGGAAAACAAAACTGACATAACTCGGAAAAGTTTCAAATTACCACGGCTCGGCCTTGTGAATAAATCAGTTTTCGTTCTCAGTCAAGAATAAATAACAAGAAAAACTAAAAAGAAAACATAAAAGGCTAGCGAAGCATGCAACATCTCAAAGCGGTTTGGGTGTCCAAATTCGATAAATGAGAAAAGATAAAACCTGTACGAATGGGGAAATTCAACGAAAGCACCTGCCCATGAAATCAATCAGACATCATCTCGTACCTTGAAAAACCTCGTCGAACGTCCTCCGAGAAAAACGTGCCTTCTCGATTACCATCCGACGACGTCAGAGATCGGATTGTGGGAGATTTATAAATTTACAACAACCGTTAAACAAAACCCCAATTGCTTAACATTCCTGACTGAACCCATTTCTCTTATTTGGCCAATCGGATTTTATGCAAAAATGCAGAAAAGGCTCACTGAGGACATATGTAAATTCGAAGAGCGACCATTCGCGTTCTGTTATGAATAAATTTAAATTTGGCATCGCCCCGAAGCAACAAAATAAAGAATTAGTAAGCGGGTAAATTTTCCAACTTTTAACCCATTAATCTTTCCATCAGACTGACAACAGTTTTACCGAAGACGTAATTCCTCCAAGTCTGCAGGTTGACTTCGGACGGATTTCCCCACGTAAAAAATTGAATTTAATTATTGGTTATATTTAGGAATTAATTACCTCATAATGTACGGCTGCACCAGTAATTATCGCCATCACCAGTTTGAAAGAGAGAAGTGACGCAAATTAAAAGGACTCCCCCAATATTTCAGAACGCTTTTGGGTTTCAAAATAAAAAATGGCGGCGGGGGTTCGTTTTTGGTATTTTTCGGTTGAGGTTTGAAGAAAGCGTTGAAAGCACAAAACGGATGAGCGGACGTTTTAAGGTTCCTGACAGGCAATCCTTCTACTTTTTTGGTTGGCGTATTCGAGAAAGTAGGGGAAGAGGAGCGCCCGAAGAAAAAACTTATAAATGAAAAATTAGTCATCAATCAAAATGACAAACTATCAGCCTAATTAAAAATGATTTTCACTTTTCGAGTCCGATGAGTTCGACAGGTTGAGAAAAAAAAAACCGGTAATTGAGGGAAACGTGAAAAAAAGGCATTCGAACACTCTGATTGGTCAGATTCGGCCATGAATGAGTTTTGACGATGAATATGTTCTTTTAAAGAGAAAGAATTTCTCTCGGTCACCGGCGGTAGTTTCCATAAATGGCGATTCACTGGTCATTTTACAAAAATAAAAGACTCCTGTGAAGTCGGAGCTAAAAATTGTCTATTAGAGTAACAGACCGGTTAAAAACTGCCGTAACTTCGGGTTCAGATATTAATATTTTATGAGGAAAATATAGATAATTTTAGTAATGTCCCGAGGTGTTGATTCGACCGGATGAGGACCTATAAACACGTCTCTCACCTTTCTTTTCGTTCATAACTAAAATATTTAATTGCCTAAGTTTGAAAATTTTTTCGTTGACAGATAAGAGTTTCCTAATTGCGGTTTTAAAACTGTTTTACTGTTGGTGGTTCGACTCAAAATGGATTGTGAAGAGACGATAATCAATTCTGTGATAATGCTAAACTTTTAACATGCCTATTTGGAGAAAAATAGAACGTTTAACAAACCGTGGAAAAGTTTTAATTTTGCGAGAGGGCGGTGAATCGTCTTCAATACGAGGAAACATCGACGCCAAAAGAATTCCCCGTATCGGAAATCTGAGACGTTCTCACCCAAACAAGTCCACGAGAGAGGGAAACCGTAAAACTAACGCAAGGAGAAATTCCTCCGAAATTAAATATCAATAAACTTGGCCGCCATGACGAAAACAGACAGTTATGGGTAGGCCTACGTTTTGGGAGATTACGAAACTGTGAGCCTCCCCCTTCCCCCGCTCTCCCCCCCCCCCGGTCACCAGCCCAATTGAACGCAGGCCATAAAGTAGATTTCGTGAGAGCCTCGAATGTGATTTAAAGCCGCGGTGCTTAAAGAAATAAACGTGCCATGTTTTTTCCTCTCTGTGGAGATGGCGAAAGGTCAACAGAGAGGAGTTGTGACTCGCCCAAGCACTGTCTTGTCTTACAACCGAACCTTTTTTTGATTCCTTGTTTGAGTCTGGCAATGATTCCCCCGTAATATATTACGTAATAATGTTAACATCCTTTCATTCTTTTAAATGATGTAGTTTTAAATAATTTATCTCCTTGCATCAATTCGTTGATTAGTTTTTGGTGTTTTCGTTCCTTTTTCCTTTTTGTTGAGTTACAAATCAAAATGGCGTTGCCTGTGAATTGAGGACGACTGTAAATAAACTTTACGGGCGGCGGACCTTTGCTTTTGAGAACTCTGTCCCTCTCGTGTTTTTACTGGAGATAATGAATTGGTTGTTGAGTTTTGTTTTATGGGCTTCTGACTTTTTTCGTATTCGGGGCGCTTTGTCAGGTGACTCTGTCAATGTCTCTGCTGCTAATTGTTGACTTGCAGAGAAGTGTTCCATCGTGGGAGCCCCAACTTGAACGAGACGTGAAAGAGCAGAAGCTTTTCTCTGAGCCAGCAGGCCTCTCTCGGGGCCCCCCTCACAAAAACTAGATTAATTCAGGCACATAACTCAGATATCCTAAAAGAGCGAATATGGAAAACATTTGTGAATTGATTGACCATTTATTCGAGTTAAATCTGACAGTTAAAAAGTGCTTCATTGATTGACTTGACAAGAGGATTAAAAGGTAAAAAATGAAAGAGTGATTCAAGGTTTAGGTTCTGGTCGATCTCATGAATTTGCAAGAAAGCCCCCACCGGGACAACGGACCTCTCGCGCTCCACACGTTAGCAGTCGGGATTTCCCAGGGAAAGCGGGGAACCGTGAGCGACGCTTACTATTTTAATTAGGCGCCCAATAGAATGCGAAGCCAATGTTTTAAATGGCCCTTTGAAATTTCTTTACGGCCGTTAATGATAATCTGTACGTTTATCTCATCTCATTAACAGGTACACTTCCCTCTATGCACTTACTTATTTTATTTATTTATTGCACCGCGGCCAGTTTGGGAACTCTTTGACCTTTTGCATTTTATTTCTCTTCTCTCACGATGGGATTTCAGTTTCTTTTACTTGAAAATAGCTTGTTGATTTCCCGAGAATTTTTTCAATGAAGAAAACCGAGACTGCGATGTTTTCGTCGTTCCCGAGAACACTTCGGATTGTGTCGAATGCCCTTCAGTCCGACGACTGAATGAATAGTTGGGTATCAGCAGACAACGGTACAAAACTTGAAATGGAAATGAACGGAGACTCGGTTTCGCAGAAGCCCCGAGAAACTCGTTGGCTTACTCGAACAGAAGTTGCCCCAAAGGAAGGAAGCACCGTTTACGAAGTTGTTGAAAAACTCGTTTAGGAAAGGTGCTACAAAGCCAAGGAAGACCACATCCGATAAAGGCTCGCCTCATCTTCCCGACGAACGTGAAGAACAAGATTTTCTTCATTCGGTATTTGGGTGAATCCTGTTTCCGTGGCAGTGGGGAAAAAGTAAGAAAAAATTAGATCAGGTTCGCATAAAGCCCAAGGTAGACGAGAACAAGGACAGGACCAGGTTGAATTGAGTTCAGGTTCGTGCCTAAAAGGCTACAAAGCAGACAACAGGTTTTGAAAATTGATTGGAAACAACTTCTGTATTGCCCCGGTGTGAAATTGAAATGTGAATCAACCTGTTTTTTTTCTTCCCGAGAGAAGAGCGTTGGCTTTTGTTGCTGAGAAAATGGCGGGCCGTTTGACGATCGATTGGGTCATCGTCATGACTTTCATTTCGTGTTTTCAGAATTCATGCGCCCGATAACGATCTACAGCTCCTGCTAATGAAACCTAACGCCTCGGACACGCCACTTTGACTGCCTTTCCCGAAGGTTTCTAACCTTTCCCTTTGATCCCGGTCAGACGACAAAGACTTTGTGCTCGCACCGCTTTCTTCCTCCCATGTCACTCCGGAATCCGATCCGATATCTGATAGTTAACGGTAGCAACGGAAGAAAAGTGTTGCGAATCACCGCCCGGGATTTCCACGAAAGTCTTCGGGTGCTTTTGTTTCCCTGATTTCGCGTCAGCTGCGTCATTCCCCCCATCGACTGCCATATTATTTTATTAAAGAAATCGGCCTCGAGGACCGCACCACAGCGTAGAAAAGGAGTTTGGACGACTTCCGGAAATCTCACGAATAATTAACGCCTCGGGGAAGTAAAATAATTAAAATGTGAGGCCCCCACTTACTATATGAAATAATTATGCAAATGAATTACTTGTTGTGTGCCCCTGCAGCACGGGGTCGGAAGGAGGGGCGATATTTTGAGCGCTCTCCCACTGTCTTGTATATCTTTCCCTGAATGTTGGAGTTATTCACCCCCTTCGGATCTTAAATCACCCCCGCTGAGAATCATCTCTCTGAATTAACGTTTTTCACTTATTTAAACCAAATCTTCGGCCTTGGACTTGATCTTCGGGTTAAAAATTTATTTTCTTCATATTTCCAGTTCTTAGGCAAATTCGATGCCTTGAGCTTTGGCTTAGATTAATGGTGGGTTTTAACATTCGATTCGTTTGGAATTGAATACTTTTAGGAGGATATAAACGAAATGGCTTTAAGCTCTCATCCACTTTTGCCAGTCTTCAAGTTGTATTTCGCACCAGAATTGTGTCGGCCAAAGTTGCCAAATAAGAGATTATCAAATGAATGTTAATCCGACCGCGTTTGCCACTTAAGGTTGGAAACCGTCTCTCTCTCTCTCTAAAGTTTCCCAGGACCTGGAACAAAGGATTTAATACTTGGATACTCACAAAGATACTTAAAAAAATTTTTATTCATAAAAAAATGAATTATGTCGTCACGGCTTTTTCAACAGATTCGGATTAACCAAATAAAAAGTCCCAAAAAATGACGGCTTTTATTCCGCGAAAACGTTCTCCGAGTGTGAAAAGTTGGCAAACCTGTTTGAAAAACTAAAGAAGTCGCCTGCAAACCATATCGAATCCCCTCTCAAACCTTCTCCGTGTGAATTAAACCGCATCCTATAACTCCTCAAACTGTCAGGTGAACCTTAAAAACCTTTTTTTTTTACAATTTATCGAGGCGACATTTTAATTTTTTTTAATTTATATTTAAAACTCGGGGTGGTTTTTCATTCATGTAAATTATGGTCGGAAGGTGCAATTGTTACGCTCTCTGGTGTTTATTCTTAACAACTCACCGACGTTCGCTCACGTATTTCAATTAAGGTTTTTTCAGTCCTCTTTATTTCGAACAGAACAATGAATGCAATTTAGGTTATGAAAAAGTTTTCAGTATTTCCACAAAGTCGGACCTTAAAGGGGACAATGGCCATCGACTTCCATCTCTGTCGCAGCTTTCTGCTGAATGGGAGACGCGAGTAAAGGCTAAATGCTTCTTTTAATGTTTTCCAGATACCAAAAACAGCGTTGGCCTCGTAGGCTGCATAGAAGAAGTTTCACATAACGCCATAGCTGTCTATTGGAACCCATTAGAGAGTTCGGCAAAGGTAAGCATTGCCTTTCTTATTGGCTTTTGTTCCTGAAAACTAATCAAATCAGGTACATCTCGTGTTTCGGATGGTAATAATAGGAAAGGTATTTGTGTGCGCAATTAAGTCCATAATTATTTGGTATTCTCTTAAGAAATTCCTATTTTTTCTCTTCCTTTGCTAGATTAAAAAATTATCGCTTTATTAAATCTTTAATAAAATTATTATTATCTTTTCCTTGATGGGGATAACGAAATAAAGGGGGAAAAAAAATTAAAAACGTGAAAACTGTGAATTACACTCTTTTGCTTAATTTCTTTAAAGCAGTTATGAAAATTCACGGGGGATTTCTCTCTCTCTCTCCGAAACAAAAAGTAGAATTTAGGAATGCCTTGGATTGTCTCCAGGATTTTCTCGTCCCCGAAGAATGAAATGAAAGGTGTGAGTGGTTGTCAAGGTTTGGGAGGGGCGTGATGAGGGTGTAGGCGTCCTTTCTCCATGCACACTGCATTTCTGCATTGAGAGGTCACTCAGTTCACAAGCGTTACTCTTCGGTGAAAGGGTTAGAGGAGAGTCGAATGCGGATGTTTTGAGAAAGACATCCGCAGAATGTATATAAGAAGACAAGCTGAGAAGTTTTTTCCCGGCAAATGTTACGTATAAGTCACTGAAGATTCCCACAAATTGGAAAATAATAACGCAAAGAAGTTTTAATGAGTGAGAAATGAGTTAAGAAAGGTGAAGACATTTAAAAGGAAGGAGAAAATTCAACATTTTTAGAAATTCAATCCTCTTAATTAAGGTTAACTCAGGTGAAATAATTAATTAGGTTTTTATTAGACTCCAGTGTGAGATTTCCCGTCATAATGCTGATTCTATCGAGTGATGTCGCCGCCATTGGTTAGATTCTTTGCAACTTCTTCTTTGGCCCTCATTGCCCACCCCTGCGCCCTTTGACCGTCTGTTAAACGTTGCAGTTATAGATTTAGTCGCCATTTCGAAGAGCAATTCATCAACATTTCTTTTCTATTAGTTTTATTATAATTTATAAGTCACGAGAATTTATTGCTCTTGGATAAATATTCATAGCGTCTGTCATATATATATTTTCTGAGCGGATTTATGACTTTGCCCGTAACTGATGGAAGAGAAAGCACTCGGCGAGGAGGGAAACCCCCGAGAAACTCAAGTGTTCGTAATTTCGACTAAACAGCGGTCCCGGCATTAATAAGCCTTCACTTCGAGGCTGTTTCCCTCAGTAATCATAGTAATAACCCGCCGATATAATACACTTTATAAAAGTCTCACGCCTTTAAATTAGCCGAATTTATGTGCTTCGTCTCCCGGGGGGATGAATTCGATCGGGGGAGGCAAAACAGTCTCCCTAATATGGGTTATTGCAAATTGAATTGCTTCTCTTTCCTTTTCATCTTTGCTTTCTTCATTCGGAGCAAATATTTGGCCCCTCCGCTTTCCCCGCGATTATTACGCCACTGCTTCTCCTAATATATTTGACATGTTTATCTCATTCGACCTCCCAATAATGATTAAACTGCACATGCGCGACTGGATTATTTGATTTTCGTTTGAGTTGAGACAATGGCTTCAGCCAACGGTTCATCATCTTTATCTGTAGCAGTAACGGCCGTCGATTTATCAAATTGCTTTCCCTCACCCGCTCCCCCCGATTGTATTTATTATTATTTATTTATACGATTGCGTCACGGCCGTACCTGTTTTTTTTTTTTGTAAGTTGGCTGCGAGAAAAGTCACAATGTAAACGACATCATTTTTTTTGACAGGCACCATGGAGGCTGTCTGCCAGCAGAAGTTTCGGCACATGTTTTTCCCTTTCTTTTTCATTATATATTTTGTTTAATTTACACAAGAATATACCTGAGCCGGAGCGGAGTCGAATGATCTTCTTCAGGTTTCACTCTGTCAAGAGATAAACCTTTGTGGTGGTTGCCGACGTCGGTTTTTTGTGAAGGAGAGAAACGCAGGCATTTCTTAATCTTGAGTGAGACCTCTTCCCTTGGCAGCGGGCGTCTGGGAATTTCGGATTATGTTGTCAAACCCGGACTCGCACCGGAGGATATTAACCGAAAACGGTCTCAAAACTCGCAAAAGATGTCGACTCCTCCAAAGCCCTGAATTCGGTGTTGCCCCCCTTTGAAACCAACTTAAAATTTTCACTTATTAAACACCAATAAATAATTTGGTAAAAAATAATCCCGCAATTATGCGTGATCGTATTTTTTACCCAAAAATAATAATAATTGGAATTTAATTGAAGGAAAGCTTCCAGTGGTTTTCATTCGCTAAAAGCTAAACACCTATTAAAGAATTTTTTCGGTCGAGCGACGTCCGAGCAGACGAATGTCGGCATGAGCCACAAAAGGGAGGAGAAAAAAAATTAAAGAATCAAAGGAGATTTTGAAGGATCGAGTGTGTAATTTCTGTCAGGCGATACACAATTTATTATCGTAATTACGCTTTTATATGAATTTGGCTAATTTCAATACCGAGATCAGCCACAGCTGCCTTGACCCCGCCACGGATGACCACTGACAGCAGCAGAGGGAACCACTCGGCTCCTTTCGTCCCGGAAATGGCCGAAGACGATTGCCCCCGGATTTCCACCCTCTCCCCTTTGGATTGAAACTGCTCACGCAACCTTCGCTTTCGATTCACGTGATGTCTCGCTGATCTTCTGGGAGAGGTTGGCCTGACCGTGGGAGGCCTTATTAGTAATCGGGCCTCTGGCGCTGTTTAGGGAACGCTCGAAAGAGTTACATTTCCATTCTTTTTCTTTCATTTGAGAGCCTAATGAAGTTAAATCTTTAAGCGGACGTTCATTCACGTTGTTATAAGCGCTGGCACTCTTGTGTAATTTCCCCGTTTTAATTATTATAATCTTTTTCCAACTTTTTTGTGATGTGCATACCCCGCGGATGTGCACACACAAAGAACTGACGGAATTCATCGCTCAGGGGAATCCGCGTTTGAAAAGCGATGCGAAATCTCCTCGAGCAGAAAGTTGTGAGTTAATGGAAACAAAGAAAAGTGGATGGCGGAGGAAAGAATCGAAGAGGGGGTTGGGCAGCTGACTGGCGCACCCCGAGGGCCTCCTTTGAACGGCCTTTGCCCTTTGAGTCTCCTTCGGCTCTTACGAAGGAGACTTATTTCATGGCGAAGGGTTCACTTGGGAGTGGCCGGATTAATTTAATTCAGAGAAATAAACGGAACACTGAGTCAAAGTACCGGGAATTTCTTTAAATAAAAAACTGGATATTTTGGCAAAATACTGAGATCCTGGTCAAAAAAGGCTTAATGACCAAACCGCCAATTCACTAATGAAAAGCGTTCTTTCATTGGCAACGAAACACATTTCTAATGAAATAAGCAACGCCAAATATATAAAAATCGATAGAGATCAGCAAGACCTAATGGCCAGAAATATTTTCTCTTTACATAATGAACAAAACCCTAATCAGAACCTATTAACCCAAATCAGTGTTTCGACCAGCGTGGCCGCGCCATAGAGAAGTCAAAGACCGATAGTCCCGAAGGCCGAAAAGCCCAGAAGAGGCGCCAAATTGGTCGGCTCACGCGTCAACCGCCAAGAAATAACGGGGAAGAGGTCAGGAAAGGAAAGGGGGTTGCACCTTCCAATCGGTGGTCACCGGTGGCAGAAGAGATGCTCGGATAAGGCACCGACTGACCTCATCCTTTGGCTTTTGATATATCGCATCCGCGGGAACATTACATTAATAAATGACTCCGTAATTGTCTGACAGGGAAATTCTTTAACTTAATAATGGAGTTTTCCGTTTGGGGGACGCAGAATATAAAGCAGATCCGTTGATCAACCGGTCATTCGGGTGACAGCTTCGGATTCATTAGAGTGTTCGAAAAGAATCGTTTTTCTTCTTTGTTGTTCGCTTTCCTTTGTTCCTTTGCCCTCACCTCGACAGTTGCAATATACCGGTCCCGTCGAGGCGCAATAAAGAAATAGCGAACTGATGAGCACATTTTCAGTATCTCTGCTGGTGAAATCCAATAAATATTTAATGGAATGCGCACTGTGGGGTCTCTCAAAGGAATATTTTTCCATCTTTTAATTGTCAGAATTCCGAAAGTGAAACCATTTTTGTTCAAAATGGTGACTGACCGCTTGGCGCGTAAACTAAAGTGACCACCCCTTTTATCCACCCCTTGACAGTCAAATACCCCCCATCAGGTGGAAAAATCTCCCGCCAATTAATCGCCGCTTCGGTATCCTGTCACTTTTAAATAAATTACCAACTGATTTCGCCATAATTTTTTTCCCCATATTGGGGATTCATAAAACGCTTAATTATTATATTAAAACATTTTCAATGTTAATTTTGCTGTTACGCGATTTCAGTGAAGTGCTAAAAGAATTTTATAAAGTTTCCATGGCCGAGCCTAACACACGCGACCTTCACGTAACCTTATTTTTTATGTTTTCCATCTCTCCTTTTTTTTTCCCGATACTAATTAATGCGAAAATATTTGAAACAAAACACAAGATCACCCCGAACGCTGCACACAACGTTCCATGCAAACCTATCGATTATGTTAATCTCGGCGAGCCGTGCAAAAAAAAAAACAGAATTAATTAAAAGATTAACTTCGTTTTGCGTGCATACGAAACAATTTAGGAATTCAAAGATTAGGTCTCTTTAGGTAATATTTCGGATTTATTAATTAAAAACGCTTGTTCGAAATGAAACCTCGCATTTAAATTAGTATCAAAATGAGAACGTCATTGCGACATCCTGTTCAGTTTTTTTTTTCTTTTTTTGTTTCAGATTAACGTAGCAGTGCAATGTCTTAGTACAGACTTCAGTAGTCAAAAAGGAGTCAAAGTAAGTATAAAAGTTTTTAGTAAAATGAAGAAAGAGAGATAACAAACAACAAAAACAATGAGTAAAACCCATATAGTGTAACACATATTCCTGTTAAACTTTTGTACAGGTTCAGAATTAAGAGATGTGAAAGGGGTTATTAACCCTTGTTGAGATTATCCCGAAGAAGTGGTAGAAAACTTACTGTCATAAGCCAAAGAGAAAGAATGCAACACTGGAAATTAGCTTTTAAAAGATTATTTCAGAATATAACACTAACACCGATCACACGAAATTCTGCACGCGTTAATATCATATTAACATAATTTCTTTCATTGGGGGTTTCACATTTCGTTGACATTTAATTATTCTTCTAAATTCAAATTTTAATTGACAGAATTTCCCCACCGCCCACTTGGCGTTGTTCCCTCGTTCTCTTCCCCCGTCGAAATTAACATAAGAACTACCTGAGGGGGTTCGACACCGAATTTAATTTACAATTAATTCGTTTTAATTGCGTAAAAATATCACATTTCTTGACTGCACCTGGAAATCGGGTGATTTTAAAAAGGAAATGTCGCTGCAAAGCGTTTCAGTAGAACCAATTGGGGATGATATTACATAAAACTAAATTTTTATCGTGAAAAAACCGGTCGGTAAAGTTAAATCCTCCTTACAGTGGCAGTTTCAGTATAACTGTATAAAAAACTCTGTTACAGGGTTTACCTCTTCATCTGCAAATAGACACATACGAAGATCCAAGGGATGGACCGGTCTATCACAGGGGATACTGTCAAATAAAAGTATTCTGCGATAAGGTAAGTTCTCACAATCCATTTTCAATGTAATTTCGTCATCCCCTCTCTCCCCAAAAAGCAATGCTGAAAAACAATTGGGGCTCCTCAGTTGGTAACCCTTTCAATTTTTGATTTGACGGCCATTGGGGCCCCGAGGAACCGAACAATGAAAAACCAACGTTTTGCGTTGAAAAGCCTTCCGGTGGCGGAGGAGATAAGTCTAAATTAAAAAACGTTTTATTTTTATTTTTTCCCTTTGTCAAAAGGTGCCATTGGCTTTATCGGGCATTAAAACCTTTAGAAGATTTCCCTCTTTTAACGCCTTCGTATTTAAATTGGAAATTTATCTTAATGTGATTAAACCACTCTCTTCATCTGTCTTTCCGTTCCACCAATCTATTACGTTTCAATCTTTATGAATTTGATTTTTTTTTATGGAAATGAACTTTTCGGAGATATCCGACGTTTGTGCCTGCATAATGGAAATCGCTTTTTTATTGTATTTACCGAATGGTCGCATTAAAAATGGCCTTCAGACATCACACGCACGAAACCGAGGCTTCTTTTAAATTCGATAGTATTCTACCGGCAGTCGAGAAGGGCTCACCATAATCATCCATTGATTTCAACCCTTTGAATGTAATTGGAGGTCGTACAACGTTTCTTAAATTTCACAGCTTCGGTTCCCCCAAAATCATCCCAAGATGTGGGGAAAAATGTCAGAGCACCGCCAAAGACATTCCAAAATTTTCCACAAATCCACTCTTTGAAAGGTCCTCACTTAATTAAGCACGAGCGTTGAAAAATGAAATCAGCAGAGAAACTTTACTTGGAAATAATCGATCTCTCGGAGAGATAATTTCGCTTGAGAGACAGTGGAGGACACAGAAACTCACAATCAACCGCGCGGGCACTCTATCAATTACCCGGACAGGTACATCTGTTAACAACTTTTTTCACCGGGCCCCCAAAAAATTCGGTTTTCTCACTCGCCGAAAAAATCTTTACTCGTTCACTTCCCGAAATGCCAAAACACGAGTGACGTCATTAATTAATAACTCCCAGACATGGCCAATTAATATTCCCGGTCACATTTTTAAGTTGGCTCTGCTCGAGGGTGAAGTCGTGGCTTTTTCATCCCCCGAACGAATATTCTCATTAACACAAATTACACCGATTGCATAATTGCATAAATTCCGTTCCGTTTTCTGTCCGCGTTTTTATGCTAAATTAATTAGCGATTTACGCTTTTATAAGAAATTATCCCATTAATTTTCCAGTTTAATTGTTAGGATGATTTATCTCGTTGGGATTATGATTAATTTCGTTAAAATGTTACGTAATTTCGGACTGAATGAATCAATTTAAAAACTTTCCTTGCCTTCGGGGGATGAAAGAGGGTGAAAGAGGGTGAAAGAGGGTGAAAGAGGGTGAAAGACCGTAGAAGAAACTCTTTGGAGTCCCGAATTCTCCGCTGTTGTTACAATTTGGGCGCTCTGACATTTTTCCATTGAAAATTATTACCACGTGTAATAATAAACTCCCCAAACAATCGGTTATCTCTTATCATTCTGTCTCTCATACCGCAATTATTACCACCATTTTCACCACCGTAATTACCAACATCGGTAACTTTTGTTCTCTTCGAAACCGCAAAAAAATTCTATGCGGCGGTCGGTAAATAAACGATTAATTAAAAATAAATGTTTTGGCGCATTGAAAAGAGGAATCGCCTGGTGAGGCTGAGAGAGTTCCGAGGGAACGAGAGGAGGACTGAGTAAAAGAAATTACCGACAAATATGAAAAATAATTATTTTAATTAGCCAGAATAAAAAAAATGAATAGACATTTCAAAATTTTCATACAAATTATAAATAATAAGGTATTATTAAATCGTGCCGGCCATTTTTGGAAGAAGTCAATAATTGCAACATGTTCATTCGGGCCCGAGACAAATAGTTTTCGCATTGATTTGCCCCTTTGCTTCGATTAATTTCATCGATAGGAGTCCGCAATGCTAATGAAATTTAGAAAACGAGAGGGGCCACCTCGTTTTCACCGGTTGACATTTTTTACTTTTGGAATTTTTAATTAATGATCCTCATTAAAATAAAAAATAGATAAAATGACAACTCCTCCGTAATTAAAACTCACTGTGCGACAAACTCTTCGCTAATTGGAGGGTGGTTAAGTGGTGTGTTTGGTCGAAAAAGAAAAATAGAATGTCAGTGAGTTAAGCAGCGAATGGGAAATTGGAAAATAAATCAGTTTGGGATTTGGGGCAATCAGCTGCTGATACAGTATATCTGGAAGAGAAAGGGGATTCTGTCTGGCGTCGAAGAGGAGAACCTGCCACGTGCCTGTCCAGTGCGTTATTCCCCTGGCTGTTCTAATGTCACGGTCGAACCTGACCCCGCTTTGTCTAATCTCGGTTTTGATCTGCCTCCAGTGGTTTTCGGTCGATCGGAGGGGGAGGGGAGAGTGCAAAGCGAGTAGTCGGGGTCGGAGGGCCAGTGTCAAGGTGGCCGAAGCCATTTGGGCCAAAGTAACAGGACAGAAGAGGAGATTTACGTCCGAAATTATTGTCATCGTTCAGCTTCGCCATTTTACGAGCGTTCGCTTTTACGGTATTTCAGAAATGCAGTCGAATGGGACGATTTACAGTGGGTTTTATGGATTAATCAAAATGAATTTTATCTTAAATGAGCAAAAGTTGGGAAAAAATTTTTTTTAAAAAATGTAATCCATTTGGGTTTTTTACCGATAAAAATCATCGAATAAACTCACAATGACTGTTCAATTCAAATCGTAACGTAACAGGAAAATTTGTCCTTCAGTATTGAATCTATTGATTAATTATTTTAAGTAAACTAATTACCGCTGGAGTTAATTAAATTCCATTAATACGGTATTTTTACAAAATTTTTCCCCAACAAAAGTTTAACAAACATTAATTATTCTTTTTATCGGAGCCAAATTAAAAAAAATAGATTGGAGTCGTGATAAAAGCTCGAAAGGGGAGAGAGCTTGGGAAAAAAAGTTTACCCTTCCCTTAAAACATATTTTTACCTCTCTTTTTCTTCCCTCTCTCTCTCTCTCTCTCTGTGGATTATATCCGAAATCGTGAATCGATAGCGTGATCCTCTGAGTAAACCAATCCGGTCGAAAATTGCTTTATAGTGATTTATTAAAATGAGGCAATCAGAAGCTGATCATGACTGAAAAGATTCATGTCTCACGACAATTTTAACGTTTTTATAATTAACAGCGTTCGAAAAAAAAAAAAATAAAAAGGACTGATTAGGATGTACATTTCATTCACACCTATGAGAGATTCACCCCCCGCGGCAGCAGAACGCAAACGGACATTCTTCTGTCCCCACTCTGTCCCAATTCCTCAGACACCCAAATAACATTCACTCCTATCCCTTCATCTCGTCTGTCTCCTCCAAGGCCGAAACTGATGAAAAATCTCCCTCCCACGCACTGACCACCGCACACTAACAGCTTGGAGAGTTACCTGTTAACATAAATAAAGCCTTTTCCCCGCATGGGATTTTCCTCCTCGAAGGCCTTCTGCTTTACCGTATGGACTGGGCACAGCCCGAGGTGATTTCTTGGCACCGATCGCCCATTCTTTCGAGGAGACAATTTTCGCTTTCCCAGTTGAGGAGACAATTTAGAGAGTCCTTTTTAATAAAATTCCACCTCGTGGGATGTGTTTTATTAAAAGGAATTGGTCGTTTTGGAGATTTAATAATAGAATGAGAATGAATGGCGGGCCAGAGTTTTTTATTGCGCCGCCTTGAACGTATGATTCTCAGGTTTTCGATAAGGCAAAGGACTCCACGGACCTCATGGGGGCATTTTATTATTGTATTTTTAATTTTTAAAATCCCAACATACCTGGCCAACCTTGATAACATCCAAAAGAGATTGTTTATTAATATCTAATCTGAATAAATGTCATGTCATATTGAAATTTTTATTTTCCTTTTGATATTCGCGTTGCGTTTTTCCTCTTTTCATTCGGATCACATTCGTTCGGCCACATTTGAACCATGATTATGTCACTGGAAAATCAAAAACTGTTGGCGAACCCCCTCCCCCTCCCCCTACAGCTTCCCTCTCCTCCTCGAAATAAAAAGTTTCGCTTGTTAGAATGATTGCCCTGCTAAGTGGTGGTCAGGTGATTGATTGCGCTGTTCGGCCATTTGTGGGCGTTTATTGAAGGATGTAAACACTCATTGGGAATTTATAACCCGAGCTATAACTCGAGAATAAATTCACGCCTGTCGAAAGGGTGACGAGAATGTTGGGGAGAATGAGGAGATGGAAATACACGGCCGACGTCACTTCAAACAAGTGCAAAAGAGGCGAAAAAATGGAGCAACCCCTAACAAAACATCCCTCATTTCTGAATTGTTTTCGGTCGGTCTTAATATCATAAATATAAATAAGGTACAACGCGAAGAGTCTTCTCATAGAAACTTAACTAACATTCGAAGCCCAAACTAAAGTAAAATATCGCGAAGAACACGAAAAATCCATTAATCCGAATCTGATATAGTTACACATGAGGAACAACGGTCTCCTTTTACACCAACCACCGCACGTCTTCTGTCTCTTTACCTTTTTATTGTAGTTTGCACGGTCCTCCTTTTAAAAAGCCTTTCCTTCGCCCTCCTCAGGTGCCCCCGCCGTCTCCCAGCCGCATATTTTCTTTTCTTCTCCTCGTGAATCCGGATTAAATCGGACAGATGCTGTAAAGTAGCCATTTTCACTACGAAAAGATGATCGACTGTAATTAGACCGATAAAATCTCTGACTGCCAGTCCAATTTCAGATCACCGATAGGGAGGAAATGCTCGATTGCCTTTTCCTTTTGCTTTTCTCGAGAACACGTGAAACTCTGTTTGTTCGCACTCTGCTATTCCGATGGCGGTTTCGGGTTCTCCATATCTTCGACGAATGATCGCGACCAACCGAAGCGGAATTCGGTCTCTCCATCGTCACCGGGAGATGGAAACGATCCGTCTCACGCACATAAAATCTCACTTCGGTCAGATAAAAACAGAGTTAAGAGATCGGGGAGATAATGAGACCTTTGCTCGCTAAGGAGCGTACATAAAAAGGAGTGAGAATAAATCAAGAGGCAATGCACTTGTACGAGTTGTTTTCAAACACAAAACAAACAATTAATTGGAGAGAAAACCCGGCGGAGTCTGGAGGAAACCACATCGGAGCCCACAATGGCCATCGCACGAGGAAAACCACATAAAACCACTCCGAAGCCTTAATAAGGCCTTTTATTATGGAAAAGCAAAAGCCATAAATTCACAGCGGTGACACCGATAATGCAACTGCATCATCACAAACTCTCCCCTGACAATGGGCTTCTAATTCCCATTCAGAAATGAAATCTTTTGTCTTTTGCCCTTTTGATTTACGGCGAAAAAACTTATAAATAATACCCGAGCCATAATAATCTCTCACCTTGATCCTCGCCTTGGAAAATTAACACATGCGAAGTCCCCCAAATGATCAACCCCCGCCCCGCCCCCCGATCGATGCATTACGAGATTAAATTCTCCTTTCTTGTTTCGACTCTCCTTCACCATTAAAAACACCAATCGGGAGGTTCCATCTCCTCGCACTCCTCACAATCGAATTCACATTCAGGAATTATCAAAAATCAGAAAATGTGCGTTGGGCGAATACCTGAGGGTTCGAACCGGATCAGTTCCTCCTTCACTTTCGGCTCGAGAAGTAGGAAATTAGGTTGTCCGCCTTTTATTGAAACCTTTTCGGTTACTATCGTCGCGGGTTCTCAGATCGGGGAATGCTTTGGTAACCCTTAGGGGTTATAAGGGGGTTGTCGTCATTCCACCGGAGGGCAGTGGCGTGACACGGATTGGAAAGTCCCTCAGAAAAGTAGGCGGGATCGAAGTAACACTGGTAGAAGGTAAAAGAATTATCTTGATAAATAAACAATTGGGATGAGAGTGACGCATTGTGTTGAGGTCGCGCAGTTTATCACCACCTTTTCATCGCATGTACAATTTTTTTAAATGTAACGTCAGTACAGATAATTAATAATCACATCAAGAGAGAGAGAGAGAGAGTGAGAGATCTCCGTGTATTATTTTTCGAATGGGTGGGTGGCTGGTGGGAACCGAGAACATCAACTCCGTGCTTCGCCTAATCATCCATGAAAGGCCAGAGTGTGCCACCCCTTTTGGTCCTCCAGAGATCTCCTGCAGCCGACATATCTGCGTCGGTCTGACATAGTCCTCCCCCGTAATTAAAACGTTACCGGGATTATTAATTTCGCAGACTGGAAATAATAACCCGATCAAATATTCGCCGCACTAACAAGAACTTGACTTCCCTCTCTCTCTCTCTCTCTCTCTCTGTCTGTCTCGCTCGCATTATAATATATATTGCTGATCTGGTCTTGTCAGGTACCGTTTCAGGTACTCCGAGTCCAGACTCGAAGTGAAATATCTGCGAGATTCAAGGAGTTCTTAACCAAATGTGGAACGTCGGAATTTTTTTATTATTTTTCCTTCGTTCGCCTGAGTTAGACCTAACTGTAAATTAGTTTTTTGCTCGCATCTTTAGACTCGATTAGTATTATAAATGGCCGAAAATTTTTGTCCGGCAGGATTAGAGGCTTGGCATCTTTTCTCTCTCGCTCTCGCGTCGTGCACGCCCGGCCAATTAGCGGCCATTTTAACGTTCGATTTGATTAAGGCCGATAACTTGCGGGAAATGTAAATTGATTTTCCCTAAATGGCCAAAAAGTTTAATTACGCGCCCGACGATTGCCCTAATGCACCGGACTGCACTGGTTTTCTTTGTCCGAATGATTGATCTGACCGCGGCGGTCATCCATCACCGGCCGATGATTGAAACACCTCGCCGTCGCGGAACGGTGTAAAAACCGGAGCCTAACAAGGCGAGGGGTAAGCAGTGATTGGCAGGCGAAAAGTAACCGACGGTTTGCTGGTTTTAAGCATCGCCCCGGCCCCGACTTATATGGAATTATTGGTTTTGCCCTATTCCAGTTCGGAGATAAATATTTTGATTAGGCCAGCGCATGGGCATATTTACTTTTAATTATGGAGATCGCCTCCTTTCGAGTTCGCAGTAGAATGACCGCTTCGGAGTCCCACTTTTCGTTCAGAGATCGCTTCTTCCTTTGTCCCCTCGTGCGGGTTCCATTTCAAAGGAAACGCTTTCGCCTTTGCAGTCAATTAATTTTTGAGTAATTCCGAAAACGAGAGAAAGCAGACAGATGAAACTCAGAGATTAAAAGTAACGGAAAGGAAACGGGAGAGGGAACGAGGAGCCATAAAACGAGGATAATAAGCAGCTACAAAGGAGAGAGCCTCTGCCATCTGGGCGTTCCTAACGCGCCTAGTGATCGATTTTACCAGAAAACGGCCCCAGAAACGGGTTCACTCTGATTCATGGTTTTCTCCTCCTCAAATCCGTATAATTTGGGCTCTTTTTCGTGTTATTACTTTCCAATTACATCGGTTCTGGGTTTCCATTCGGAGTGAGCAAGGGAATTACACACGCGACAGGAGTCCGCTCTCCCGAGGTCGTTGCCGCGTTGCTGATGCCTCGCTGACGCCATCCGAAGAGAAACGGACCACCAAAGCGTCGGTCCCGAACGCAATTCAACTCCGAAAATTTCCGTTCTCACGTCACGTCACGTCACAAATTATTTTGAGGCGTAAGAACACGAAAATATTACGGAGACCTTTGCATCCCATCGTATCAGAGGTTATGTTAACCAGTTGACCCCCTCGTGACCTTCTCCATGAATTATGAATCATAAAATCAACACATTTGGGCCTTTGAAGCGGTGGCCGGGCTGCGGACCGCGGGACGGACCGGGAGAAGGACGCGCGGCCCGTTTCCGGGACCGACCCTTTACAAAAACATATTTATCTCATGCGTTCTTGGAAAATTCAATTTCACCGTTATAATTGGCCATTAATTGCGAGCTCTTGCCTCATCTGTCTGACCTCAGGTTTCGTATCTTTCCTAAATTACACGGAATGTCATCCCGGAGTTGCAACATGACGCACTTTTGTTCGAAACTAGGAATATCTCATCTCTCTCTCCTTTCCGATACCTGAAAACCGTGGTTGTAGTCCGCAGGCTGTGAATAAAATCCCCGTTTTGAGTAATTTACGACCAATTTAACAGTCATGAATGAAGGAGATAAAGAAAATCTTTTGGATGGTTTTCAATTTTTTTCGTTTGGACAGCACAAGGCCTGCGCACTATGACAGCCTCACCTTTGACACCATCTCTCGTGATTTCTCTCCATCTAACTCCTCCACTCCTGTTTCGGGAAGAAATCAGCCCCTTCGTTCTGAGATTCCCACCCCTAATTGGCATAAATTCATAAATTCAAAATTTGAATTCGCCATTATGGGAAGGGCCAATTTAAAGTATTAATGACTGAATCGATGGCAAACAATTTACATTACATATGTATATATTAATAGCAACTTAATTTATTCATTTTTAATTATAGCTTCGCACAAAATTATTAATTGAGTATTTGATTGAAGTAATCGGCCCAGTGGCTGGGAGTGGCAGAAATCATTGCTGCCGGGTTCAAATCTCATTTTGAGCGATTCGATTGTGCCGTTACGTTTGCAGCGTTGACCTCTTCGCCCGAAGAGGAGAGCATTTGGCCAACAATTAAACTCCTCTCTGTCCTCATTCCTTCCATGTCCTCCGGCCCGAATTCACGTATTTAAATTTACATAGAAGGCTTGTAGATAAAAAGCCTAAGATAACATAATTTATTGTATTTAATAAATAACGATAATAACAAAACAATGTAATCTGAGTTTGTGCATCGGAGTCGTAAAGAGAAATCCTGTTACGATGGCAGAAACTTCGCCGCCCGCGAACTCACTAACTCTAATCGCTGTGTCTCGACATTTTTCACTGGAACGGCACCGCATATGACATTGGCATAAAGAAAGGCTTTGGGCTTTCCTTAGGAAAAAAGATTTCATTAACATAATTTATCTCCAGTTTATCTCAAAACGAGACTTTTTATTGTCCCGAAGGAAATGAAGAATCTTTTGTCGTATAATCGAATAAAATATGGTTCCCATTCTTTTTTGAATATTTCACCAAATAACTGTGAAGAAGAATAAATAAGAGTGTAAAATTGTTGAAAAATTCCCGAAATGAACATAACGTCACGTGGTTATAAACACCCCAAAAGATAGAAAATCCCTCCGCTTCGGCCGTCTCATAATCATTTCCATTACGACCATTATTATGAAGATGCGAACTCACTGTTGCCGCCCTAATCCCTTCTTACACCTTTCTCTCCCATAACCAAACCTAAAGAATAATGATTAACAACTTCACATGCAAAGTTAATTGTTGGTTTAGAAATACAGAAAAGAAAGAAATTAGAGACTCGGAAAAAAATGTGGTAAATAAACAACGTGCAAACGCCCCGCCTGTCAAAAACACCGCAATTACGTCTACCGTAGAAGTCCACGTCGAAAATGAACACTCGCGCGCTCCCCCCCTCCCTCGGCCACCCTCTTCTTCATCCCCCTCATGCGGTCTCTCTCTCTCTTCCAGGGCGCCGAGAGGAAGACCCGCGACGAAGAACGCAGGGCTGCCAAACGCAAAATGACCGCCACGGGAAGAAAGAAGATAGACGAGCTGTATCATCCGGCCTGCGAGAGGTCCGAGTTCTACTCGATGAGTGACCTCTCCAAGCCGCCCGTGCTGTTCTCTCCAGCAGAAGACAGCATCGACAAGGTGAGTTTCCTCCAGGGGGCTGGAGGAATTGCTGCCAACCTGTCGCTCACTCTCCCTTCATTTTCAGAGTCAAATGGATCTCCAGAACTTCTACGGCCATGATCCGGAAAACGGAACACTCGCCAACGGCGAATCCAACTCCTTGGGGAAACAGTCTCCGTATTTAATACACTCGAAACCGGCGACAACCCCAACGCTCAAATTCCACAATCACTTTCCACCGGAACCTCTGTGAGTATATATCCCATCAGATATTATCAGCTATCGGAGCGTCGGTTGCATTTCCACTGTTTGCTGTTTCAGCGATAAGAAGGACGGTATCTTAGACAGCGGCCTTACAACGGACGGAACGGTGTTCAGTCCTCCCCTGAAAAGGCCAAAGATAATGAGCGGTCCGCCGCATAACGAACGAGTGATGCTGTATGTCCGACAGGAGGGCGACGAGGTGTACACCCCTCTCCACGTGGTTCCTCCGACCACCCAAGGCTTGCTCAACGCGGTACGTAGAGGGCGGTTAGGGGCTGTTTGGGGGGCCCAAAGGGGAGAACAAAAAACAGTCGGCTCCCAGACGTAAATGTTCGGCTGAATGTCACGCTCGCGTGCTTTTCAGATCGTGTTAGGTCAGTTCCTTTAAGTTCGGTCTAATGTGTTCGATCCAAAACGTAAATGTCAGTTTGTTTTTGGCAGTTAGGTAACCTTTCGACTCCGCGGAGCCATCTTTAACATTAACAGGAAGCAAATGTCACTCATATTTTATTAATGCGTCAACATTTTAAGGGTTATCCAATGTTTCCAGAATCCGCAAAACAAATACAAAAATTATAGTAATCGCATCGAAACAATTGTGGCTTTTCTTATTGGCTTAAAGCGATACTTTCGGTTATACTTTCCACTTTATACTCTTTCCACTTTTCCTCCCCTCGCGTTGCAAATCTAAAATTTCTCAGCGTTTGCACTGCTGCGGTTCACCGATTTAAGCACACTATGAAAATCCAAAATTGACAAAGAACCCCCAAAAAAGTGTTACTTGAAAAGCACCCCCCAAACGGAAACCAATTTAGGGATTTCGGCTGAGTCTTTGGGGGGGTTCGTTGGTGCTTTTCTTCCCTCCCCACCTCCCCCCCCCACGAAATGAAAAAATATAGCCCACTGAAGAAAACTTTGCTATTTTAGGAAAATTCGAATTGAAAATTTCGAGCCATCACATATCTGGTAAGTTTGCTTATTTACTCAACTTCGCTTAACTGTTATCATCACCGCCATTAACTCATTTAATACTTTTTGTTTTCTGATAGTTAACAGAAGTTAGTCTAGTAACCCAGAGTAACGGTTGATATAATCGCCCTCTAACGTCGATGGCTCTCATTCCCCGCATGTGCTTAACCTCAGCAAAAGCTTCCAAATTATTAATTACAGCACTAACCGGAATGCGATACTCGGTTGCATGTGCGTTTATCTCTCTCTCTGTCTCTCTTTCTTTCGCTCTCTTTCTATCCCTCTCTCTCTTTCTCTCTCTTCTCTCTCTCTCTCTCTCTCTCTATCTTCATCAGGTCAGAAAGATTACCCCTTTTTGAAAGAAAAACGAACTATCCGTAACTTCCTAAAAGCAAAAGTGGGCTGTATTTTATTATTATTATTATTGAAAATCTCCCCATAAAAAAACTGCCAAAAAGTATAAAGAAAAACAGTAACTGTTAATCTGTTTTCCTTTATTTTTCCAGATTGAAAATAAGTACAAACTTTCTGGCTCAAACATTAGTAACCTATATCGAAAAAACAGAAAGGGGTAAGTCATTGTTTTCATGAAGTAAAAATCACCTTTGCAGCTTTCCAACACAATACTAACACTGGAAGGCGGTGCATGCGATCAAAACTAACACTCTGGCCACTAACACTGTCTCTCCTACCAGATATGAAAGGCTCCATCAGTTGAAGAGTGTTCACCGGTTATTATACTTTGAAGCTTTGAACCTCAACGTTTTCAGAATGAAAACAATGTTTCCGATCGTTGTATTGTTACAACCCATAAATCATACAATAAAAACCGTAATTAGAATCGTTTTTATAATCCCGTTCTGAGAACTCTGGTTTTTATTTCACTTCACAACAGAGTCTGCTTCGAAAAGAAAAAAAAATTTTCCCTACCGAAACGTATTCAAAACGTTTTCAAAATGGCGGCGTTCGGATGTTGAAATTCGTAACGGTTTTTCTCACAACATAAATTGGGAAATTTTGTCGGTGTAATTTGTTTAAATTTTTTTTTTGGCGGTTGTGTTTGGCCACATTCGAGGGTTTTTATTTGGACCATTTGGGTTTTTATTATTTTTTTATTTTTAAGTTGAGAACAGCTCGAAATTGCATATAAAATGGCCGAAACGAAATTTGGGACTTTAACGGTTTTCCGTTGGGCTTTTTCGAGACGAAGGAAAATTTGCATTTTTCTTCGAATTTACGGAGGGCAGAAAAATAAAGTCGTTTACTGCATAACATTCTCATGACATAATGGCTGCGTTTCTTAGCGACGATAACTCAGCGGCCGTTAAATTTTCTCAAAAGCTGTAATTTTCATTATAAAAATCTCCGATAAAATCACGGCTCCATTATTTTTAATAATGTATTTATAAAAAGTAAAAAAAGGAACTTTGTAAATGTTGAAATTGAAAAAAATCAGCTTCTTTGAGTGTGCACAGCCTTCTTTTTTCGTTATTTCAATCGATAGTTCGGTCAGTGCTGCCAACAGAACAACGGCTAATGGTTGACTTTGTCGTTTCAGGATTACAGTCAAAATTGACGACGACATGCTCAAATACTACTGCAACGAGGATTTGTTTCTGATGGACATCAGACAGGACCGCGAGGAATGCGACATGTTCGAGATTACACTTATTGAGCTGATGGATCGCTGACGGGAAATTATTTCTTTTCTTACAGCACCAAAATGATGATCTCATTTAATTCTCTCTCTTTAATTCCGATCGCATTTGTTTTTGTCGTTTCTCGGGTTGGGCAAAGCTTTCGCCCAAAGCTTTCGAATGTCGCCGACAGTGCGGATAAGTGTGATCCGATTTGTTCATTTATGAACAGTTAAATGATTTTTGAACGCGGATGACAGAAGTGATCGAATTTGATGTAAAAAAAAAAATAATAAGTTAATATCAAATCGACAAAACATTTAAAAAGTTTGACAATTTAAGTGTTCGTTTTTTTTTTTTACAAGTTATCATATTTTTGTTAATTTTTTTTACATAAATATTAGTTATTAATTTTTAAATTTATTAGTCGATGTTAAGTCAAAAAAATGCTTATGATGAAATAATTCATTGTAGAAATCGGTGTAGTTATCACTGTTACGTGTAAAAAAAAAAACTTTTTAATTTTTTTTTATTATAAGCCATAGACTTGAGACTCTCTGCGAATGAAGAGGAAAAAAAAAGAACATTTCTCAAAGGGTTGATCAAAAATTATGGGTTTGCAAAATGCACATTGTGATATTTTATTGTTATTTCGTGACGGGTCGACAACAATTCACTCCCGAAATGCTCAGAAACAAAATGGCCGTCTATGAGAAATGCCTCAATTCGTGTAAATTGTGATAGATTAAAATGTGTCAGCAGTCGATGGAAGGGGTTAATGACAAAGTATTCCCAGAGAAGAGTTGCCTTCAGCAAAGCAAATGAAAGCTGAGGGTTTAACAAAAGAAATGCGACCGCTGAGAAAAAATAACAAAATGAGCATTTCACGTGAAATGTCAGCATCAATTGCATTTAAAAATCGATTGTCAGAACTCATAATGTAAAGCGAATGTATAACTTTTTATATAATGAAAGTTGAAAAAGCTGCCCAATCTTGCCATACCGTATATTATTTTTGAGATATTTATTAAGCCTATTTTCTCGGAGTATATTTTAGTTGTTATTAATATAATCAACGCTCATAAGTATAAGAATTGCCTTAACCTTTTTGTTATAGTTTTAATTATAGTTTATTTATGAGTAACGAAACGATTTCTTCCTGGTTTTGATCGACCCTTAATGTATTTAAGTTTTTACGTTATATTGAAAATTCAGATTGGTATTTTTTATAATGACGCATCAAAGTAAATGAATGTGTATTTCTGATTAATTCTCTTGGCCAAAACAATTTTCGTATTTATCAATTACTCATATTGAGTACAAATTTTGTAAATTTTTTCTTTTCTAACTGGATATGGGATTTTTTTACAATAAAATAATTATAAAAAATGACTATATTTTAACGTTTATTTTGAACTTACCTTTCCCTTCTCGCCAAACAGTTCCTGAAATCACTTCTTCAGTCGAATTCTGGGGTGAAACAGAATATGAGAACCTCATTCTCCTCTTGATTTTATATTCGATTCTTCGTTGAGGTCATAAGTGTTACTTTCCACTGTTTCACGTTTATCGACACGGATCTGCCTTAAAATTATTGTTCAGGCAAACTGAAAGCGCTCGTGTCTTGCAATTTGCCTAGTTTTTTATTTCCCTAGGCGCGAACGGAAGGCCATTGGGTTATTCGGACAGTGAGTGTTACCACCAAATCAGTAACGGTAATTGTGAGAATAGTATTTTATGTAAAGTAGCCATACAATACAAACTCGCCACCCGCTACAGTACCTTACATGTCCATTCAGGCGCTGTGCAGGCAAACAAGAAGTGCGCAAAAACCCCGCCACCCTAACGGAGAAACCGCTAAATGAAAAGTAAAGTAGAGTATCCATACAGTAAGAGCTTTTCATTAGGTAATAAAAGAAATAATATTGCAGCTGTCTAACGATTTTGAAAAAGTGAGAAAAGGAGACGGGTGTTTTTTTCCTATAAATTTCAAATGGCTCACATTTCACAACAAAAATCCAATCCAATAAGTACGTCATTGATGAAAATATAATCATTATTTCATATAAAAATACTATTATATTAAAAATACAATTACAGAACACAATAAAATACAAATATACATTGAAAATTATAAATTAGAGAAACTCAATTGAATATCAACAGTGATGCTCCCGAGGACTTTAACAGATTCACCTCTGTGCATACGTCTACATAAACGGGTAATTCTGATAATAAACGTGGACGATTTGAGGTATAAGCGAAATGAAAAAGATAAAAGAAACGTTTTCAATATGAGGAATTAAAGTCACAGATCCAAAGCGCAAAAACGCAATTATATAAGAACAAAGACGATTCATTTCTTTCCAACCGTCCGCTCTCTGCGAATGGACTTCTCTCTGCTCCGATTGGCTTTTCATGTCAGTGCAGACTCCGCCCATCTTTCCGTTTTCTTTCTTCTGATTGGCTGCCATGAGCAGTCTCGTTTATCATTCACTCTTTATATTTCACAGTTTTCTGTCACTTCCTCATTTCTAACTCAAATAGCCGATGGGGTGTTGGGGGTGGTGAGCGTCAAGATCCGGCGATGAAAGTCACCGAATGGTTACTGGGAACACATTTCCTATATATGTATTAAAATCTCGTTGGGGAAAAGTGTATTTAAAGCAAATGGACACATATTTTGATTGAATAAAAAACCTTTGAAAAGTTATGCATCTCTCTTTGCTCGGAACAAAATCGAACCCTTTTTTGAACCGGATGATAACCGGGGATTAAAAATGGATTACATACGATGACATTGTAAGGAAAAGGGCATCCTTTTACAAAAATGGAATATACAAATTGCCCTCACGCTGGCAAAAGATTATTAACACAATTAATTCAAGAATAGATGAGACAAAGAAAATATTTCAGAACTTCAATTAAGGACAAAATAGACAACGAACTCGCCCTTCGTTACGGGAAGCGTGGAGGAGGGAAGGCGCAATGCCCTGCAACCGGGTGGAGGTCCCTCCTTGCCTCCCTCATCCCGCGACCCTAACGGATGGGCGGGTAAGAAAAGAAAGAAAGAAAAGAATAGAAGAGGAATTCGCCCAAGAGTCAAAACCAAACCAAACCTGTGACAATCGTGATTATCAAAGAAACAACTCCTGAGCAAGTTCACACAGGAGACGACGGGATAATCAGGTGGATACAATAAAGTATCAAAGATAAATACACCAGCGATCTGCGTTCTTGTACAAAATTGTTGAAACTTGGAAATTTCCGAGGGGACCGCCAATATTTTCAAAGGTCAGAATCATCAACAACAAAAAGCGCATTTTTTCATTTTTTATTTGTCAATTGTTTAATTTCTAATTATTACATGTGCGGACAGGATGAACCCTACGGGCGATACGCAAAAGACAATGGAGGAGCGTCCTAAGATTAGTTAAATAGCGCAAAGAATGGTGAACTAAAAGAGTCACAGAAGTTTGGCAAAAGATGAGGTGACAAAAACTTCTGAACATTCTGAAATTAGTGCAGAGACATTAGATTAGACTGAATGAATTATTGATTATGATGAAGATATAAGAGACGCCAAAATCCAAGATTATTCGGAAAAATGTGAAATATAAGTTAAATAGTTTGAAGATTCTAGGGGAGCGGCTGTCAAGGAACCAAACATTTACCAAACAATTTACCAAGAAACCATCCAAAGTTCACAAAACGCTGGTATACAACGGCGGAATTAAAGTAAGAGAGATAGCAGAGGCTGAGAAGAAAGTGTTTGTCACACCTTATACCCCCTTATGGGGGTGCGTGGCACAAGGGGCGTGGCGCCCTTCCCGAGCATGTAGCCTTATCCAGACATAGGGGCTCTGCCTGGGTGGACCACTCTTTCCCCCTGTTACCCTCCACTCTTCTAACAACGAACCCACCATCCGTTTCAGGGATCGTGGGGGAGGGGAGGAGGGAGGGAGGGATATCGGCAGGAGTTCCCTGATGGATAATCAGGTATAAAGATGAGATGAGATGAGACCTGAAAACATTACTATCCGTCCGAAACAAAAATATATTCTGTGAATACATAGAGCTAGAAAGTGATGGCAACTTTATTTTGAAACAATCATGGAGTTATTTTAATCATTTATATTCAAAAGGCAGAACTAAAGGAGCATACAATGCATCATTACTTTACAAAATGAAGACAGAACTTGAATAAAAAAAAAGAAATACCTTTTTCAACAACAAACACCTCACATCAGTGGTTGCAATGGTGAAAATTCATGAATTATGGTTCGAACTGCTTGACCATCCATCTTAGGATAGATCTTGCTAAATTACACTGGGAGAACAGGAAGGAACAGAAGAGGAGATTTTCATCAGATGAAGAAGTTATCACTTTTGTGAATAATTATTTTGCAGGGAAAAACACAGAGTACTATTTGGACAGGTTACATAGATGAGAGAGAGAATCACTGGGAGAAGTATGTAAACTTAAAAGAAATTTATGTTGAAAAATAAAAAAAAAATTTGAGCAAATGTCTTGAATCTTTGTTCAAAAACTTATCAGACCACTGAGGGAAAATGCGATTTTTCAGAATATAAAAAATTGAATGAATTGATTTGCAAAATCATTTGTGAAAAGAATAAAATAATTAGGATTGTTGAGACAAACAATCTTTTTTTTTTCCAACTTGGAAATATACCACTAAACAAAATTAATAACTTTAGCAGCATCACTGTTGATAATTAATTTTTCCCTCAGGAATTCATCATCATTAAAGAGCTCAAGATTAAACTTAAGTTCTTAATTGCAAAAGTTAATTTGGTCCCAGACTGTCTCAATAAGGAACAATTTGGGAAATAAGAAATGAATCACCAGAAAAACTAACATTAACATTAAAAAATTCTACCTTTTAATAAATTCAAACTCAGGATTTCTTCATGAACTTTGTGATACAACTGTCAGTGCTTTGTTGTATTTATAAATTTTATATTTTCCTGAAAAAAATGCACACAAATTAAATTGATGTTTTAAAAAATATACTTTGCTACTTAATAAAGGTATAATTTTTTACCTTAATTTCCTTTGACTTGCATTTGTTAAGACTTTTCAAAATAATTCAAACCTCCAAAAGTTCTGCAGCTGATGGAACACTCAATAACTAGTTTTTCTGAAATTATTAGGGAAATCATTTTAATTTATCAGAAACAATAAACTGAAAGGACTTTTTTGTAAGAATTTAAGCTTCAAAATTTCCTATGAAATATATAACATTTTATAGTAGGTTTTAGCACTTACATACTCTGGCTTTTCCTGTGCTCTTTCTTTCTTTTTTGATTATTCATTACTGCCTTTCGCCTATTCGCTCTACAATCCTCAAATTATCTTCGCATTTTTCTGTTATAATTTATAACTGATAAAATATCAGTTAACATAATTTAAATTTGTTAATCTTTCATTTCTTATGTTTCTGCAAATCTTAAATGTACTCATAATGGCCCAATGGCAGAAATTGGAATTAGGGAGCTTTTATGGTTTTAATGCTCACTGAAAATATCGTAATATCGGTAACACTTGTAAGCGACTCCAGAAAATAAGGAGCTCCTTGAGGCGCTGCCCACGTTTCACGGGGGATATTCATCCATTACACGTGACGCCATTTTCCCATTTTTGCTCCAGAATTGCGGTTACAGAGCGTCACGAAGACGTTGATGAATATATATTACACCAATACATGACTCCGTTTCAACTCAATCCAATGCCATCCTTTCACTAAATTAGGATTCCTTCAATAACTTGTAATTCCTTAAAGATGTAATTGCAATTCATATTAATATTTCTGACAATTTCCAAATTGCCTTTGAGTCCACTAGTTTTATTCATTTGTTTAAAATCCGCCATTCTTGCTTTCAAAGCACGTGTTTGAAAATTAAATTTGTATTTTGGCGACAATTTTTGTCGAAAGCGGAAAACATACTACGTTAGTTTTTTATATTCGTAACTTCAAAGTTATTAGCTTCGTTTTTAAAGGGAATACTAGAACAAATAAGTCCATTTAAAATTTTACTTTCCCCATACATAGCATAAAGAATTACATTGGCTTTTTGCAAATCATTTTCGAAGTAACTGGATATTATAAATTAAAATTCTCAATACTTTCTTAGATGTCAGTTAAACAGTCTTAGATTGTTCAATGAAAATGTGTTCCCTCAACGAAGTTGATGAATATTGTGAAAAGGAATTTTCACCCAAAAAGCAATCTTTTAAGTGAGTTCAATTTTCAAAAGTTTTACGTAAAATAATATTTCGAATGATAATCTGGAATATATTTATCTTTTTAGTGAGAACACAACCTGTCGTAGCTGTACTGATAAAGGTTGGGTAGTTTTACGTAAGAAAGACGTCTATTGCAAAAAATGTTTTTTGTCCACTGAAACTCATAAATTTCGAGCAGCACTTGGAAAATCCAAAATGATGAAACCTGAAGATAAGGTATTGGTTGCCTATTCAGGAAGTCAATCATCTGCTGCTTTATTACATTTATTACATTCTGGTACAACAGAACAACATAAAAAACTTATGTTTTCTGTTTATGTTTTATTTATTGATGGTAATAACAAACTTTTATTGAATTATAAATTTTTTAAAATAAGAAATTAATGAAACTTTTATTTTTCAGAGGGTTTATTATTCGACAATGAAGTTGAAGAAAGGAAAAAAATGGTCAATAAACTAAAGGAGGATTTATCAAGCTATGACTTTCCTTTAATTACCTGCACTTTAAGTGATTCCTTAAATGAATCATTTGCATTAGAATCTCAGTTAAACTTTAATGAAAAATATGACAGACAGTTAATTAATTTATTTCAAAATATAAAAAGTGTGTCTTCTAAAGAAGATTTATTATATTTATTAAGACAAAAATTGATTTTAAGGGTAGCAGAAGAATTAAATTGCAATAAAGTGTTTACTGCTGAAGTGGGGACAGATTTAGCAGTGAAACTCTTAAATAAGTTTTGTTTAGGCAGAGGTGGTCAAGCATCATTTGAAACTGTAAGTTCATTAAAAAATAATTATTTTTTTGTTTTTTAGTTCATATTATATTAAATTGGAAGTGTTTTGTAAAATTGAGGAATATTTATATAAAATTATGTCTTTTTTTAGGGTTTCTGTGATTCTCGTCATTCCAATATTAAAATTTTGAGACCACTGAGAGATTTCACAAAAAAAGAAATTATATTCTATAACAGATTACACAATATTGAATTAATCAGTTGGCCTTCACTGACAACAAAATCTCCAGCCAATGTTAGCATTCAAAAATTGACTGAAAAGTTTGTGGCAGATCTCCAAGAGGGATTTCCTTCAACTGTGTATACAATATTTAGAACAGCAGAAAAACTAAGTGCAGGAGCAATGAGAGAGAATTCAAATAACAGTATTTGTTTGCTTTGCAAGGGCAATATGGAAACAAATAAAAATAAGAATAATTACACAGCAGTTGAAGCTGCTGATTTCTCTAGAAGTGTTTCAAGAAAACAAATAAACAATCACTTAAAGAGAACAAGTGAAGGCTGTTGTGGCTCATGTTCAGGAAAAAAAGAAGCTGAAATTGATGCAACAAAATTAATGAAGTTCCTTTGTTATGGGTGTACTTCAATTTTAAGAGATTTGGTAAGTCATATATCAATGTGATGTAATTTTTATTTTAATTTGCCCAAATTCAGTTATCTTTTTAATGAATTCAAATCCATAAGACATAATCAACTTATAAATTTACTTCTTTTTGAATTTCAGACAAGTGTTGATTTACTTCCACATGATGTAGTTCAGTCAGTTGTTCAAAGAGAATGCCTAGAAACTATGAAAGAACAAATTTCTGATTTTTTGATTGAAAGTGAATGAAATTGAGAGTTAAATCATGTGCCTATAAAATCTAAAATATTGTGGCTGTCAAGATGGCTGTTTTTATTTTTGATGTCTGTAAAGTATTTATTTTCAGGGTATTTTTTATTAAAATTTTAATAAAAAGCAGAATTATTAATTTCAGCAATACCTAATTTTCAATTGTTCATTCTCTGGTTTGGATCCATTAAAAGTGCATTTAATAAATTTATGTTTTTTTTTAATTTTCAAATATCAAATCCATTTTATTGAATTTTTTACATATCTTCTTTTGCAAAATTTTATAAAATCTATGGTATTAAACTAGAAGTTCAATCAGAAATGCATTGGTGATGCTTTTATCAATTTGAAATTATTTTCCTTCCAACTGCTTATATAAGATAGGCACATAGTCATCCCATTGTGCCTGGTAAAAATTACCAGCAACAGGATTCCCCAAATTATTCTCTTCTGCAAACTTTTGAATAGAAAATTTTCCTCTGTGATCACCACTTCTGTTGCTCAATTTTCTCATATTTCCTGTTCCTATTTTGCCATTCTGCTTATAAATGAGGTACACATAACGATGAAGTCCAGTGCCCTAAATTAATAAAAATAATGGATGATCATGTTCTAAGAAAGAGGAATTGTTTCTAAAAATTCTTTATTTTTAACTTTACCTTGGGGGGTCCAGAACCAATGTATTCAGAAAGGGTCTCTCCTTTGCCTATGTCATTTCCAGGAATGTTCACCACAAGCCAATGATGCCACTCTCTAAATTTTGGTTCCTTTCGACTGGGGGCATCAGGGTCAGTCATGCAGAGAGTATAGAAGGCATCGGCATCGGCCTGCCATTTTATCGTGGTTGGAGGATTCTGTAATTTGTTAAAAAATACATTGGAATTAATTTATACCGACACATAGATCGTAATCAAGGGTTTCAAGGTTACTATTTCAAGGTGACTTCTTGTCCTTGAGTGTTAAAATTACGAAGTAATTAATTTGCTTCTCAAATTTAATTGACGAAAAACATTTTACAGGGTAATTCTAATCATTTAACTCTATTCGTAGTTATCAAAACAATTAAAAATACCTTCACTTGAGTAGGTGTCAATTCATTTCCAAGTGTCAAAGCCAAATTACCGTATTTAATCTCAGCTACTTCAGATGGAGACACTTTAACGACATCAGGAACGATTCCATGCTTTTCCATATTTGCTTTGTGACAAAATCTCTGCGGACAGTTAATAAACCTCTTCGCAAGCTTGCTACCGGCAAAAATAATCGATCGCATAATGGCGGACGTGTTTACTATTGAAAGGGAGTCAAGTTTGACGTCATTAATGATTACTGACGTCATTAAAAATTTCTTTACAAACTAAGAAGACTTGTTTATTAACTAAAAATGCCCGGTAGCCTCAGTCTTTGTAAATTTTAACCTTTGCATCTCTCTCAAGAAACCAAAAGAATGCATAATACCCCAAAAAGCAATGAAGTATCCTTTAGCAACAGTCTTGATTGCATTCTTACCCCCAAAATAATGTAAATTATATAAAAGAGATCGAACCTGATGCTTTTACAGATTATCAGGTTTTCAAAAAATTAAAAATTAATTTTTGAACAATGGTTTATTAAAGCTAAAGTTGCTGAGTAGTAATTGCTGTAATATAAATATTAGATATAATTCGCCATTTTTTATTTACTTTTATTAAAAAGAAAAGCCCCCGTGTACTCCGCAGCCTCTAGCGAATTTATTCTCAATATCCTGCCAGGAACGTTTATTAAATCGACTATAGCATTGGGTTTGAGAAAGTAATTCGGAAAAGCTTTGAAACATTCCGTTCTCAGCTTCGGAAACCATTGCTCTTCTTGAAGGCCCGACTCCATATTCTGCCTTTCGCTCGAAGACGAAGAGGAGCTTTTGCTCGTGTGATTGGTCATTGAGGTTCCAGTTGAAAGCTTTCCCTCCGAAGGCGAAGTTTCACAGTTCATTCTCACTTTCAAACTGTCAATTTCTTCCTGAAAGAACATGGTTTCTTAACAAACTGTAATCTGCGTTCCTGTGAGAGGATATTATTATACTAATCGTTTGTATAATTCTCACCCCAATATCTTCTATATTAAGAACAGGAACAGCTATTTCAATCCAAGATCTTCCGTAAGGACCTCTGACCAAAGAGCAGGGAAAGCCAATTCTGTCGGAAAGAACTTTGAACAGCATAGCTCTTTCTAAATAACTTCCCATTCGAATGAGCCCCAATGGGATGATGTTCGATCCCAAATGAAACTGAAAGAAATCAGGGATTATTAATTAGTTTAATTAATTAGTGAAATTCCGATGCCGGGATTAACGAACCTTTAGTTCATTTATGTGCGATTGTTTGTAATGACAAAAACAAACTGGGTCTGCTTCAGGACCTGACATTTCGTCAGCAACTAATTCGCCGATGATTTTTGCTCTCTCGCAAATTAATTGTGGATGAATGCATTGCCAATTGACGTCTCTGCAAAAGTGAAATTTTGGGTTCAGACGAAAAAAGGAAGAGAAAATTCGCTTAAGATTAACTATCCCAATACCCAAAATGCGATTCTGCTTTGACAATCTTTCTTTTAAGATCTTCCAAATACTCATTTAAATGAGGATCCGGGCAAATCTTTTCCAAATTGCACTCAGAATGAGCATTGCTGACGTGGTCCATATAGCTCAAAGAAGGGTAAGTGTTCACCGATCCATCCCAGACGAAGTCGTCTTGTGAGTTTCTGTCTGCTCCTTTCATGTATTTTTTCAGGTTTTGGGGCTCCATAGTTTTCAGAACTGAAACTGGAAA
Source organism: Brueelia nebulosa (assembly GCA_028293925.1). Taxonomy (NCBI): domain Eukaryota; kingdom Metazoa; phylum Arthropoda; class Insecta; order Psocodea; family Philopteridae; genus Brueelia; species Brueelia nebulosa. Next base: position 2,766,317 of record JAQIBA010000006.1, on the reverse strand, counting down.
AACATCTTCCGATCGAGAACTGAATCTTTCTTTCCGGTTAAGAAAACCTGAAGTGATTACCTGACTTCTGAGATTTGTTTTCGCTCTGATGGCTTTTAACAGAAATCGTTTCACTTTCCGACAGAGTTTCGTTGTTTGAAAAAAAATTGGCCACATAAATTGGATTCAATGGAGAAATCCGAGATTTGATGAAATGCTCAAGCAAAATGAATTTCGTATTGGGATTTGTGAAAATATAAAATCCGTCTTGGGTGATGTCTTGTAAGTCAAGCCGACCTGTTGATGAAATTTCGGAAGGAAGAAAAGCGGACAAGAAAGGTGAACTGCTCGACTTCAAATTAAACTTTACATTTTATTTTGAAATCTGAATTCGGTCTGAAGTAATTCTTCTACTTAATTGATTAGGCGGCCCGATCGAGTCGGTTGACCCTAGGGATGTCGATAGTAAAGGGAAAGAAAAGGTAGAAACGAATGATTTTGAAAAACCATGTCGCCATCTATAACACTGTTGCCCTCGGCGGCTTCCTGTTCGAATTTAGTGGAGATCCTTACCGGTGTATGCAAATTTGGCCGGCAAATGACTGGAAAAAATAGCTTCGATTCCCGCCTGCCAACTTGGCATTGAATACATGGTGTTTTTTTCTTTTATCATCCTGAAAATAAATCACGAGGCATTTCTCCACTGAGAAACGACATGAGAACGGGCTTAGATTATAACGGTTTCACAAAAGAAAATAAAATCCTCACCAGTCCAATCCACCCTTCTGAATGAATGCATTCACGAAATCCTGACTTAGGGAGGAAATGACAACCAGATGACCGGCCCATTCCCTGAAATCGACACGAGAACAGTGTGAGCGACATTTCTTAACAAAGGTTTCCTTACAGATCGTACCTGACGGATGCAAACTTGCTTTGAAGGCAGTCAATTATAATTTTGGTTCCGTCTAATGATTCAAATAGCAGCCGAGCTTCCGCCTCAGTCAAATATCCGGATAAGCATTCCAAAGCGTCCACTTGAAGAGCTGTGTCTTTCGTATCAATAGAGCCAGCATTCTGTTAAAATAAAATTATTTCAATCCAGATAATTCAGTCAAATTAGGTCAAAAATAAGGGTTGAAGTTACAGACATTTCTAAGAAGCTCAAACTTGGTCGAATTGTTCAGAATCTAATTATATTGGCCGCTAATATAATTCATTTATATAAAAATGGCTGCCAAACACATAATGTCAAATCCAACTTTTTGAATCGTTATATCTCAGAAACGGTGACTCTTAGGAAGAAAAGTATTACCACATTTTTTCTAGATAATTTTATTCTCTACAATTTTTATCTGAGCTATTTTTACGATAAAACTTACCGTTTTGCTGAAAATAGTGAAAAACTAATCTTTTACCATTTTTACCTCCAACATCGGATTTTTGATGACTCATAACATTTTATGCATAATTATACTCTGAACAATTTCACTAAATTTCAGCCTTTAGGAATTTATATAACCTCGAATGTCTAATTTGACTGGAATAAGATTCCAAAAAAATAACAGCAAAATTGTATTTCCACTGGAAAGTAACTTACGCAGTAAACACAGCTTATAAGCGCCGCCAAAAACCTTTCACTGATCAGTTTAATCCTAAGGTAGTCGTGAGAGGAAATGGCCGTGAACACCTGAATCAGGTTTCGGCAGAGCTCTGTGGGTAAGATAGCATTCTCGGTCAAGATCGAAAAGAGTTCTTCGAGTTTTTCATTTTCTAAAAAAGATTCCGCTGCTCTCCTGTCGTAGTTGCAGAGAACGCTGAGCGCATAAGCAGCCAGATTCCTCAGATTTAAATTCTTTTCGCGGGAAATCACGATGTCTGTGAGAGAAACCGCCTTTTTAGTTCCCATCCGTTGGGGACACCGCCACAACTGACTACTCTAAATGCTTTACTTAATAGCTGATTAATCGGGTTTCTGTTCATGATGGTCTCAAGGCAAGAGCCGTTCTGGGATAAGTTGGCTATGCCCAGGCAACATGGCTCTTGAATTTCCTCCTGGTTTTCTTCTAAATAAGAACAGAATTTGTCTTCCATTTCAACGGAATGCAGAGCCTGAAATAAAAAAGATACAATTTTTGTCCGTTCGATTATTCCCGAAGTAGAGGCAGTCTTCGAGAGACAAATATTTACCAAACGTCCTTTTCGAGTCTGAGACATTCTCGCTAAAACTCCAAGGATTTTCCTAATGTTAGTTTTCCCGTGAGAGTTTTCCATGAAATTAATCAGTCTCATTAAACATCCGGACTGCAGGAGATAATCGCAGAGTTCAGAGCAGTCGACGACATTCAGGAGCAGATCCAAAGCTCCCTCGTGCAGATCAGACCATTCCTCCTTCTCCAAGATGTCCAGAACCAGCTCGACCCCAGAGGCATCTCGAAATGCAAACAGCACTTTGGTATCTCTACACCAGGACGTCAGCTGGAAATAAATTTTCACAATCAGAAATGCGTAAAATGTGGAGATACATAAAATTATGTTTCGACTCGACAACAAAAGGAGTTACAAATGTCGTTAAGCCGATCCAACCTGTTTAAGGACGTCGATTGCCAATGCCTGAATGGTGGGATAGCTGGAGGAAATCAAATCCAAAAGCAGTTTAATATCAAATCCAGCAGAAGCCGTAAAAGCCTCGATGCCATTAACGTCATTCAGGAGGTGACCCATTATCTGAAATGGGAATGAAATCAATTACCTTAAGGCGGTGAATCTCAGTGGAGGTCCCCTGTTAAGACTGAGTGCTGAAAAAAAATGTAAAGTTGATTTTACACCTCTTAGAGTAATCATTTTCATAGAAACTCTTTTCTCCCTGATCGCTGTTGGAACTTTAAATGAAAAAGTTCTCTTCGTAAAGCTTTAATACTTTGTGATCAGTTGAAATCCGGGAAAAATGAGAAAGGGATTTAGAAAACAATTAAAAATTTATTCTGTCGGGTACAAATGGAGCTTTCTAATTTATGGAAAATTTTAGTAGAATTTCTGGAAAACTTCGGCTGCTGAGTGGCAAATCTTTGCAGGAAAATGTTCACCATTTATTGACTTCTCATGAGAAAGTTTTTCAATACTTTCTCGATTACTTTTAAATATTTAAAAAAGAAACACAGAAACCTCTCGACATGAGAAAAACGTCACTATTAATTACAATTAATTGCGAAAGAAGTTAATTCGAACCGAAGAGCCTTCAGTTTCATCGCATCATCATCGTTCTGTTTCCAAACTTCTGAAACTTTGCCAGAGATTTTAAACCAAAAGTGTTTTAATGAATGCAAAGCTGAAAAAATAAAGATTTCTAAACTGTTCAGAGTGAAGTTAACCGAAAAGAGAACAAAGCTTACATCGAGGCAATTTTTTTCTACGTCAGGGTCGGGGGAAGTTATTCTTAGAAATAAAATTTCAATACAGTTTTCCACACGGAGCAAATCCGAAGCAGCGTGGTATTCGCTGCTGAGCTCTGCCAGTATAAGTGCTGAATATTCCTGCAGGACAACATCCGTTTCCTGGAAAAAGAAAATAAGAGCATTTACGGCCTCGGCTTCATCTTTTGTCTATTTTCTTCCCTTTGTGAGTGGAAGAGATTTAGAAATCTCTTCTGGACTTCAATCCATATGTATCGCTGAGGAAAACTGCCTTGGAAAATTTTTACCGATAATAAAACCAATAATATGAGTTCGGAGCTCTCCAAATTCAAAGCAGCACGGAGCGCCATAAATTTTTAAAGCTTGTTAAAAATTTAATTAAATTCTTTATGTCGATGAGCTTTCTTGAGAACGTGAACCTATCCGCTTAATGAAAAGCTACAGTTGGACGCCATTTTTAGGTTTAGAACAGTTGGGATCAATCGAGATATTTTTGATGAAACCTATCGCTGACATCGGATAATTCCCCGATGTAACCGTCGATGACTTACCTTTTCTAAGATTTCGACGAAAGTTTTGAGTACGTTTTCCACATTGAACATCTCCTGCCGAAATTCTTCCAAACTGCACAGCATCCCGAGCAGTTTGAGGGAAAATCGCCTCAGGAGATTGTCCGCGTGATGGACGAGGGGAAACAGGTACGAGAACACCCCCAAGGAGGTCAACGTCTTGAGGTTTTCCGGGCCTTTCCTGGCGAAGCCTTCGAGGGAGGCGACCGCCTGGAAGAGAGAGGGGAGGTTGGGGTGCGGCCCTCGAGGGGGGGCGGGGGGAGCTGACCTTGAGCACGACGTTGTCCTCGGGGCTCTGGAGCATGTAGATGACGGTGAGTGCATTTTTGGCGTCTATGGTGATGAGATCGAAGGTGGTTTTGCCGGTGACTTGACGGTCTTCCCGCCGGTTTCCACCAGTGGTGTCTTTGAGGCCTCCGAGGCCCTCTTTTTTTTTTCCTGCCATTTTTGGCCAGTTTCAGTCGGCCATTATTTGTTTACAGACACATATTCTCGTGACGTAATATTTAGCAAAGTGATTTGAGGACTGAAATTAGAACTTTTAAACAAATCTCTGTGAGAATTTGTTATTACGAAATGCCAACACTGTAAAACAGAGTTTGCAAATAAAGTCAAAATGTTTTAAAATAAATTTGATCTGTTTTAGTAAAAAGAATATAAGATTAAATTTAGAGAAAAGGGATAAGTCAATCAGTATAGAATGATGAAAGTAAAAGAAAAACTCAATAACAATAAGGTTAAAAGGGAGAATGAAAACTGAAGAAAAAAGACTAAACCGGTTTGGTTGAAGTCACAGAGGGGACTAATGATGAAAAGACAAAACTAAAAGTGGAGCTTTTTCTCTTCTTTCAAATTTTCCAGAAAAGCTTTAGAATTTTCCAGAAAAAGACATTCACAGTCTATCAAATCCAAAGCTTCGAAGACCACAGATTCATAACACTGTATAAATCGAAACCCTTAACTATCTCTTGATAATCTTCCTCTCAGACTGAGACGAGAGATGAGGAAAGCAGAAAATTACTGCCCCGTGACGTAAAGGGAATCCTAAAGTACTGATTATTATCATACCATAAGGCACCTTTGTTAAAAGGTATATAAAACTGTCAATAAGATATGGTCTAAAGATAAGAGAACGCACACATTCAGATAGGAGAAGCAGAATAGGAATTTAGAAATTAATTTTTTTTATGCTGCAGGCATATTTATTGTTTCTCTGAATAAATTTTTAATGAAAATATTCATAAGCTTAAAAATTCCTCCCTCATTCTCTCCCTCTCAAAAAATCAAAAAAATCAGTTGAAAATTGATAAAATTTTATCTTTAATTTCGCAGTTTTACGTTTGGTTTTTCACATTTTTAAACGGTTTTATTTAACTTGGTTTTCGTGTCTGTCTGTCTGTCTGTCTGTCTGCAAAGACCGATAATCAAAACTTTGAAGCGAACTTTGACCCGTTTCCCTCGGACCGATTTCTTTCAAATTTTGCACACACTTTTCTTTTAATTGCGAATTCAAATTTCTGCAATTACTTTTTAATAATGCTCAGGTAAAAATAAAAAAAATTCCCAAATTCTAATTAATTACTCAACTTAAGGGTCCTTAAATGAGATAATCTTATCTCAGGCCGATAAATGAGCGGACCGCGCGCATTTAAAAATGTTCTGTTATCAATCTTTGCAACAATCATACTCAGATAAAAATAATAATAACACCGTTTAAAAATAAAAATAATAATATTCTGCATATTGCCACCCTCGGCAGTTTTTGTCAGGAGATTGTACTCCACACAGAGTGCTTTTTTAGTTTCATTTTTTTTCTTATTAAGATAAAACTAAAAAGTAAAAAAAATTAAAAAATATTTTTAGAGTAAAACGGTTTTATTTCAAGTGCACTAAAAATTAAAAAAATAATTTGTGATACAATAGTATTAATAAATACATGGGTGACAAAGAAAAAGGCCAATTTTTTGTACACAGTATAAAAATTATCACATAATATTATCAGTATAGGTTTAATGTCGCAAAATATAATACAAAATAAAAAATTGAATTGTGAAACAAAATTGAAAAATTGTTCTTTTTCTTTGTCACCCATGTATTTATTTATTTATTAATACTATTGCATCCCAAATTATTTTTTTTTAATTTTTAGTGCACTTGAAATAAAACCGTGTTACTCTAAAAATTTTTATTTTATTTTTTGAAAACTTAATTGTTAAAAAGTTGGAGAGGTTGTGAAACTTCCGCTTTAAAATGAACCTGATTGACCCGTAATTTAAATTAAATCTCCAAAGTCTCGTCATATTAAAAAAAGCTTTCGGCGGCTGTTAAGTATCGGAATTGTGATTAAAAAACGTCCAAAAACGGATAACGAAATAAAATTTTATCTTGCGAAGTTGGAGGAATCGATAGTTGCAAAACCCAAAAGCAGTCTGCAATTTCCAGAGCCGAACGCCTTTCTCGCATTGAGAGCGGCCCGCGTCTACTCCGATTCATAACAAAGAGACGTTCGCAGAGAAGCATTTAATATGTACGCCGCTCACCGAACCCGACAACGTTGAACAGTCCGCTTGGAACGCGTTCGAAGTGCACGCCAAAGCTCCCGGGCTTCCGTTCAAGGTAGGAAAATACTCTTTCGACCCGTCTTTTCTCCCAACTTTCCTTCCTTTCGCCCGTTGCTTTCTTCCGCGGGAGAAACGGGGTCAAACTATGGCGGTTTACGGCTCGCTATCAGTTTATTTTCAGACGAAAACCATTCGAGTCCACGTGCCGAACGCTTTGACACGGTTTCTGCCTTTATGTCGCTTTATGAATCTCTCCGAGGTTTCCAGTGAACCTTTTCTCTTCCCGATCAGAGAGGGAAATTCGTTGGCTGCACAGTTTGGGGATTTCTACTTCCGGGGGGTGTCCACTGACGGGGGAGTGAAAGGGGAGGGAAAAGGCATCGGTGACCAGCTTTTGAAACCGCAAAATCCGCCACGTTGGATCGGATCCCTGCCAAAAGTTTGCGTTTGACCCAGGGGAAGGCCTACAAACGAATAATTGGATACATTTCCCAGGAAGAATAATAAACAAGTGGCTCGCAATCGTAATTTCACGGAAGAGTTTTTTTTTATACTTTTTTCCGGCTCTGCTGGAACTATTATTGAAATTCGGACCAATGAATTTATAATGCACTGAGACGAAGAAAAGTTCAGTTTGATTTTTGTAAACCGAACGTGTCTCTCTCTTTCTATCAAGATTTGTTGGACATTAGTATGAACCGTTTTTCCGTGTGTTCATTCTGTTTTAGAAATTTATTTTGGAAATCTAACTTTAGATTCTACTCTCTTTTTTGAAAATTCAATTTTTAAACCTTTTTTTTTATTTTATTTTAACCCTTCATTCGCCCGTCATCAACTCCTGACTCGTTTGCATCATTTTCTCAACCGCAAACTGCCGTTGAGATATATACATATATGAATTAATGATTTTCTGTGTTTTGTGTTCTGACAAATGTTGTCGTTGAAAACGAACCTTTTCGTGTCGAATTGGAAATTTTTTCTACTGAAATTATTCTTTTTCGAAAAGTAAACGTTTTGGAAGCAAAATTTCAGGACTTTGGAAATTTATTATAGGATACCCGCATTAATTTCTTTTAATAGTCTCCTATCATTCTCTTTATCACTAGGCTTGTTTCATTCAGGTCGAAAGACCTTAGTCATACAACGATCGTTCCCCTCCAATCATTCCCTCTTTTATTAATCTTAAACTTTTAACCCTTTGGGGTCGTATGTCTACTCTCAGCCACCACAGCAAGGAACTACAGTATACGAATATATACGAATCTTATACTGTATGCATTCCTATATCAGTTTAAACTTTTCCTCAATTTCTATTAAACCTTTTCATCAACTAATACAACTGGAGATAACAAAATTTAATCTAAACAGAAGTTTAGAATTCCAAAGAATATTTTCTAAATTGTATTTATCAGTAATTAGAGATTGTCTCTTGTTAAAATATGACTAAATATTACTGAATATTATGTATATGTATCCCTGCTCTTTCCAAAGAAATTAATTCCTCCCAAAAGATACCCATCCCCAAATTTCATACGACCGCAAAGGGTTAAAAATTAGGAGTGAGCCGCGAATTCACAATTGTTCGTCAAACCCTTTCCCTAATTATTTCCATCACGAAACCAACACCTATGCCCTCTCGTAAAACTCGCATTTGCAATTTTATTTCAAACTCCAGTATTTCTAAAGAGCAGAATAACTAAAATAAGAGGTGAATAAAAATGTGCCCTCGTCTTTCAACGGTTTAACATTTTTCAAACGTAAACAATAGTGGTTTTGTTTAATTTAAAGCCTTCTGGATTTAGATTTAAATGCAGCTTCTTCTAAATTATATCCGCATCGCGTGGAAATAAGCAGACAGCGTGACTGTCAGCCGCCTCTGCAAATATAATTTCTCCTACAGCAAACACTCAAAACTTGTAAGGAATGCAGCAGATGATTCGAAAATGTTTTCCCATCCGCAGGTTTCTTATTTGATGACGCTCGACCTAATTAAACGCATGTCAAAATTTCATTTCGGTTTCAGCAGTTTGCCTTTTGCGAGCACTTCTCTCCTCCTGAATTTTGTACTTTCTTCTCGACCGTATGAAATATCGACCCGTTTTTAAATTACAGTGAGGAGACTTCTGAAAACGACTTTAAAAGTGTAAACAAATCGTGCGGTTTTTGGCATGCGTTTTATTTAGGAGAATGTAAAATTACAAAATTTCCATTCTTTTATTTTCCAAAATTTTCGTTGATGAAACTGAAGAATCTGCAGAATGTAAATTACTCTCTGAATTTCAAAACAGTTTATAACTGAAAGAGCAATAAATCAAAAACCGGGAATAGTTTTGGCCGTCAAGGACTGTTATGTTCAGTTCTCGAATCTTCTCGGAATATGTGTGGGGCGAGAGGACAATCATCCCCCGGTCATCCCCCACTTGAAAGGGAAATTCACCATTAGGGAGGCGATCGAGGAGAAATTAAGTGAAAGGGGAGGATGGCTCTGCAAGAAAAGAAAATTAAAAAGGATTTTTTAGGTTTCATGACGTCATCGTTTCATTTTTAACAGAGTAATTTATTGGAGTAATATTTAAGGTAAGAATTGTAGAGCGTCCGCGATATTATTTTCTACAAAAGAAGAGCTTCTTTAATTCTACTATTTTTTTTTAATTCGGTTTCCTTTTCTTTAGAATTATTCTTCTTTGATCCATTAACTTTGCAGTTTCACTAACTCCTTTGGTATAACTCTACCATAAATACTTATAAATTTTGACAACTTTAATTTGCAGTTGAGACTTTTAATCCAATTTTTTCCTTCTTGGTATTTTTCCGATCAAAAGAATGTCTGACCAATTAAATTTATTCAACCCTCCGACGAATAATTACGCAGAAACCGAACGGGATTTTACCTGGGAAAGGATATTTGCTAAACAAAGTGAAATTTTCTCCCCGTACAAAAACCCTCTCCCGACCTCACTGAGTTGCTTCTTCCCCCATTCTCCCTCGTCTTTCTTCACCATAAAGCTTTTTGATGCACGTCAGCAAAACAAAGTTTTCTTTTGGGTTTCCCACCGCCATGGAGTCAGTTTGAGAGAGTGTCTAAATTCGTTTGTTTTCTCAAATGAAAGTTTTCCAATGTCGGAAGTGTATATTATTAAATCTTTAACTCATTTATAGTAAAGGTCAGTCTTTTCCCGATAACAAAACGTTTTCTTAATTACACCAATATTGAATTTCAACCCTTCTTCCTGTTTGTTGAATTGTAAACATCGTTTAAGATCGAGGATGGGTTCCCTCGCAGTGGCGGGAAAACCAAAGGGAAGTCTCCCCTTCGGGAATGGCAACTGTGATAAAAATTTGACAAAGTGAAAGTTTAAAAGGCTTCCCAAAGGGAAATGGCTTTAAAAAGTTTTACTTTTCTCCCTACTCGGAGGAATTAGCAGGTGATGGACCGGGGAAGGTCTTGCACTTAAACTTTTGAATCTTTGAATTTCTTTAACCTTGCCTTTGGAATTTCAAAATTATCAAAAACTGACGTATTTAACTCAAGATCCGCCTCTGTTTTTCACAGAGAAAAACTCAAAATAAATATCGGCTTTTGGAAAGTGAAGCTTTCCCTGGAAAACCGCAAAATAAGCAAAGGGAAAAATTTCATCTCTCAGAATTCTCTGACAGGAAAAAGCAGAATTTAGAGAAAACACTTTGAATTAATCATTACATGATTATGTCTTGTGAGCAGGTGAATTGTTAGCGGCGCCTCTGTTTCGAAACCCTGACCCGGGCATTCGGTGCAAGGACGCCGACTTGCAGGGGATGAAAGGAACTGGAGCTTCCCTCCCCGCCTTTCATTCCATCCGATTAGACGAGAAACGCTTCCCGTTATAGATTTTACCTCACGCTCGGAGATATTTCATGTTCTTACAGGACTTCAATTTATATTTATATTGTTCTTTTCTCTCGTAGAGGGTCGCATCCCTCCATCCACACATAGAAAAGACTTCAATTAACCGAGTAACGAGAGATATTTGCTGCAGGTTTTATGCACCCCCCAATCATAATCAATTACCTTTGAACTGCTCAAACTGAGTCACAAAGTCTCTATGTTTTATTAAATACATTATAATACAAAACCGAAGGTGAGCAGTTTACGATGTGGAAACTGAGTCCGGAGGGAGCATCTGCTGAAGTGATTACATTTCGGAAAAGCCATAAATACTGCCGTAATAAATATAAATTAAATAGCGATGGATTTGCAAATTTAATATCCATTTTTACATCATCCATACGTAGTTTCAGGACCAGTTTATTAAAATAATGCTTCTTTTTGCTTAGTTTTCTTGGTGGGTTAAAAGAAACTCCTGTCTGGGTAATTCCATACGAAGTGTGATGAATTTGAGGAAAGTTCCAGCTTGTTCAAATCTTACACAAATATTCTTTAGCATCTTTTATGAACAAAACTCAATTTTTTCTGCGAAATTCCGTCGGGTTCGCCAGTTATGGGCATTTTAAGAAAAATCACCACCTCGCATTTATTGCCATTTCATGATAAACGGTCAGTTTCATCCCTCGATTGCCGGGTAAGTATGTGACCCATAGAAACGTGCTTTTGCACCCTAATAGTGCTTTTTGTGCTCTTTAAGACGGTGCATCACTCATTCCTGTAGATCTTTCTGATTCCGAGCTGTGAGCCTTTGAAAACACACAAAAATTTGGCGCGTCACAGAAAAATGCCATATTTGTCTTCGTAACTTCTTTGCACAATCCAGGATAACATCTGGACTTTGCATGCCGACAGTGTATCGAATGCGCTATAATTTGGTTGTGGTTGGACTGTCCTAGCGCCCATATTTCGGAAGATATGGGACCCCAAAGATAGCAGGGAAACAAATTTTAACTGATTTTTGCCTATTTTCGGGGCCTATTTTCAAATTTTTAAAATTTGAAGAAAATCGGAAATGGTCGAGCTGGGACCATTGTCACACTTCGCAAGGAATGACCTGCTTAAAAACCAAAACAGCCCAGAAAGCCTAAACGGCAAATACAATGAGAAAAAAATTGAGATTTCAAACAACTGGAGATCAACAATGGCTCCACATCTTCATACCTTTTTTTTCAGTCAGAAATAGAACCATAACTGTGGCTTTTGTAATCCCAATTAAAATCTCAATAAAAATGAAGTTTTTTACTTTTATTGCCCTCTCTAATAATCCGCTCAGGCGTCTCCCCTTTCCTGTCTCAGCAAAAACTTTCAATTTATTTGCCTTTAAACTTTGAGTGCACTCATTACCCCAAATAAGTGTTCAATAGTTTCACCATTCGGGTTATTCCCAGCATTTGTTTATGTCAGAAAGCGATTTTCTCGATCAGTATGAAGCCAAGTGTTTGCTTTTGAGATATGCCTGAAAAACAGGCAAGAGTCTAATCAAGATAAGATACTCGATTCTCTGAGGCGGAAACCGCCCGGGAAATATCAAATGGAAACCATGACAGGTCTGTGTGCGTGGAATGAACAAAATTCATCCCCGGGGTTGCGGCCCCATAATGCGGAACGGCTTTAATTATTCATTTATGAGCGGAAGTCCCATTTTTTGTGAATCAGCGAGAAAATCCTCCAGCAAGGGATGGAGAAGAGTTTTCTCAATCGGAAAGAGAAGGCGGAAGATGAGTTTTGGCGGATCTGCAATCGAATATTTTTACGTCTTCGTATTTATTGTTAAACCTTTCAGTTGCCGAGATCCGACTTTCAATAATAATATTCCTCCCCTTCCGGAACCACCCTCCTGCTTCCTTCCCATTCAATAATAATTTATCGACTTCACATAATTTTTTATATTCGGGGAGAACTACGGTTAGGGATTGCAGGACCACTAAATTCATCTCCTCCGTTCTGTGTCAACGTCTAATAATGCTCGACTTCCACCCCCTTCGTCTCGCCTTTGTTTATTGATCCACCACTGTGGGCTTTTCATTTAGCCAAAAGGTAAAATTTTAAAACCAAATCCTTCACTCGCCCTGTGATAATCCTTTTTCTATATAATCTTCATTATACTTAAATCGTTTAAGACCTTTTGTCCTCTTTCCATCTGAATCACATCTGAACAAAGTTATTATTATAATGTTATTATATAACACTGTGGATAAGTCTGCGGTTCTTTAATAAATGAAAATATTTCACCCAATTCCATTTTCATAATTTAAAAAAATTGTTTTTAAATCATCGATAAAAAGTATGAAGGAATATTCGTGAAAAATATGTTTTAAATAAATATAATTGTCTAAAAAAATTTTTAATAGATTTTAAATGAGTATTTAATTGGAGAAAAATTTGAAATCTTTAAAAATTGCCATCACTATTTAGGAGTTTGGCCACCCCTGTTACGTAATAAAAAATCGGGAAAAACTACGGTCGTTTGTTTTTGAATAAAAATTTCAATACCGAACACTCAGAAAATATATCATATTGCAAACAATTTTTATTACAAAAAGGCCAAACATAAATTTTGTTTTTGTTCCCCATTTGCATAAGCCGTCTTCTGCTTTTGTCCTTCGTGACGTCATCGCTGAAAATCATTCAATTTTTCTTTATGGTGTCTCCCACTGTTCTCGAAATTGCTTCCGCAAATAATTTCACCCAATTTGAGGCACCCTGCATTTTGACTTGTGAAAACCACCCCCATTTCTGCTTTTCATTTATGGCACTGGAGAAAGGGATTACATTGAAACAAATATTGGTCATATAATAAGATTTATTATCAGTCAAACCAAAGCCTTCGATTTGTCATTCTTAATGAATTGATATCTAAATTACTAATGTGTCAGTAATCGGATAGAGTTCAAATAAGTGTCTTATCGAAGTTGCAGTAATATATTTTATTATTGATTAAACAACATTTCCACAAGAGTTTGAGGTATATTTTATAAAATGTTGATCTCAGCCTTGTGATTTTTAATTAAATAAAAAGGCTGAAAAACCACCGACAAAGACTGAGAGCTTAACCGACCACATTTCAGGAATTTTATGCTTTCCTCCCCCGTCGTCCGTCTTCTGCTCCTACTCTCTACATTTTCACATAATTTTTGATTCAAGAAACAGCTGCTCTGCTCCCCTCTAATAACTAATATTTTAAAAGGCATTCCTTTTCCCTTACAACAAATTCCTCACAGAAGATTTTCATTTTAAAAAGCGAAAGGGTTACAGTAAAAAAAGAATAACTAGTTCCGAGTGCTATGTCAACCTAAAAAATGACTTGAAAATTAATTAACGAACTTTCTCTGATTACAAACAGCAAAGATTAGGATTTCTTTTTGTTTAATTTTCCTCCTAAATTAGAAAGAGTTTTTCTATGTCAAATTTGGCAGGCGAAGACATAAAACTTCTAAAAGCGAAAATTTCAAAAACCGGCTGGGAATTATGAAACGGGAGAAAGTTTTAACTTTCACTTCTTTTTTGAAAGAGGAAAAGATTTTAAGCTGTATAAACACGGAAAAGAAAGGTTTCGGGTTTTCCAAAAACTTAAACTAACACTGCTTTTTAGGTTTTCTCTACTTTTTTATAAAAAATTAATAATAATTACCTGAAAAGTTTCTATTATGTTTAATTTAAAAATGGTATTTCATCTCTTTCGCTATGAAAAAAGCTGAGGCAAACCTTCTGCAAAGAAATTCAACTACAGCATCCCCCGTCTGTCCCCTCCAACCCTTTCTCTCCTCTTCAGTCGCCATTGTTCCCTCGCTTCTTCGCATAAAATATCATTGAATCAGTGTTCTGGAAAAATCTCTCCCATTCCTCACGAATTCCCGATCTGTTTTCATCTTTTGTTGCAGTCAACCACTTCAAAAATTAAAATTCATCGAAACGGAACGACTTTCAAGAGAATCTTCCCGCCCCTTCCCTCGGGATTCACATTAAAAGGCAAATTAGATTGGGCCTAAAACCGTAGGGCGGAAACTCTGCCCAACTGTTCTGTTTTGGTCGGTTTGTCGAAGGTCGGTGGAACCTCGAGTGGATAAATGCATTGGAGTTGCGTTAGTGTTTTTTTAAGCAGAGAGAAGCTGCCAAATGTACAATAAGCCAAATTTCTTCCGGACATTGTTTTTGGCAGCCAATTACTTGATCTTAACCTATTAAATGTTGTCTCGCACAAGTGAGAAATTCCTGAGCTGTCAGTGTCAGATCCATCGTCTTTCGACAAATCGAAACTAGTTTCGACTTCGAAATTCGCCCTTTTTCGTTTTCGAAATACGAAAATAAACTATGGATTTCGGCAGAAGAGTTGCTTTTATTTTCTGGCATTTTGTAAAAGTGAAAAACGGTTCCGATCCGACGACCTTTCCTTTTTTAATGTATGGTAGCCTTTTATTCTCACATTAACTTCCGTCGACCTTTCCCGGAGCCCATAAATCATGTGAAAATCGCTGCATTGTCAGAGTTTTGTAAACAATTTTAAAAGCTTCCAAGCAGGAATGGTTCATCCCTGGTTCTCGGCAGAAGGGGGAGGAGGGTTAATTTGAAAATTCCCGGTCCGGTGTTGCTACGTAACTATCTGGGAAATTTCCCGGACCAAGAAAGCAACTCTTGAAAGAGAACGGAGACCAAAGCACACATTTTAATTAATGAGCTCCCGTCTTTGGATCACAAAACAGCTCTAAAGGGAAATGACTGAAGCCCGGATTTTGAGGGAAAGGCCGCGGTAAATTGTAAATAAGGGGTGCGACCATATTTGTGGAAATTTGTCACACATATTCCTGACATGGACACCGAAATGGAATCCTTCCTGCCGTTGTCTCCGGTTGAGAATAAATCATTATATAATAATGTTAAATTTTTGTACCCACCGAAAATCTGTGCATAGTCTAATCATAGCTTAATTATTTATTAATTTATTTAATCTTAATTTTAAATCTATTAACCCTTTGCGGTCGTATGCCTACTATACGAATCTTATACTGTATGCATTCTTATATCAGTTTAAACTTTTTCTGAGGGAACCTCAATGCCTAATAAACCTTTTCCTTAACTAATACGGTGCTCCATCGATTGGAGATAACGAAGAGGTGTCGTCTTTTGAACGTAACAAAATCGACAACGTTCGCAGATACAAAGAATATTTGAAAAATTGTATTTAGCAGTAATTAGACATTTTCTCTTGTTAAAATATTACTAAATATTATTATTTTTATTCTATCTCAATTTATTTATGTATTTTATAAGTCTACTTCTTATATTTTTAAACTGTTTTATTAAATATTTGTACGGTTTTATTATTTGTTCCAAACACAGTTATTGTTGAGAGGAGCAATTTCCTAAGTTGGTAACACTGAGTGAGTTCGCGCCATTTCCTCCTGGATGTAATGTAAATAAAATGAAATATGTTAATTTAAGAGTAGTTTGTTAATTATGATTATATTTACAAATAGTGTTTCAATGAAGATGAGCGGTATCAAATCAACCCCTAAATTATAACATGTATTTACATTCGTAATTTTTTTGAGCGTAAGATTTGAAAGGTGGAAAAATTATAAAACTTCTTAAATTACCTATATTCAAGGAATAGAGGTGCAGTGTTTTTCAAAATTTCTATAAATTCGCTTATAAGTTTTATGCCTACACTGGGTCATTAATAGTATCTGCTCATTAATATTTATATTTAAGATATAAACAGTTCATTAATCACTGAGAAGACTTATTTGAAATTTTTTTATGAGTCTTCTAAGGGAAACGACTAAAATCCTCAACAAAAGCTGTTCCTTCTTTTCAAAACTTTGTCTTTTCGAAATCCTGTTGCTTTCCACGTCTTTTTCTCTTTCTTCTAAATGTTCACATTTTTCTGCACCATTAAGTTTTTCCTTTGCAATTTCTTTCTCACATTTTTCCTGTCCGAACATTTGGCCTCTTCAGCAATTGACCTACTTTTTTTCTAATTCATTTCTTACTTTTCTCCAAACTGTAGGGCTTTTTTGGGAAGTCGATTGCTGTACACCCATTTAAAGTAAATATAATCGGGGTTAGAGATAATTTTTTTTAATGCTGAATTTTCGTTGTCAGAAAAATGCTCTAAAGTAGAGAAAAACTTACAATTCAAAATCACTCTAAGTGAAGCTACAGTTTTATTGTAAACTCTAAACGGATTGACTTTATCAAATTTTAATGATAAGTTTAAATTAAAGAAAGAGTTTTAAGGAAAAAAGTAAAACTGAATTATTCACAGTATAAATTAAAGCTAATTACGAGGATCCTTTAGAATTTTTTTTAATACAGATTTAGTAACTGAGATGAGTTTTTGTCAAACTCCGGGGACGAAATGTCCTTTTAAATTTGTATTTATGACGTCGAGACTCCACTGATAAAAAAGTTGATTGATATTTGGAAAAATAAAGAGTGAATTTTCACGTGAAAAAATTATTCTCGAAAACACAGCCGACACATTTCACAAAGGAATGAAGGATTGTTAATACATGGAATTATTTTTTTTTTCCTCTAGGGTATCTTTACCGGTAAACCTTTCCAGTTTCAAAATCCAAATGCAGAGAAAATTTATTCGAGAGAAGAGCTTTCCCTCTCTCCAAACTCTCGCAATAATGGGAGACGGCGGAAGCTCTCCTTTTATTTAATTATGACAATAAATAATAAATTCGTACAGTTTATTTCCATAAAGTCCATCTCACATTGTCAGCACAAACATCATAAGCTTTTTCCTTCTGTCTGTCTTTTTGCCAGCTTTTGATTTCGCACCCTAAAAAGACTGTTTGGGTCAAACTGCCAAAATGCGAACTCCAGATTAAATTTTTATCTGTAACGCCGTCTAAAAAAAATCGCAAAATCTCTGGTTTCCAGCAGTAAAAGCTTTTCTTTTGATGTAATGAAATTACCGGAACCTTTCCCAGTAATTCTTCCCCTTTTTGTTTTCCCAAAAAACTGTTTTCCAACCAACACAAGTCTCAAAAGGCCTTGACATTTTGGATTTCTCTCTGCTCCTTCCTGCAGAATAGTCGACCATTCCTCCCCTCTTTCACCATTTTCCGATAAATGAGCTCTTTTAATTTAATCTGAGTAATTTTCCAATCAAAACAGTTTTTAATTTAGAGATGAGGGGCATCGTTTTTAATGTTATTTCCGCTCTCGATATTAATTAACTCTTTTCATTATAAGGTTTTCATTTTTTATTATCTTCACTGAAATACTTGTCTGTAACTGTTTCCCCCCTGGACTTTTCTATGCAAAATCCGAAAGGCAGTTCAACCCCTCAAATGGGAGGGAGGATTTGAAATACTTTTAACGAGAAAAAACGATAATCCGTACCCCCCGGGGAATCGAAACCGGAAGACGTTGGCATCTCCGAAATAATTTAGTGCTCCCAGAGTTCAGTCAGTGGAATAAGCAAAAAAAAAAAAGGAAAACTTCAATCGCAGAACAAATCGAAAGCAAATATTTAACCAAAGAAAGAAAGAAAAAATGTAAAATTTCTAAAAAACGAGAAGATTTAACCGAACTAACTGGCACGATCTGAAAAGGATTGTAATCAGACGAACAGAAAAAGTATTTACGGCTTTTAAATGTCTTCACGCTTTGAAATGAGCTTTGGAATTCTGACCTCCCCTTGCCTCCCTCTCTCCCTCTTTCTCTTTATTTCTTCGAATGCACAGAAAAAGTTGAGAAAACCTGTCGTTACTTATTCCCCAGGGAATTCGAAGGCTTTTTCTTGAGATTTCCTGTCGGGAAAATCCGCTTTGGCTCTCGTCCTGCTCTTTATCCGTTTCGATTTTTTTATATTCTTAGGAAATTTCTCTCGGATGGTTTTTCTTTATCTTAAGATTCCTAAAATGGATTACCCTCATCCGTTAGTTTAATTAATTTTATTGAATTTATTCAGATGCCGTTCGCAATTGCTTATGAGTAACCACTTAGGAAGTAATTTCAACTCCGGAAAGAATTTAACAGTAGAGCTTTGTAATTGCCGATTGCTAATAGGAATAGTTTTGGATTTTGGTATTTTCTCAGAGTCAGATTGCGATAATTTCGGCTGTTGAACTTTGCTCTTTAATCCCTCCATCTTTTCACGTTTTGCAATCCGGTAGTGACGCCTTACATCCCCTTCGTGCATCACGATATCCTGTCGTTCTGCCCCCCACACGCACCTTCCACATTTGCTATCCATTCATAAAAGCAACTCAACCACTTTAAACAACTTTTTATTTTCCAGACACTTGTGCAAATATCCCCGCCTTCATCCCCTTCCTTGGCCTTTCCTGCCCCTGCGGAAACATCGATATTTTCAATTTCCCTTTAACACGACACGGTTTTTCTCGATAAAAGGGTTACGCGTTGTTATTTAATTAAAGTTTCTAAGAACAAATATTGCACTTTTCCAGTTTACTTTTAACATTTTAGTACATTACGACTCTTTAAGACATCATCAATTTATGGAAAGATTATTCTTAAGCTGCGATGTGAGGAAAATCCTCCCGGGATTTCCTTTTACAGAAAAGCCATTTTGTTTTGTAAAGCGAACAGATCGTAAATTTCTCAATACTTTTTTCAGTGCTGAAAAAATGTTTTTATTGTCTTTCATTTCAGGATTTGTTTTAATATATGCGGCGTTAACCTCTTCAAAAATTTCTGTCATGAGAATTCAGAGAATTCAGTGTTCTTTCGTGGAATTTATTCAGATTTGCCTAAACGTTATTCTGAGTTTCGTTCGATAAAATGATTCACATCAGGTATAATTCCTTAATTATGGCGCTTTGTGTCTGTCCAGATGTCCCCCGAGTACCTCCGAAGCGTCCCTGCGAGAAGGTTCCCGCATCTGTTGGAGAAAAATCAGGTCCTGAAGGTACTGGGCTCCGCCATTTCGAGTGTCGTCACCGTTGCACTCAGCCTACCGCTTTTACTCGCGTTTTTACTGGTGCTTCCCGCTTGCTTGTCCGTGAGATGGCTTCTGCTGTTTATACACTGCAACAGACAAGGGTTTCGCTACAGTCCAGGTAAGCTCTGCCCTTCCACCAGGTCTGCCCCTTCTATAACGTCTGCCTATTTTAGGGGCCGAGTCAATATGTGGTAATGATGGTCGGTGGCTGGGAAGCGAATGGCGGTCTTCTGTTATCCACGCGGTTCTCATCTACGAAGCGAAGGACGGCGTTAATGTGGATTACTTCCGTCGTTTACTGCTGAAACGTGTCATTCCTCTGTATCCGCGCCTTACCCAAAGACTGGTTATTGTCTTTTTATTGATGTTTTCATTTTTTGCTTGTTCAGTTGTAACGACCGCCCGTTGGTTAACAGATCTCTCTACCGATCTCAGCGGGAGTTGGCAACTGTTGGCTGACGGACTCAAAGTTCTCCATAAACGAGCACGTCTTCTCGGGACCTGGCTTTCTCACAACAGAAAAGGATCTGCAGGATTATGTTTCGAAATTGATAGGCGATGGTCTTCCTGACGACAAACCGCCATGGCAGGTGCAAGTGTTTCAGTCTTTCGGCGCCAACAGAGACACCGTTTTGGTGCTGAGGTGAGTCCGGAACTCTAGGGAAAAATAACAGAGGTATACCAAAAGACGTTTCTTTTTTAGAGTTCATCAGAGCGTTGCCGACGGCGAGGCTCTGATGAGGTTGCTCTGTCACACTCTGGGCGATTCCGAGATGGTCGAAGTCCCAGAAAAGCCCAGATTGGGCTCCCTGGCATTCTGCTTGAACATATTCCGAGCCTGCTTTGTCGGGCCTTTCACTCTCCTTCTGTGGCTTCTGCTTTCCGGCGAGGACTGCAACCTGCTCACCCACCGATCGGCCTGGACGGGTTCTGAATCCGTCACTTGGTCAGCCTCCATAACGTTGTCAAAGGTTAGTTGGCTGCTAGTGCTCAAAATGACGAAGCCAACTCAATTAATATTCTCTCTGAAGGTGGTCAGGATAAAGCAGGTGACGCGATCTACCATCAATTGTGTGCTGCTGTCGGCATTGGCAGGGGCGCTTCGGCGACTGCTGGAAAGACGTGGAATTAAGCAGCCCTCGGACGTAAAGGTTTGATTCTAATTTTGGTTTTACTCATAAACTCAAAATCTAAAATAAGAATTTTCAGGTGGTGTTGCCTGTGAACCTGAGAAACCAAAGCTCGTCCTTGAAAACCGAACTGGGGAATAAGACTTCCTCAATGGTGGTGCCTCTCCCAGTGGCGATGGAAGGTTGCATACCCCGATTGTGGGCCACGAGGAAGACACTGGATTCCAAAAGAGCATCAGTCGATCCCCTGATTCTCTACGTGACCACAACCGCCCTCATGTCGATCGGATCAGCCGCTTTTGCTCGTCATTTGGTCAATGTCTTGGCCGACAAGGCGAGTTTGCAGTTTGCCTTCCTGCCTGGCCCTCTCTCCGAAATATGCATGGAAGGTAGGAACGACACATCCCCTCCAAACCGAATGGCGTCTCAACAGTTTTCCTCCTTCAGGTCAAACCTTAAAAGGAATTTACCCCATCATGCCGGCCCAGGCAAATTTGGGCATTTCCGTGACTACAATAACCTATGCGGACAGAGTGTTTGTGAGCGTGACAGCTGAACGCGCCCTCGGCCCTGCGGCAGAGCTGATACTGGAATACCTCGAAGAGCAAATCGAGGTGCTGTGGAAGCTTCTGCTCAACAGAAGAGCCCCGGGAGAGGCAGAAACCTCTACAGTGTTCACGAGAGCGAGAATATCCGAATCGCCTGTGAAAGAGGTAAAGAAAAACACAAAAAAGGGAAAAGATCGTTTTACCTGCGAAAATGTGTGTCACATTCACAGATTACGTCACGGCTCAATTTAGTCCAAAAGGAAGTGGAACGATTAACTGAGGGGAAGGAAAACGATAGAGATGGAAAATTGTGCACACTGAGGGCTGAATTTTCCGAGCTTGTGGAGGAACTTAAAAGAAGGCAGTTTTTAACTGAAGTATGTGCTGCTTTGACCACTTTTCACTTAGATTTCTATTCTTTTCTCCGTCTGAGATGCGTTACACTCTATTTCAATAATTTTTACTTTCAGGCAGAAGATTCGGACGCGATGTGCAGACCTCGACAAAGAACTTTTTCTTACGCGAATTTCAAAACGCCAGTTAATGCATCCCCTAAACCTGTTCGCAAGAACTCAAACGCGTCAGATAGTTCTTCAAGGACAGATGGCGCAGAGGGCGGCAGAAAATGTCACAGTCAAAATACTCAAAACTGGTGCAGAGCGACCAAATCCGAATCCCCCGTGAGGTCTTTCGACCCAACACGTCCCAAAGAGTGCATTATAAATATGGTGGAAATGAGTGCGATCGACGCAGCAAAAAGTAGTTCTAAAACCAATACAGAATATCTCGAAATTTCGAGTAACTTCAAGTCCGAATTAATGTCAGACAAAAGGGAGAACGTTCCGAGCAAAGCCAAAGAAAAGAGAAACGTCGAAGGGTCAGCCCTTGCAGAGGAAAAAGGGGTCGACCCCTCGAGGCGAAAGGGACCAAACGAATTCAATTGTGATAGACATTATGTAGACTTACTTAAGCCTAAGGAAAATCAGCCGAGTCAGGCACCACTTCACCTATTCGAGTTCAGGCCTGATGAAAAGTCTGATGAGCCAGAGATTCCGGGTGGGGTTTTGATATAAAATCCTCGGACGTCTATGAAAATCTGTGATCTCACCAAAGCTCGGAGGAATATCAGAAAAGCTCGGATTAGGCAGAACAGACCAAAAGGCGGAAAAGTTGAAATGAATGGTTCCGAACTTCGGATTGTTGCGAAATCTGACTGAGAGTTCGGGTCGAATTTTGAAGAAAAAAGCCGAGTAGCAAAAGTAGTTTGACGGTTGTAGACAGATCGTCTCTAAAACTACATAAATTAATGGCTGACTTAGCTACCATTTACTGGACCAATAATACAGTGCAATGAAAAAAATCGAAAGCCTGTATTTTAGAGTATGCGTTGACAAATCAGAATTTAAGTCAATTCGATACCCAAACTTTTAACAAAATTTTAATATTTTAATCACTTTTTAATTATTATACAGTAGTTCTTATATTTTATCTGATATATCTGAATTTTAGACAATACGATAAAAACTGAGTATTTACCGATAATTTTATATTCTCTTTTCTTTGGTTACGTTTTCAGATATTACTGTAAATTGTAAACGTTCCCATAAAAAATGGCGACTCCTTTAGTGGTGAGGTGCAGACCGCTAATTACATTAATGTGAGATTTAATACAGTATTATTCATAAAAATACTGTCTTTTGCAATTTAGAGCTGTCCACCATTCGTGACCTTATTGCATTTATAATTTTGACGATTCTGTCACACATCTGACTTACTTTTTCGTGGAAAATCTCACTTTTGAATGAAAATTTCATTAAAATTCCTTAAACATTCCTTAATTAAAAAAATTATCAGCAATAAAAGAAATTTTAGGGAACGGTTTCAATTACCACAACCCACGAACAGATTTTGCTTAAGGTGTAAACTGATCTGATGTTAATATTTCATACATTATTATAAATTTCAAGAAGGTCCCTAAATTAGTTTCTCTAAAATTAATAATTATTAACTTTTTGAAGGCACTGATGTGCCGATAGAGTATTTCAGGCAAAGGGCAGTTCTCATTTAAGTAAATACCCGAGCATTCGTCTTCTCTTCTGAGAAAATTTTAAGAATTCAGAGTAATCCGCATTTAAACAATAAATTAAAGCAATAAAAATATATTCAATTGAATTTTATTAATATCTTCCAATAAATTAGAAAACAGAAACTTTATTCAGACAAAAAAATTAATTATGAAAATAAAATGCCAGTGTTTTTGCTGTTTGTATTTCGAAACTCGACGAACTGAAAATTAGGAGTTGTTTCACATATCAATATTTCTTTTGCAGTTACACATTGTATGTTTTAATAATCAGTTTCGGTGTAAACACAAATCTAACATTTCTGTTTGTGCACTTCTGTTAATCCGTAGTAACTTTCGACAGCTTTTTATTTAATAAAACGGAATTTAAAAATAAATGTTGATTTTATCCTATTTCACATTGAGCACACTTTTTTAAAGTCTTTTTAATTTTAAAGGCATTGGCGAGCATTTTTTACAGAATTATTCCTGAATTTATTTCTTCTATTTTATTTCGATCAAATATGTGCGAATATCAATGTAAATGCTATCATCCATTTGTGACCCAATAAGATGTTACATAATACAGGAATATATGAATTAAACTGTGTAAGCGCAAAATTGATTTGCCTTTAATTTCAAAATGGAGTCACACTTTCCAAATCATTATTAACCTTTTGTCTGCCATAGATGCCTTTCATAAATTACATGCAATTCAATGTACACTAAAGTCAATGAGGATCACAGCCAGTAAAATGAGATTCAGGAGCATGCACACGAATGAACGCATTGAGAAATGCTTTCCTCTGCGAGTGTAGAAGGCCCTGAGGAGGACGATTGCACTGACGTATTACAGTAGTCGTCCCCTGCATTCGGCGCTATTGCAATAGCAATACAATACTTTCCCGGGAACGCTTCCAATATCGTAATTGTAATCCCAGGTTAATTCCGTTCCGGCTTTGATGTAAGAAAGAGCAAAAAATGCCACCCAAGGAAATCTAACGTCGTGGGTATCTACGAACACGTTTTGGACGAACACGTTGGGCTGACAAGAATGCTGAAAAGACAACATCGTGAGAATGGTTTCCAAAATGCATTCCGACAAATTGCGACTGACTCTCTCTCTCACGTTTAGATATCGGCCGATGTTACCACTGGATTTGGCATCCATTATGTAGCAGTCGTCGGCGCCGTCTCCGAACATTTCCCTCACGGATTTATACTTTTGAGGCATTTCTTTTTCTACGGGTACTTCCGCCGTGAATTTGGAAGGTTTTTTCTCTGCAAATTCAGTGGGAAAATTTATTGAAAAACTCCTTAATTTTTACCGAGACAATCTTACTTTAAAATACGATGAAGAATAAAAAAGCGATATAAATCTTTGGCACAATAACAAATAGAGGAATTTAAATCGCATTAAAAAAGTAACACCTACTCATTTCACCATCGTCATCATCTGGATTTAAGCACTCCTTATCGGCATCGGTTTCTTCTTCTTTCTCCTTTTCTCCTTCGCTCTCTGACTTTTCTTCTGAGTTTATTTTTTTATTTCTACCCCGGGTGTTGACCGCGTTACCGAGATTAGGAAAACGCCGTAATCCTTGTGGCACATAGTCAGTGTCATCGCTATTCATCTTTAAAAGCACATTGAGGTTTAGAATACCCTTTCTAAATCGAAGGCAAATTATATAAAAGAGACTTCCAACCTGACTTTCATCGATTTCGTCTTCCTCCTCGTCTTCGTCTTCGTTTTCTTCGTCATCGTTCTTTTCTTGTTCATTTTCTCCATTTTTGTTTTCACTCCCCGGCTCAATTACATCACTTTCATAGCCTTCCTTAAACCTCTCAACGACTTCAATATAATCCAACTCCGCTAAATACTCGTCCCCATACATCCGACCATCCTTTGCACGAATGAAATTCCAAATAAGTGCTCGACAAAAACTCAAACAGCAACAACGAAATTATACCCACATCGTTGGCACTCTGCTCCGTGTGCAGGCGACCAGCATAAATACAGATAAATCCACCTTGAGGTATATCGTTCAGCGTTCGCAATCCCCAACCTTTTCTTAAGGTTCTGAAAACCTGCAGATTTAACTGAAGAGGATGTTGAGCGACTCTATTCATACACGTCGGTCCGCATTTACATCTACAACACATTAATAAAAACTCATTATACATTTCCTTCGAATACTGACTTTATTGTACTGTTTACGCTTCGACCGTACCTTTGATTGCACTCATAAATCCCCGTAGGAACTGGTTCCGGAAGTCTCTTGTACTGATAACCTACATTAGGATCTGCTCGTCCGCCTGGTCCGAGCTTTGTTCCCTCTATTGTGAGCTGCCAGCATTCACATTTATCTTTGTCCTGCAAAAAACTCAGTTTCCTTCAAGTGCACAAAATAATTATACTTAATTTCTTTCTAATACCTGACAATCGTCAGTGCAACTGCAGCAGACTAAAAATTCTTCATCAAGACAAATATTAACTCCCTCTTGGGGTATTCTAGACGTGGAATAATTCATAAACGAAGGCCAACTGTGGGTTATTTCGTTCACACAAGAAACTGGGGTGTTTTCATGCCCGTAAGATATATCCTGAAAATTCAGTTTGCGTTAGATTTATTCTTCGGTGAAAACAGTTGGCTTCTCCTGTTTTACAGACCTTTATGTGCGTACAGTACATATCCGGATCCAAATGGAATTCATCCAAAACGCGAACCCAATGATCAAAATCGAACACGTCCAACCCCATAGAAGATTTTGTTATGCGGAGGTAGCGGTGCATTTCCACTATATTTCGGATCCTCCTTCCACAAGGGGTGCAGTACATTATAGTTTTCTTCCCCTTGGATTTGACCACTTGCCTGTAAATATAACAATGAGTAATGTTTAAATTATTTGTTGATTTGATGTGTTTCCTGGATTTAACGTTTAATCATGCCTTTCGAATCCGTAAAACAAAGGTATAGCCAAAGGATTGATTCCTTTGCAATCTCCGCGAGAATACTTTGTCCATTCAATGCAATCGGGACCGCACTGATGAGGGGCAAACGCGCGACCTTTCAGTCGACCTCCCACGTCCAAAATTCTGATGTAGCCTTTGGTTACATATTCCATTTTTTCGTTAGGTTTCGGCGGACCTATGAACTGTCCCGAATCATGGGAGGAAGATCTTGAAGCAGTGCTTTTTTTTGCTACGTTTTTACTGACTGTAGCAGAATGTTGAGATTTCATGTCGTCTTGATCAACACTATACTCAACATATGGCATGTTTCTCTGCAATGATAATTTACAATTAAGGAGGGAAAATCCTACACCTGAAAGAAGTGAATGAATACCTTTTTAATGATAATTAATGTTTACCTTTTTTAAGGAAGCGATACCCAGACTCCTGTGCCTGGAAAGAGCACCCTGCTCCTTCCGGGCCGCAGCGGCTATCAGCTCGGAGTACAGTGGCCCCAATCGCGTGGAGCCCCTGTAAATCCACTCCGTTCGATTATCGGCCTCGAAGTGCATTTTGGCCAGAGATCCATCAATGGCGATGACCTTCGCCACCCACCACTTACCTAAACAATGCAATTACACTGTTTCGCTTTGAGAGAACATATATTAAATATAGTAATGTCCACGATACAACTCTCAACAATCACTCTCTCACACTCGGACGGTGCGTTAATGACCGCACCGTCCTCATCATTGCTCTTATTATTGTTCTAATCGCTGCCGCTACAATATTGAAATTCTTTTAACTCACCATTCCATTCCGTCTTGAGAATCTGTCCCTTCTGTAATTTAACCATGGGTCTTTCCGGATACTGATTCAAATAGTTTTTGATAAATTCACGGCTGTCTGGATGTATATCTTCGTGAACAAACTTGGACGCCTCGCAAACCAGGAGAATTTTTTCATGAGAAACATACTGGGCGTAACCGTCGTCGAAAAAAACGAGATACCTGCGTTCAAATTACTCTTTATGGTGCATACCCTATTGGCTATTGTCTAAAATTTATAAACTATAGGTCCGCGTGTGACATACCTGAATAAATTTAAAATTTTTGGAGGCTCTGCTATCACTCCGGCATAATAAGCGTCCTTATTCGGAGCATCGGAGTTATGAAATAGAGCAATAACTCTGGTTCCCACGGGGTAACGAACCAAAGAAGGTTTGTAATAGGCCATCTGTTTTCCGGACACTGTTTTGCAGCCTCCATGATATGAAGAATCGAAACGAATGCGGTATGAATTCGGGCCCTGCACAAATAACGTACTATCAATTTCATAGATTCCTTAATGACTCTTTTCCAAAGTGTTATACGCTACAGTTGAGTATAACAAAAATTTAAGTCCCAAAGGTAACATTTAGGCGAACTAACCTCTGGCCCACGGCAATTAATCTCCACGATTCTAGCCTTAACCCAAACTCCGAAATACGAAACCTTCATGACAAAGACTAAAGATCCCACATGGAGCATTGGATAAACCAAAGTGCCAATCGGAGGAAGCTTCACCTGAGTAACCTCCACCTAAAATTACATCTCTTTTAGGATATTTCAGAACCAAAGAGGTCACAATTTTTACTCCTCATTATAACCTCGGTAAATTTAGCTTATCTTCTCACCTCTTTTACAGCAACAACATCATGAGATTCTGAATTTTGAGGCGGCGGAGATAGCTTTGGCGGTAAAGAGCACTGGGTTACTTTCTTAATGGCAACGCACCTTCTCGGCGAAGTGTTGGGTTTTACCTCTGTTACTCCTCTGCCTTCAGTCACGTTCAAAGGAGGAAGGTTCCTAATTCTTGGAGTGAAGTCTTTGTAAATTAAAATCCTATCTTTTTTCAACCGGTTTTCAATGGAATTTAATTCGTCGTTTATCTCCTTATTAAGAACTGTCAAGCAAAAATACTTTATTAAGTCTGATCAGGCTTGTTATATAATAAATAAATCTTACCTGAGAGATCATCATATTTCTTGTTTAAAATTTCCTGACATTTTTCAATTTGGAAATCTATGTTATAACTTTTAATAGCTTGTTTCACCAAATCATCTAGTTCCTGACCAACCTTAAAAGATCACAAAGATCAAAAAACATTAAAATATAATTTTAAAAACTCTATGATAAATTACAGCACAATTTTTACTCCATTATGAGATTTAAAAAATAATTAAAGAGCTAAATCTTGAGTGCCAAGCTATTGGAAATTTTATAAGAACTAATTTTTTTTAATAAATAATTATCCTGAATTAATTTCAGCTTTGATGTCAACTGTCCTACAATACACTGACTGAAAAGCAGGTCAACATTTTGAGTCTGCTGAGAAGTTTCAAATATTGCTAAATTAAAATTATCAACTTTTGAAAAATATGATAAAGAACTGAGTAAGATGAGAGAAATGATACAAATTGTTTTATACAATATTTTACCAAGACATCAATGTTATAAATAGATTTACCAATGATATAATTGATTCAGGAAGAACTTCTTCTTCAAAAATTTCCTCCACAGAATCCATTACAACCACATCATCTTTCTGACTTGGGAAGTCTGCAGACATCAATGGAACATCACTTAACAACATGTTGCACAGTTTCTCTTGATGTCTCAAAGCAATATCAAAACACTCTCTGCAAACCTTCTGTAATAAATTTTTTCTTCTATTGGCTCTGAAGTAAGTCAGAACAAAAACAGGTGCCTCAGCAAGGTCATAGCCAGACTGACAATGAAGATTTACACATTGAACCTGAAAAAAAATTTAATTTTAAAAATTCATCTAAAATTAATATAAAATTCATAAACACTGTACATACCTGGTTATCAACCAATAAATTTTGACTTTTTTTCTCATTTTCTTGGAACTCCTTGTTTGATTCTTCTGCAGCCATATCAACTTCCATTTTACTCTCTTTTGTATCATCACTAAAAGCTTCTGAAATTATTATAACAATTAAATCACTGCACATTTAAAATGAGAACTCCATTGGATAATTTTTGTGCACATTCAAACTTAACAAATTCAGGTTTTTAAGATGAATATACTTTTACAGCATTCATAAAAAAGCTTTAAATTTTTCTTCAACTTACCTGTTCTTAAAATTCCTTCTGTACCTGATTGTGAACTCCCTTCATCATTTCTACTTGTAGAATTCCTAAAACAAAGCAAAATATTTAAGATTTGAAAGTTTGGACTAAATTTCATTCAATTAATAAGCAAAGCATTCACTAAGTTTATTAAATTTGAATAAAATGCCAAATATTCTCAATTAATATAATATGAAATTTAATGTAAGCAAGTAAAATTTATTAAAAACTATACCTAGTATCAGATGTGGACTCAGATCCACTATCCTTTATTTCATTTTCTACTCCTTCTATCACATCACCATGCCCACTGTCATCTAAATCAATTATTTCAGTATCACTATTTGATTTAAGGTGACATGAATTTTCTGATTCTGAAAGGGCCGCATCTTTTCTTGAATCGTTAATGTCATCTTTATCTAACACTTCCACATCCTCACATTCCTTTGCTGAAGAATCCATGCTTACTTACTATATTGTTTCAAACCGCAAGGATTTAAAAAGCAATATATATACTATACATTGTGTACAAATTAAAATTATGATCATTAGGCATTGCCATTTTGGATATGGTAAATCTACATAGAAATAAGGCCCATGGTTTTGTCTGAAAATGTTAAAAATGTGAAATGTAAAATGCTGCTATGTTCAGATATAGAATGGAAATTTAAGATTTAACCGAAATCAGTCTTATATTGGAGAATTATAACAAAGATCCTCTGTTAGTTAAAAATCACAGGAAGTAATAACAACCAATAGAAAATTTCAAAACCAATTACAGTGCTAGTTTCAGTCACTACAACGTGAAAGCTCTACATTTTTCTGCTTTTCGTTAAATTCTACTTCGAACACATTTTCGTTTACTTAAATCAAATGGTTTCCCTATAATTGCCGCTAAAAGCGCCACAGCAGCGTGGTGCAAACGAACGGCCGTTGCGAGCGCCACCTTCGCGCCTAAACAATTGCTAATTTATGCAAAAATTAAGTCCATCAAATTACGGAAACTCAACTTTTGACTTATCTTTGAAGTCTTTTTACTGGAAATAATTGCAGCTATTTTGAGTATAAAATTTAACTGATAAAACATACCTCCCCGTATTGAAAAACCCCGGCCCGAAAATCGACGAAATCAATTAAACGGTAAATAAAACAAAGGATACTTTCAGGAGCAGTTTAAATTTTCATAACAATCTATGTTTAAAATAGACATATTGAATTTATTTAAAAACCTACAAAATATATAATAAAGTATTTATTAACTATTTCTCAGTGTCACTAATTATTTTTCATGGTGTAATACTTTAATTAAAAAGGGTTTCCAAAGTAAAAAAAAATTAAAACCGTTGAACAATTAAAAATGGATGTCAATAAACTGAAAACACAAATAATACGGTAATAACAACATAATATTACAAATTAAAAGAACCCCTCAAGTGCGTATATTAGTGCTGCTGAGTTTCACTTTCGTAAATAAAACCTGTGGTTGAGTAGATCAAAATATGAAGGCTTTTAGAGGCAATCTAAAGTTTCCAGCCATTGAGTCACTCTTTTATGAGACGTCTTGAGTGCTTCCACAGGAAACAAAGTCGCGCTCATGTCAACTGGATCAGCAAAATCGGATTTCGGTTGACTCGAACAAAACTCCGCTTCTTTTACTTTTTTTGAATTTCTGAAATAAATGCCATTTTATTTTTAATTAAATTTTTAAGGATAAAGCCATGAAATTATTTCTAAAATTTTTACCAACTGTAGCACAGGTGAGAGGATTTTTTGAAAGGCTATGCCAATGGAAAAAAATTATTACAGCAGATAAAAATTAAAAACAAGTCAGAAATTTCTATGAAATTCATAGTTATATGGCTTCAGAGATTTTGGCTAAATTTACCCTGTAGAAAGCACTGTATTCTCATGGGCACTGATAAAAGTAACAAATTCGTCAGCAGTTTCTTCCAAAATCGATGGCTCACAAATTTCCGCATTCTTTTCGACAACTACGGCCACTTCGTGCACTCTAAGACTTTTCAAGAACTCAGTTTCGAAGCTCTGAAAATATATTTAAACAAATTTTTTTAATTATGTAATAAACTATAACAATGCAAATAGTTCATAATAATTATAGGATTTTACCGGAGGATCCTTAAAGTTTTTCAGATTTATGGGTTGTTCGCCGTGAAATGGAGCTGTGAAGATCTTAAGTTGTTCAGAACTTTGAACTTTCCCAGTTTCGACCAATCTGAAAAATAAAAAATGTATTACTGTACTTTTTCACTTTCAAAGTTTTCCATTTGAAAAAGTTTGGCAAGTCTCACAACTGACTTTTTCACTCGTTGTCTACTTGGTTCGTCTCCCATTAAAACACAGATTGTAGCTATTTTGCTGATCTCTCTGTCGGATAATAACTGTTGCAAATCGTAATTTTTCAGCTTTTGAGAAACTTTAATCGTGATTGATGAATCAGGAGGGACGACGACGGAGGCAGGGCTAATAGTTAATTCGTGACTTAGCGAAAAATCTGTAATATTGTTTCAAGGAAAATTAATATTTTATACTTTTATTAAATAATGCGATAAAAACGTTGCCCTTTAAGTACATAAAGTGCAAACATTTTTCTTAAAAAAGAAGGTACCTTTCATTCCAGGTTTAAATAAAAGAAAACCAGGTATTCTTCCTTCGTTTCGGACCGTTACAGAGTTTTCAAATTGATTACTGGCACGGGAATGTTGAAGTCTCAGAATTTTACATCCATTCAAGTCAGGTTTGACATTACCCATGAACAAATTTGGTGTACCACCAATGCCACTGAGCAGAATCTGGAAAAATTAACATTAAAGTGGCGTCGGTTACTTTCCATAGCAATGTTCCAAATGGGTTTGTGATAATACCACAATAAAATAAAGTAAACCCTAATAATGAAACCCTTACCATTTTTTTATGGGAAGAATGACTCGCTTCGAATATCAGAGAAGTATGATGAGTACCAACAACATCCGGCCGAAATACTACAGTGAGAATACAAGGACAGTCGGGTTTCAGAACCTTCCTCATCTTATGAACTTTTTCACCATTTTCATTTATCAGCTGAAAAAAACAAAAAATAATCACTGAAGAAGTGAAAAAATATATGAAAATAATCTTTATGTTTATTTAACGTTTATAATTATATACCTTAAAAGCGTTGGTGTTTCTTTTAAAAGTTACTCGGATGGATGTGGTGACACTTGACAAGCTCTTAATCTGAAAAGTTTGCCTGGCTTCTTTTTCCAAAGCAATCGCTGTCCAACTGACGGAATGAGTTGTTGTCAGCAGTTTTACGGATACCGAATCTGAGTTGACAGTTGATTTTGTGGAAGCTTAAAAGATTCAAAAATGAAATGAATAAATAAAGACTAAACACTTAAAATTTTTCCGCTCTTACCACTAACAACACTCGACGGTCGGGAGCTGGACTTGCCATCAGACGTGGTTATTATTCCGATTAATTCAACGTCATATATGGCTCTTCCATTAGGTTTGATTTGAAGCATCATGTACCTGATATTAAGGAATATCATCATTAGAACTTCAAATAACAGTTCAAACCTGAATGAAGTTGCTAACCTTTTAGTGCAGTTCTGATCAGTGGAAGCATTGAATGTAATACTTATTGCAGCTTCTTCGTTCCTGGACAAATAAAAGGATTTCGGAACCACAAACATGTCGTCTTCCTTATCAGTTTTGCCGTCTTTGTTTTCAAGCCATACGGAAAATGCTATCGGCAATGAGCCAACATTCTTTAAAGGAAACGATCTTGAAAATAAAATTAAATTAACAGAAGGAACAAAAGGCAATATTTTAATAAATTTAAGTCAAAAAGTTTATAATGAACATAAATCATTACCTGCTGACGGGCTGACCCTTTTCAGAAGTCCTAAATACCAGTGGAGTGCAAGAAGGATTACATAAAAACTTGACAAAGCCAACGGATCCCTTAACTGGAATCCTCCGCAATACACCATCAGTTTCAGTTTTGCTTCCCAACATTAACACCAGTTCTGCCTTGAAGTCCTGGGTTTTACCTAAAATATATCCAAAAGTTAGGAAATAAGCACATTCTGTTTGAAATAACAAAAAATATTTTCTTATAATTATCAAAAACTTTACTGTCTTCCTTTAGAAGTACGTTCGGTTGAAAAAATACCCGAAACTCCAGCATCTGCTTTTCACCCTCGTGAAATACGTGGTGAAACATCTTCTTACTAAATTCTCCATCATATTGGTGAGTATTGAAAGGTTTCAAAATGAAATGGCCAGATATTGACTCGTCCTTGAAAAACATGACAAAACAAAATTAAGTCTTAATTAGAAAAACATATTTTATTGGTCAATTAACTTATTATTTTCTCACCTCTTCGATATAAACAGTCAATGGTAATTCGCAAATTCCATCGAAACTTATCTGCACGGTTCTATGATCGAAACACTGGTCAGCAATTACTCCAAAATTAATCGGGTCTTTGGGAATAACGTTTATGTAATTTTCCGGATGAACATTATGTATTACAATCATCAAACTTCGACTTTGAACATCCCCAGTCATTAATTCCTTTATAGCCAAAGTCAACACTAATTCCAGTTTAGTAGAAACTTTCGACTTGAAAAAAACCTAAACTTTCAAAATCCTAAATGAGTACATTTATTTGAGAACCGAAAGATGTCGACTTATTTCGGTAGAAAACTTGCCTTAAGAGACTGACGATTATTAGGAGTTACTATTGTTTCTTTTACGGAAACATTTAAAAAATCCATAACGCACCATTCGTTGTTTTTTTTAATCCCAGTCAGTCTCTTTCCATGAGGATGAACTAACTCTACGGATTGTATGGACAAAAGCAGCCAATTCTGGGAAATATTCAGCACTGGCACGAGAATGGTTTTTTGCAAATCAGCACAAGCATACAACTTTTCCTTCATGCCCACAGCGCCAGGTAATTTAACCCATGAACCTGCAATTTCAAGATTACATCCAAATAAAAACTTACAAAATCTATTTCTAAACTTTTGTCTTTAGAATGAAATTAGTGTTTCACATCAGTAAAACTTCAAAGGAATTTTGCCGAGACTTTCAATGAAAATAATCACCTGGCAAAGTGAGAAAAGCTTCCTGCATTTTTTTTGCAGCCGTTGGAATAAGCGATACAGAAGAGTCATCTGAAGGTGTTGGGAAACTGGACAACAATTCGGGAAACTGATCACGGAGTAGAGGAGTCAATGCAGAGCAATCGACCGTTCCTATTAATCATGAAAAAGTTAAAGTTTAGGGCATAATTTTTAAATAATTGAAATTACGAAGAACTTTCAAACCTTTCGGAAGATCGGCGAGTTTTTGAATCACTGTAAGCAAAATGGGTTCCTCAGGTTCTTGAGATCTCACAATACAAACACTGTCTTGCTTCATTTCGTCTATTCTTTGCGAAAGAACTGTTAAATCTCCTGCCACTATTGTATCTTCAATTGTAAGAGTGTCATTTATTATTATCGTTCCGTTTTTTTTGTTATAATCCGACGATGTAATAGTTGAATTCACTGTGACAGTTTTATCAGTTTCCTCACTTGTTTCACTTTTGTTCAAATAAATCGTGGGCTGAATTGAATTAACTCTTGGCGCTTCCCAGTTTTCGGAATCCATTAAAATTTTCCCGCAATCAGATTTAAAGGTATCACTTTGGGATTTGAAAACCTGGGCTTTGGGAGTGGACGCATAAAAACCTTTACCAGATTTAAGTTTTGGTGCTTTATCTTTCTTCCTTGAGGATACAGATTCATTTAAACTTCTGTCACGAACAGGTTCGTTCTCTTTAAATTCTTCATCAAAGGACATTCCTGAACTCTGAGAACCAAAAGTTTCTTTATTAAATCCTTGAAGTGACTGGCTTTTTTTCAGGCTCTTCAAATCTTTCTTTTTAGGAACTTTAGAGCTCTTTGGAGTCTCAACATTTTCTGCATTCTTCTTCACCTTCTCCTGTTCTTTACATTCTTTTCCTTTTTTTTCTCTTAGTCCATATGATTTCATTAATTTCTCATATATCTGGGTTCCTGACAAGCCAGATTCCATTTCAGCCAATATGTCTTGTATCATTGCAGTGCTATTGCTTGAACAAGAATCGCTGGAATACCGCACACCTTTGGGAATTTCGGGAGTTCCTTTCAAATTACAAGTAGATACACATCTCCTGACTTTAGACTTTTCAGGGAGTGGAGTGTCAATTACAGGAAAAGCATGTTCACTTTTGGAAATTTGTTGCACTTTGGTTGAATCTCTCTTTGTTTTTTCTGTTTTCTCCTCCAAATTAGGCACTAAGTTTTCTAAAAAAAATTACAAATATGATACTCTTGTAAATTTAAAATCTATTAGAAAAAGTAAATATCCTCAATTTTTCTTACTTTCATCTAGAGTTCCAACTAATGAGCTGATTCTATTTGAGCGCATTGTAAAAAACTGCCCAATTGATAAATTCTTGTCTTTACTCTCTAGTTTTGGGTTTTCAAGCACCCCAGAAAACTCAGAAATTCTGCTATTATGTACACAAGAATTTTCAAGTTTAAAGTTTTTCTCATCTTCCTCAAACCTATTAATTTGTTCCTCTGAAAAAAAATTTAATAAATCATACAGTTAAAAAAAAAACATTATGTATTAAAGTTTAGAAAATTATGATCACCTTCTGTTTCAGTTTTAAAATCCAAATCAGAATTCATAATAATATGCTCTTTTAAAATAGAATTTACTGTTTTAGCATATAGAGATTCTATTTTTTTATTCCTTTTTTCACCATCAGAATCCTCCATTTCATTTTTAACTGTGAAGCTTTCTTGCTCTCCCCCAAATGAGCTTAGTTCATCATTAAACTGTCTAGGAGTATTTGGACTAAAATTTGGTTCCAACCAATTTCTTTTTTTTTCATCTACACCTGACAACCTAACATTCATTAATTTACTTGATATATCATTCAGTGCTTTACTGTCTCTTTTTTCAGAAGTTGGAGTTACAGGATCATTTTTGTTTTCATATTTATAACTTAATTTCTCAAGGGCTTTGTGAGCTAATGTTCTCTGCTTATCAAGCTCAGATTCTGGTGAATGTGTATTTGATTTTGACACTTTGGACATTCTATTTTTGTTTTCATTTGAAGTAATATTTGTTAACTGATCTGCACTAATTAAAGGCAAGGATTTTTCAAGTTCATTTTCCTCTTCACAATCAAAAAGGGACACATTGTCAAGATCTATTAAGCCAACAGAAGAATCACTTCCAGTTTGAGAAGACATTCTGAAAGATAATTTACTGATGCTATCACATCTCTTCTTAAAATAAGCAGATATGGGGTCTTCAACTTCATCTGAATCATTATTCTGACTAAGATCACTGAAAGTTCCCAGACTGGCTCTTAAATTTGAAATTCTTTTGGCTCTTTCATTATCCATTGCAAAGATCTGAAAAATTAAAATATTAGAAGTTACTAGAAGTTAATTGAAGGTACTAAATTGTTAATTCATATTTTTCATTCTCTTCAAGTTCTATATTTATATTTTTTACAGTTTTATATTTTTTAATATTTTATATCAATAATTTTCTTTTACTTCCAATAATAATATTATTTTCATAACTTTCATTAGTAATTATTTATTTCAGTAGTAATTTTAGTGTAAAAATCAGGGTTATACATTCCAACCTTTTAGTGGTTATTATCGATTTATTAAATGGATTAAATACGTCCGTTTATCTTTCTGAAATAAATTTCATAAAAAATAAAAACAGTAAATTTGTTAAGTGATCAGGAAAATAACTATTCAGTGTAATTCATTCTAAATAAATCACATTGTCAACTTAGATAAATGCATGGAGGATAAATCCCGGTTTACACTTTTAGAAAACAATTAAAGGCAAAGCAAATAAGCTTACCTAAATATAAATCATTTAGAATAAAAAAAATTTATTTTCCTTCTAAAAGTTCCCACTAAGAAAATTAACACCAGTCAAGTCGCAGCACAACAATATCAATTCTAAACTTGTCACTTTCCAAATCACTTTTGAAAAGTGTCTGTTTACATCTGACCGTTAAAAAGTCACAGCCTTCTATATTGCGCGTAACCAAAGGAAAATTCACTTCACAGTGTTGTGTACACATTGTGTAATATAAACAATAATCCATAAAATACAGTTGAGTTATACAAAAATGTTAATTTTTTATGAGTAAAAATAGGAAGTCAATTTTTTATTGCAGTTATCAGTGAATATTCTCGTTTCAATATGTCTAATAAGAGGAAATATGTAGATGATGATTTTTCGGAGGGAGAAATAAAATGCCCGAAATATGATCACGAAAGTATTAAAAAACATTCACTTGATTCAGACGAGGAAGATTCAGATGAAGAGAAAAAGGCTCATTACGATATATTAGACACTGATGACATTGAAGGTAATAAATTTCTTTTATTTCGTCCACTTTATAAAAATCGATACTAGGGTTAATATTTAAAGTGCTGCCTTTTTGTTCCCTTTTTTGCCTATGGCTTTACTTAAAATTTTGGTTCTTGATTTTTCATTCCATTTAGTTGTTATGATAAGACTTAAGAAATATGTATAATTCTTAAATATTCTTGAAATGTCTTGATATTATGAATATAAGTAAGTGCAGTATGGCACAGTAATTTTAAAAAACGTTATTGTTTTGCAGGTCAGGAAGATGGTATATCAGGCATTGATGGAGAAATTAAAATCATGCCCTTTAACATGAAAGAAGAATTAGAGGAAGGACATTTTGATACTGAAGGAAATTTTCATTGGAATAAAGAAAAAACAATTAGAGATAACTGGCAGGATAACATTGACTGGATGAAGGTTTGTTTATTCAGTAAATAACACATAATAAACCACTGAATAAAATAAAATTAAAGTCAAATATTTTTCTAGGTTAAAGAATTGGGCAGTAATTACAAAGAAAAAGATCATTTAGAAGAGAGTATGGACTCACTCCCTGGGTCTCCTTTTGATCAAATAGGAATTTATAAACAAATCTTAGAATTTATGGAACCTGGAGAGACAATTTTAAAAGCTCTAAAAAGGTTAGGTGGTAATAAATCCTTATCTGCATCTGAACGTCTGAAAAGGAAAAAAGCAGGTTTATGCATTGAAAATAATGGAGATTCTAGCAAAGTAACAGAACTCACAGAACTTGCTAACAAATTACTTACTAAAACTGGTAATATGGATGTTTACCAGGAATCTTATCAGTACATTAAAAAAATGGTATGGATATTTTTGGATCTGGCTAATACTAGACTGGCTGAAATATCAGAATGACTTCTTCAAAAATTTTTTAAATGTTGGTAGAAATGAAGGAGCCATTTTGATTGCCCATTCTAGTCTTTATCAATTTAAGTCTGCTCTTAATTAACTTATAATTTTTCTTTGTATTAAGATTGATGGTGCACCAGGATCTTCAAAGTATAATGATGTGCTAGATATGTATGCAGATGATTTTGATGAAAAGGAAAAAGAGAGAATAGAACAAAAAACAGCAGAAGAAACATCAAATAATTCATCTGAATCAATAGAACCAAGTGAGTATTCATGATTTTCAATTTTGTTTTACTGTTAATTCTGTTTCAAATAAAATTATTATTATTTTTACAGAAGAAGTTCTAATGTGGGAGTATAAATTAGAAAAAAATGATGATAAAATTCAGGGTCCTCACACCACTGAACAAATGCAAAAATATGTGGATGAGGGGTTTTTTAAAGGAGAAGTATGGGTTCGTAAAGTTGGTCAAGATGGGCCATTTTATTCCTCAAGGAGGATTGACTTTCAATTATATTTGTAGATAAAATAATTATAAACAAAGTAAATCACTACTATTTTATTGCATAGTTTTATTTAATT
Organism: Brueelia nebulosa; assembly: GCA_028293925.1. NCBI lineage: Eukaryota > Metazoa > Arthropoda > Insecta > Psocodea > Philopteridae > Brueelia > Brueelia nebulosa. The sequence continues at coordinate 2,727,206 of JAQIBA010000006.1, read as the reverse complement.
TAAGATTCCTGTCACATATGATCAAATACTGAAAGTGATTATTTTTGTTCTCAAATTTGTTCCAGAGAATTCTGATTTTAAGTTTCAAAAGTGGCCATTTTTTTTGAAAGTCTGTTGAAACTTTTTTAAGTTTTTCCCCACACTTAGATAAAGATTTACTAGGTAAGTATTAAACTTTTTCCTAAAACAGTAAGGTTTCAGTGACCGTAAAATGCATTTCACGACTATTATAAATTAGAACCGCCAAAACTTGCCTATGTATATAACTCTTCGGCTAAAATTGCCAAAAGTGCCGTATTTTGATGTCTAGCTGTTTGTTTAAACATGTATTGTATTTCTTTTAATACTACGTAACTCCATTGACAAAGTGACTCCGTGTGGACTGTTTGATAACAATAAAGTCCAATAAGAAGTAGAAACTTACGTTCTCTTAAGCCCACAAATTTCTTTCAAGTCGGAACATGCCGCAGTTCTAATTCCCCAAACTTTACCTAAAATTGTTTTAATACGATAAAAAATATAAAGATAAAAAACTTCGTTTTTTTTGGGACACCCCAATGCGCAATCATATTTAACTAAAGTCATGTATTCCATTATTATAACAAATACATAGAAATTATTTTATACATCGAGAAATCTGGTTTCACCGGCAACTTCAAATAGTTTTATGTTTGACACCTTTCGGTCTTCGTAACGTAAAAAAACCGTTTAAAAAAGTCATAGAGTGGTAAAACATGAAATGATGACGGCGGTTACAAAACAAAAAAAAATAAACAATCTATGGCCTTATGGAGGTTTACAGAGAATAACGCTTTATTTTTGGCCATCAAGGATGACTCGTTTTCATGGAAATTTAAAGTACATTTTCTTCTGGATTTTCGTATTTTGTTTCAGTTCTGCCAGACCTATAAATGCAGCTTTTTTGGATTGGATCTGGCCTCAAAATAAAGTAAGTTGTAACTTTGACATTTTCGAATTTAAGAGCAGGTGTTTGCAGGTCCTTTTTTAAAATTTCGTCATTAAAGATTATAATATCCTAAATCTGTTTTCAAGTAGTGAAAATTATTTGCGGTATTACTAGTTCCTATTTTACTTGGGAGAAAAGTTACTTCAGAAATTGCAATATGCAAATTTAGAATCACCTTCATAATTTTGTATGTCTTTTGTTAAAATTTATGAGTGAAAATTACAAATTCAGCGTTATTTTGCGTAATTCAACAACCCGTGTCATGTTTCTGTTTTTCAGAAATAATTGTTGTATTATTAGTAGAATAAGATTTGAAAATATGACGAAAATTCATCTTAAGTTCATTAAAAAATTTAACGAATTTATATTAATAACCCCAAACCTAAATGTTCGTCATCCATGTTTTACCCATAATGATATTCAACAGTAGCAGTTTTCATTAATAGAATGTTTTATATATATTGACAGACACTGAGATTAACAAATATAAATTTGTAATAATGTTTCAGAATCCAGAATTCCTAAATCATAATGGACCACTTATATCTGTGCCTTTTGAGTATAAAACTGAAGATGAAAAATTTATAGAAGAAGCTTCAAAGTTCACTGATCTAATGAAAACTTCATCCCTTGATATCTGTCAACACAAAGTAATATTGAAAATCAAAACATCATGCTTTTCCATGTCTGAAGAAGAACTGGCCAAGATGAGTGTTAATTTACTTAACTGTCAGTCAGAAGTTGATGAAAGGAAGATTTTCCCCTGCACTGAGGAAATGGTAAGTTAAACTTCAATCAGCTTACAAATTTGTTATTACTGAATATAAAATAATCTTTAAAATTTTTCTTTTTTTTTTAAAAAGAGTTTGAAAGATTGCACCAAGGACATGGATGCAAATACATGGAATGCATATCATCTAATGAATAACAGAGCCAGAGCAGTTTGCTTAGCCACAAGGAAGGCTCAATTTCAAGCATTATCTGAAATGACAGTTAATAAACTAATGGCTACTGCTCATGAGCAAGTTAATAAAATGACAGCACTCTTAGAAGGACAAGAAAAGTTGGAAAGTTTGACCTTGGGCACCTTGGATTCAGTGGAAAAAGGTCATCTTGAATTAATGACACAGCAAGAGAATTTAAAAGTAGCCCAAAAAACGGTTCAGGTTTGTTATTTTATTCCCTTTTTTATCTAAATAAACAGATTAGATTTTGTATTTTTAGTAAATTTCAAAGCTGAATCTCCCAGATAGATTTCTTTGAGTTTTTTTATTGTCATTTGGCACCAATCCAGTGAGCACTTTGTTTATAATCATTCAAAAAAATATTTACAATTGGAGAAGAAACAGATCAAGACAAATGGAAAAAATGTTCATCAATAATTTGCAATTTAATGACTATAGTCAGGCAATAGCAAAAGTATAAAACAACAAATTAGGCTGTCCCAAATAGTTCCACATCCTCAGTACCCACAGTGCACAAGGAAAAAAATTATAATGAAGCCATATTTATTTTTAGGACTTTGTGACTTTCAATTTGGAACAGCTGACCCAGGAGAAAGCCTTGATTGCTGCTGGGAATAAGGCACTGGCTAAAATGATAGAAAACATTAAAGAAAATTTGGGTGAGTTAATTTTTGAGTAATTTTGTCAAATTCAAAGCATGAATGAGAACCACCTGCTGTTGAACTTAAAAACTGTAAATTCAGCATTTATGTCTTAATGTGTTCTGCAAATTCTTAAAACAATTAAATTCAACATAATCATTCTTTACAGACAAGGCCAATCTTCAGTTAAACTCTCAGGCAGAAGAAAGAGCAGAAAATCATCAAAAACTTCTACAAGATTTGGAAGCTCTTCATAAACAAGCTGAAAGTATTTTTCAGAAAATCGGTGTGTGTTTTTCTTAGTCCGGAAAATTTTATTTTTTTTTAATTAAAGTGCTCAAAAACTTAATATTCCTTATTTTAGATATCAGTACAGAAAGACTGCTGGCTCAGCATGAAGCTGCTTCATTAAGATACAAAGATGCCGTCGATAATTTAATTAAAATCAACGACACCGTGCATTATCTATTAAAAATTTTAAATTCGACTAAAAATGAAATTGACGAAAGGTTTCACTGGATTCAAGATTTTTTGGATGGAACCGGTACGCCTGATTTATAAAATGCGAGTTTTCTATACTGAAGTTTATTCTTTAGTAACTGAAATTGTTTTTTCGCAGGAAATAATCTTGAAAGGCTGACCAGTATCACTTTCCACATTGCCTATTTGTTAATAGGAATGCTTTTTGCTTCTTTCCTAAACTTCTCTACGACTTCAAGAGCGGCCCTGGCGGCCATAGTTCCTCTGAATTTATTTGTCACTTATAATCACGGCTCGGAAAGAGCAATGAATTTCTTTCAGATGACTATCATCATATTTTTCACTGTTTTAGGTAAGTTATTGTAAAATGATTGTTTAAAAGCATACCACTTTTAGATTTACCTTCCGCTCTAATTATGCTGATTATTTGTTTTGTCGTAAAATGCGCTTTTATAAAATTTTCTTCTTTGTTTTTCAGTTATTGCCATCATGCACTGGTTAATAAATTTGTTTTCAAGTAAGAATAACGCAGCAGAATCTATCAAAAGCAAGCATAAGCCCTCTTTAAGGGAAACTGCTGATCCTAGAAGGCAGTCTGTAGGAAGATCCGATTGCACTTCTCCTGCACCCGAAAGTCGTATCAGTCGATTTTATCATAAAATTACCTTTAGTGAGTGTATATATTATTTAGATAATCCTTTAGTGGAAATTTTACGCATTCAGAGCGAAGTTATTTTCAAGTTTAATTTTTCTTGAGAGAAAATTTCATTTATTTTAATCAATTCATCTTTATTTATAGGTTTGAATCAGTTATTATCCTTTGCTTTTGGGTGGATAGGTAACAAATCTGGTAAAACTTCTGTTAATCCAAAACCAGTTCGAACCAACGAATATGTAAGCAATTATCCAGGTGGTGGAAATATGAACGGATATTACCCTAATGAATATTCATTTAACGCGGATAGACGTGAGGTAGTTTTTATGGTCAGGCAGATTGTGATCATGGAGTCCTTACTTATTACACTTTTTTTGATTGAAATACATAAAATTTCAGAATTCTGTTCACAATCGAGTCAACGAGTGGCTTCAAACAAAAGCTTATTATCCTCCTCCACGTCCAAGTACTCCATCATCCACAGGAAGGTGAGAACTATTTTCTTACCCTGAAAGGATGATTTCACCAACAACAAAAGACATTAAAATGTGTAATTTTTTACAGCGGATCTTCGAAATTATATTGCTCGGCCGTATGCCGCACCGGTCGCCGCTGCAAAAACGTAAGCTCACCGGGCAGAGATGTTTGCCACCGGCATTTAACGGGTACCTCAGTTTTAGAATAAGGACTTCTAGTCATCCTCAGTACCTTTTTCAATTATCAGCTTAAGAAAGAAGTTGCATCACAGTTAGAAATTTATTATTATGTCTAAGCTTCTTTCCTGTATTCATAAAAAAATTCCTTAATATGTACCTTAAGAAAGGTTTTAACTATAAATTAAGTCTTGAATGTAACTGAATTTAGCTTATGTATTTTGATTGTTCTTTTAATTTGAAGGTGCTCTTCTCAGTTGTTGTATTTAATGAGTAATGCAAAATCAAAACAAAGTTTTGGGTTTTAAATAAAGACATATATCTCGAGGTGGAGAAAAGGTACTGTATGTTCCTGAGGGCACATAAAAATTCAGTGGTGTTAAAACTATCTCATTTTAATTTTATGTTACTTTAAGCGCTCAGGGAAATGTTCTTGAAGTTCTAGCAGAACCTCAGTTATGCAACGAAATATTTGTTCTCAGTTTCGGAGCTTAAGACCAATTTTGATATTGTAATAATTATTTTATTCTGCAACGAAGTTTCTATTAAATTAGTATGACTTATAAGTAATCAATCACTCAAATTTATTTTGTATTGTTTAATTGTATTTTTTTGTATCTGTGAAATCGTGGCATTGCAGCAACAGATTATGAAAGAATAACTACTGTAATTCATTTACACGTAGATGCTCTCTATTTGTTTAGGTTTTTCATTTAAGTTTGAGTTTGTACTTTTATTTATTGACATTTTTCAGACAAAGAGCGAACATTACATTTTATAATTTATGATGATGGCCTTGTGCAGTCTTTAAGAAGCAATGTTCCCAATAAGCTAACGTTTATGTTAAAAACAAATTTACAATTTGATTAGTTTCAACCACTCAATTAATTATACATTTTATAATTCTCGAAAATCAAAAAGATTCAAACTTCTATCGATTTTATATTGCATTGACAAAAGTGCCTTCTAAATATGTGTTAATATATTATATAGTAATTTCGTATTCCAATGTTTGTGATAAATTTTTTTATGTATGTTTAAATTAAGAAATATGAGTGTAAAAAAAAGTAATTGTGATTTTCGAATAATTTAATTTAGATATTTTTTTCTTTAACGATAAAAGGGCACTTTGTATGGATCTTAAGTATAGTAATGCTTTGGTATTTGTGATCTCAAAAATCTGAGAGGTTTCTCTGACAATTATTTGAAATAAATAAATATTTTATTTCGATCGTCAGAAGCAAAAAGCTTTAAAATCATATCTTGAATCTCTGTTCCAAAACCTTGTAACTGTTTCATAGTTTGAAAATGTTTATAATCTGGAAAGGGTTATTATGATAATTATTTCGAGTAGAATTAATTTTAATACTTAAGTTTGTGAAATAGATCTGAATTTTTAAGGAAGCAAAAGGTTTCGCCATTGTCTTCATTTTGATTATTTTGTAAATTTAAAATTCAACTGTGATTTTGAGAGTAAATTATTTTTATGTGATCCATTTTGAAATCTGCAGTATGTCAAAATTCCAGTATTGATTAGTTTTGTAAAATTATTAACAAATGTGATGATGTTAATTACAAAATTTCCCTTTAAATTTTAATAAATGGTCTTAGAAAACTTCGGTATAAATTGTTTTATCTGATTAGTCATTTTTTATGCATTGCCTTTAGCACCTGATTGTTCCTCTCAGACCTACTAATTTATTCAAATGAACAGAAAACTTTAAGGTACTGAAAAGAGATGTCCTCCTGAAGGAAGAAATACCACTTAAGTACATTAACACAAATTCCCACTTTCATTGATTTCCATGAAAAGGGGGAATACTTTTGTGTTTGATCAATAAAATATATTCCATCCAAAAACTCGTCTTCACTAATATTCCTAAAGTACTTTTGATGGCGTTCGTTGGTTTTGTGTGAGGATCCCAATATTTTAATTTTCACTTTTTGCAAAATGTCGCTTTTGCAAAGTGGAGAAAAAAGTTTGACTCCTACCATTTCGAGTGAAAATCTCTCCAGGTTAGTATTTATCGATTATCAAAGGAAAGTTAGTCTGGTACTGAATCATTATAAATTCATTCCGTCAGCATCCCCGTTGACCAAGAAGGAGATGAAACTGATTTTTTAGCGGTTGATTTACTGCATAGAATGGACATAGAAGACATAGAAGATCTAAAAAAATATTTCTTTGACGAAGAAAAGATCAAGGTTTCTGATCCTAAACGCATGCAGGAAAACATAGTGCATGGTTTAGAACTCAACAAGGCAGAATTCATCGAAGCTCTTGAACGTCTCTCCGGAAGTTCAATGGTGGCCTTGGAAGCAGGTAAGCTATTCGACAGTTTGGATGTCGCTAACAAAGGCAGTCTGCGCTGGTTGAATGTCCTGGATGCCATCATTGGCAAGACCAGGGAACTTTTGGAAAGGGAGAAAGAGGGCTGGCAGCCAATCAACTCAAACGTGGATATTCACTTCGCCTCCCATTGCAAGGTCTGTTATTAGTCTCAAATTTAAAATTGAAAATTATTTACAAATGCTGATTATAATTATTTTCTCAGAGGGAATATATAATAAAAATCGTTCCGCTGTATACCAAAGCAACATTTTGTTATGCTGTCATATCAATACTGGGGAGAGTTGGAGTTTACGATGCGGAATTTAATCTGTTGGACACTTATAAAATATCTTTGAAACCTACTTTAGGTACGAATTACCTCACAGGTTTGTTAGAGAATAGCATCAAATGTAAAAAAATTGATAAAAACTGTTCTTTAGTGGGGCAAGAGGAAAGGCAAAAAAGATCCACAACGACATGGATTACCGATGCAGTCTTCGTGGCCGACATTTACGCACTTTTCTTCTCCGCATCCGACAGAAGTCTTCATTTATACGACGCAACGGGGTTAATCCACGTGCCTTTGTGCCTTATAAGTGGATTGAAAAATACGCCCACTTGCATGGATTATTATTCCAGCGATGACTCCGCCAAACCTAGTTTGCTTTTTTTCGGAGATGATCAAGGAGACGTGTACGTGATGCAGTTTCATCAGCCAAAAAAATCGCTTTTTAGGAAAAAAGACCCGGATAAACTGGATAAATTCCTCTGGTCGGTCAGTATTCTCAGTGCCAAAGACAAGAGGATGTAAATTACGTCCAAGATTTTTAATTTTCCAGGAGTTAAAAGATCAGTCGGATTATGTGACTTATTCTGTGCAGAGGAAAGTCCACGAAACTCCGGTTTTGCAGGTATCATACAGTCCAGAAAGTCAGACTGTTCTTACTTGTAGTAACGACCCAATCAGGACCCTGGTTCTCAGACATTTGGAAAAAAGAAGAAAACCGTATGTTTTTAAAGTAAAAAAAGTAAGTGACAAAGTCTAACCCTCAAAATTATCTTTTTGGAAAGAAATCTTTGTTTTCTTTTTAGGGAATTAAATGCTTTCACCTCGAGAAATCACTCCACATTATAGTAACAGGAAGCAAAGATGGTTTGGTAAGGGTGTGGAATCAAGTGGTTACAAAACAACCAATTATATCTCTGCATGGACACAGAGCGCCCATTGTAGATGTCAGAGTGTTAAAGCATATGTCAGCGATCATTAGTTTGTCTGAGAAAGCTGTTATTAAAATCTGGAACATCAATGATTATTACTGCCAAATGACTTTGCCTCTCAACTTTCCAGTTTTTAAGGTGATTTATAATGATTTTATTAAAATTTATAGACTCCATTAATATGTTTTGATAAATTCTGAATTTTTAAAATATCACTGAGCAAAACTTGTTATAAAAATGGATTTTAGATTCCCGGAAGCAGGGTTGACTTTGGAGTGAGATCAATATTTCCAGGTCCATTCGTCACTGATTTATTTGATGAATTGGATCGGCTGAAAGCAAAACAAAATTCAAAAATTAATTCTTTCGCTGAAGATATTGAATCACGGTTTACAGTCAGAGATTTTGAAAAAAGGTGGGCAAAGAAATTTCTACTTTAGAATAAAAAGCCGAAGAAAATTAACGAATTATTCCCACAGAGAAGATGAAGAATGGAACAGAAACAGTTTAGTGGTTATTTGCTGCAATTTCATGGCTTTGCTTAAATTCGTGCCGATATCATCGGATTCGGTGGGATCTTTACTCAAATATAAGGTGTTACCCCCACCCGAGAAAGAACACTTTGCTTCCATTCCATCGCCGTGGAAAGTTGCTGATTATTTTACTAAAACGCCACCGGAAGAAGAAGTGAGGTAAATGTCAGCAATACATTAAAAACCTCTAGCATTTATCCGCTAATACAATACGGTATGTAAAAAACTCTAAAAAACATCGAAGTAATAGAAGCCAAAGACTTTTTCTGGCGCTCAGTGCCGTTTGTGAATTGTTCTCTCTTTCTCTACTTCGCCATTTTTTTTTAATTCATTCTAACCTTTTCCCGTTTCCTTTTTGTTATTTAAAAAAAATAACAAAATGCTGTTTAAATAAATTTTACGTTTGGTTTATTATAGTGGGATTTTCTAATTACAGCACGGAGAAATCAGCAACAAATTCTTCATCGACAACAAAAAGCCTGTCGATTATTAAAACATTTAAAAGGGTTCAGAACATGACGGCGGACCCTGTCAAGGCTCCAATGCGAAATATGAACACCAAGCGCACACAATTCAGGATAAAGCAGGAGCAAATGAAGATGCTTATCGAACACTGTGCTCCACATTTGGCGCTCGACCTTCACGATTTGCAACCGATTAAATTTTCCAGGCCTTTACCAAGAACGAGACAGATGATTGAAAAGGGTATTACAGCCATGTCTTTACAAACAATACTACTACACTACATCTCTTATATAATCGCTCCCCATTTTTATTATTTTCAAAGACAAAAGTCTCACACAGTATTAACCTAAAAAACTTTTCACTAATTTTATTAAATTAAGTATATGCTAAAGAGATAATTTCAATCCTTTAAGTACGACTGTCGATTAAGAGATAATTTAATAAAAAAATCTGCGAAAGCCTCAAACATTTACCTCGCAGGTATCGATGTTTCGGGTCCCGAGCAGTTATTACGAGGCAGACTGCCAAAGGACTCAACTTCGAGTGCAGGGGAAACGGCCACCGACATGCAAAGTCTTTTGTCTTCGAGGAATGGAAAGCATCCAACCGTCAAGAAAACCACATCACCTCGAAAAGGACGTCAGACACCAGACTGGTTTGCCGAGAAGATTAAATCGTCCGATTTCGGTTCCTCTGAAAGCATAAGTGAATTGAAATCCACTGAATGAAATAAATTTTTACAGTATAAAATCAATGCATTTTACAGTTTTAAGTATTGCAATAGTCTATTTTGAATTAATAAATTTTTATATTGGCTTTTATACTGTGATTATATTTTTTTATAGCAAACTTATAATTACCTTTGGTGGTTTATCTTTATTATATAAAGTTTTGGGGTTTTTGAATCTTGAATTAGCTAACTGCTTTTTATTCATACCCCCAACTTTATTCCTAAAGGGGTCTTTCCTTTGCAATTGTTTCTTCAAATGAAGCCGGAGAATTTCCTTTAATATTTTTCGAGTTTTATCGTAATTTTCAGCTGCTTCCATTGCTTCTGGTGATTCTTTTTTATTTATAAAATCAAGTCCCTCTAAAATAAATATCATTAGGATTTTAATATGTTGTAAAAATTTGAATTCTATATTATACTTCTCTTACCATTAAATCTTTCATCATTTTCAACAAAAAAGAAGGATTCCTTCCAAACTCCTTTGGCTATAACACTTTTTTCCTCCACTTTTGGACTCTCTTTGTTTACCTCTTCTTTTCTCTCATTTGTTTCAAAATCTGACTCATTAAACTCCTCAGCATTTTCTTCTTTTTCTTCTTCATCTTCCATTTTGTCAAAATCCTCACCATTTTCAATACCATTCATACCATAAGTTTGTAAGAGACTAAACTGAGCACTTTTATCTCCTTTTTCTTTGAAACGATTTTTTATTTCACTTGAGACTTCATAAAACTTGTCCTTTGAGACTTTCGGTTTAGGTAATTCTTCCTTTTCTGACCTTACAATTTTTTTATTTTCTTTTCTCTTCTTTGAAGGTGTCAAACTTGGTGATTCCTTTTGAATGCTTTTCTCATATATTTCATGATCTTTATTAGATACATCATACCTTATCATTTCATATGTTCTAGAAAAAAAAAGAAACATTAATTCCAGAGGTAATTTTAACTTTTAAAAGAAGTTATAAATTTTTAATACCTTTTCTTAACTTTCTTCTCTTTTTCAGGTGCACTAAAAGAAGTTCCTAAAACATTTTCTAAAATTTTTAGTTGTTTAGACTTTTCATCATCAGCTTCATCAATATTATTTTTATCATCTTCCCCAGGATCTCCTTCATCTTCCAAAAATCTCTCATCAATTTTAAAACGCTCATCATTTCCATAAGTACTTTGGAGATTTAAAAGCTAAAAATTTTTTTAAAATTATTTAAATTACTTACAATGAAAACTAACAAAAAAAAATTCTAAATCAATAAGTTTAATTTAGAGTTTTTTTATTCAAAGACTTTATTATACATCTTTATAACTAAAAGTATTTAAGAACAGTTTTATTAATGATGATTTTTAATTGTCCCTAAAAATGGATAGTAATCATACAAAATATCCAATACCACCTTATGCACATACCTCAAAGCCACTTTTCCCAGAAAACTGAGTTTTTTCTTTTATCTCCAAAGTTTCATTTTCACTATCTAAATCATTAAATAAAGTAAATTTGCCATTGCTTTTGGACTCCTTTTTACTGCCAGTTATGTTATTGGTATAAGTATTATCATCTTCATCATCAAATATGATTTTTTTACTGGAATTATTTCCCAAGTTGCTGTTTGATAAGGCCTGCTGAATTATTTTAGATTGATTAAACTTAGCTTTTTCTTTTTCTTTAATTGACTTGCATCTCTTTTCGTTATCGTTTGCGTGCTTTTCATATTTCGTCTTTACATTGGGCATGTTTATTACTACTGAAAGAAAAAATTTTTATTTTTAATCACAAATTAATGAATACATAGATAATTTGGCTGCACCTATGTCATGATCTTCATTTGCAAAAGTATATATTTCCAGTATAATGAAATCTCTGGACACTGAATATTTAAGGATTTCAAACAAGTATTTAATTTAAATGAAATTAATCCTACTGTATAAGAAAGTTATTTGCCTTAATGCATTGAAATCTGATTCTTTAGACAAAACCATACTTTAGAATCGCCAAATTACAATTAAACTTACTTAAAGTTTGCAAAGGCGCACTACTCCACCTTTTCCCACGTGTTATACAAATTGTTTTTGTGCACCACAGAGTTTAAAGAAATGCAGCAGTTTGGCAACACTGATTGAAATTCTAAATTCAGTTGCCAATGTATTACCTAAATTTACTATCTAATTCCACGTTTATTAGATTATTGACAAACTGGAAGGAAGAGCGGCTATCTGTATTTATCAGCGTTTTGTTTATTCATTTTAAGGTTTCAGAAAAACATATAAGACAAGATGGGTCGAAGATCAATAAATACAACTAAAAGTGGAAAATATATGAATCCCACCGATCAAGCGAGTACGTATTAAATTAAGTAGTTTTGATTGTAATTTATGAAAATTTTTCCAAAACCTTATTAAGAGCGGTATTAAACTTTGTACAATCCGTTTTTTTTAATTTTTTAGGGAAAGAGGCTAGAAAAAAGGAACTGAAGAAAAACAAAAAGCAACGGCAGATGGTCAGAGCAGCCGTTTTAAGAGGAAAAGATCCACAACAACTTCTTTTAGATTTGGAGAAAATTGATCAAATGGGTAATTTCATAAATAATTTCATAATTATTAACTCCATGTAAAAGTTATAATCTAATTTAAAATTCTTTTTAGAATACAATGTGCTGCAACCATCACCATTAAATGAAAAGGTTTTGAAAGATAAAAGGAAAAAATTGAAAGACACTCTTGAGAGAGTACTAAAGATGTATGTAAGTATTGTTTAATAATCAAAATCACAAATTACTGTAGTTTTTAGCACTAATGGGAGCCTATTCTGGAGAATCAATTGTATTTAGAAATGCTTTCATGATTTTTGTAAATTCCTTTTTTTAGGTCTTTTTCATGTTTGCCTTTTCTTGAAATTTGGACAAAAGGGTTTGGACAGATTTTGATATATTTTGATTTTTTTTAGCACAAAGATGATCCTGATAAATGGGCAGAACTAAAAAGGTTACAGATAGAGTATGAAAGAAAAAGATCAGCATTGTATAATTATTATGAAGCTGTAAAAAATGCACAGCAAGTTCAGGTAAAGTTTCTGTATTATAATAAATTCAGTAGTGTCAATGAAGACTTCTTTTAAGAGCAAAATTGTTTTAGGTGGATGATATACCTCTTCCCATAGCAGCTTTACCTGCTGAACTACAAGCTGTATTTGTGGGAATGCCTTCACAAATACCCCTCCCTGCACATGCACCACCTCATCCAGCTATGAGACCAACAGTGCCACCTCCATTTATGCAACCACATCATGGAATATTAAAGAAAACTTCTGCCTACATGTGAGTAACTTCATTTGGTCTAAACTTCTTTTTAAAAGTCTGAATTTAACTGAATAAATATTAACCAATACTTATAGAAGCAAAGAACCAGATATAAAAAAAAAAGAACCACCTGGAGTGCCTCCAGGACCTCCACCAGAACTTAGTGATGATGATGATGAACCAATGGAAGGGGTTCATCCTGAACCTGCACCATTACCAACAACTAGAAAAACAATCAGGTGAGGATTGTTCTTACACTGTCTTTGTAATTTAAAATGAATTATTTCTAAGAATTTTGATTTGGATAGGTTTGTTGATGACCAAGACATTCCTGGTGTTGACAGTAGTCAGCAAGAAAAGGATATTCCTTCAGTAGACAGGTCTAACATTGAGGGTCAAGAACATGACATGGGTGATGAAAATGAAACATTAGGTCAGGATGAATTGCAACCAAGACCAACTTCACTGCAGCAGAAAATGTTGGCCATGGCAGGACAAGACATTGATCAGTTCATGAAAGAGGTAAGACTTCAAATTCAAAACAAAATTTTTTATTTTTCATATAAATTTTATAAATCAAATATTTTCTTACAGATGGAAGAGGTTCATAAAAAAAGAAAAGCAGATCGAGCTGCTGATTTAGAAAATCGTTTACAAGCTTTAGAACAGAAAAGTTATGGCGTTAAAAATAAGCCAGAGGGTGCAACAATGGCACCTTCAGAGCTGCCTGCAGCATCACAGGGCAGTTTAGGTGATACTGAAGGCATGACCATTCCTCCTATGCCAAGACCTGGCGTTGGAATGATACCAGGTATAATTCTATTAGTTTTAAAAAAACTAATTGGAAGTATAAAATTTAATTTACAATTTTCTTAAAATTTTAAAAACAGATGATTTGTAATTACATCGTTAAATATTCATACCATATTTTCCGCGACTTTGTTGCACACCGTTATTATTAATTTTTAAAAATATGTTTATTAATAATGAAAAATTGTAGGGTTAGGACCGGTAATGTTCAGGCCCCCACCACCACGAGGAATGCCTGCACTAATGGGTATCAGACTGCCTCCTGGACCCCCTCCAGGTCTCCCTCCTCGAATAGGGATACGAATGCCTCCAGGACCGCCACCGGGCATGCCTCCTCGGTTGATGAGGCCTCCTAATATGCCGCCAGTTAATCCTCATGCCCCCGCGCAAAATAATGTTTTGACAGCGGCTCCTCAACTCATAAGCAGGCCTTCAGACAAACCAGGAGCCACAATTCAAGCAGAAGCCCAAATTAGGAACTTAAGTGCTGACGTTACGAGATTCCTTCCGACGGCTTTGCGAATTAAAAGAGATACAAAACCGAAGAAAGAAATCAAAATACCGCAGTCTCAAGGTAAATTTTTGTTAGTTATGTTTGTAAAGTTTGCAATTTTTCCAATTTTATTGTAAAATTGTCATTTTCAATTTTCAGATATTAAACAGGAAATTAGTCAACCTCCAACGAAAAATGTTCAAACCAAGGATGATGCTTACTTACAATTTATGAGAGAAATGGAAGGATTACTCTAATCATATAAATATTGAAAATATAAGACCAATCCTTGAGTTAACTACTTCTAATGGAGCTAAATAAATTTTTTTATTTTTAAGACCATTATTTCTCTTCTCATTACACAGTATTTCAAATTTTTCAATCAAAGCCCATCTGCTAAAAAAAAATTCAAAAAGTTTCAAAAAGTTAGTTTTACGAATAACTTGAGACAAAGGCGACGACTGAGCTCAGGAGAGGTTTTTTCCGTTTCTTTACTTCATAAAGAATAGGCCTATGCGCATTTTGTTTTATTCTGAGTGATTTCGATTTTTGGTACATTTGGGAGTGTGGAAGCTGTGTTAGAGGTAGGTGATGATGATGATGATAATAATAGTAATAAAGTACAAAAAGTATAATATAATAATAGTAATAGATAATATCGAGTGCGAGTGAAGTGTGTGTGAACTTTTGAATTGTAACGATTCCCGCCCAGCGAACGCGCAGGTCAGGTTGTCAATCCTGGATGGACGGCAGTTCGGTGTTTACCCTTGCACGTGAGTCATCACAAATTGGCGACGGAGTGAAAATTTTTTTTCTGAGTGATTGGTTTTCGGTATCGCCTGTGTTAGTTTTTTTTTGTTTTGGTGCGGTATTGCCCGACGTTTCGGGCTCGATGGGAACGATGGTAGCGCGCTGTCGAACTATATTTTGCGGCTGAGGAGATTTCTAGTGTCTCCAAGAAACGCAACAAACTTCTTCATCAGAGTGGTACAGAATTCATAACGTTGCTTAAAATTTACCCGCCGCCAGCGGTACCCTACACTTCATAAAAAATAGGTCTATGTGCCATTTGTTTTATTCTGAGTGATTTCGATTTTTGGTACATTTGGGAGTACAGGAAAAAGTTTGAAAAAGTTTGAAAAAGTTAGTTTTACGAATAACTTTAAACAACGGCGTCTCTGAGCTCAGGAGGGGTTTTTTCCATTTCTCTACATCCTAAAGAATAGATCTATGTGTATTTTGTTTTATTCTGAGAGATTTCGATTTTTGGTACATTTGGGAGTACAGGAAAAAGTTTGAAAAAGTTTGAAAAAGTTAGTTTTACGAATAACTTGAAACAAAGGCGTCCGCTGAGCTTCCGACGGGTTTTTTCTAATTCTCTACATCCTAAAGAATAGATCTATGTGTATTTTGTTTTATTCTGAGAGATTTCGATTTTTGGTACATTTGGGAGTACAGAGAAAAAGTTTGAAAAAGTTTGAAAAAGTTAGTTTTACGAATAACTTTAAACAACGGCGTCCTCTGAGCTCAGGAGGGGTTTTTTCTAATTCTCTACATCCTAAAGAATAGATCTATGTGTATTTTGTTTTATTCTGAGAGATTTCGATTTTTGGTACATTTGGGAGTACAGAAAAAAGTTTGAAAAAGTTTGAAAAAGTTAGTTTTACGAATAACTTGAAACAACGGCGTCCTCTGAGCTTCCAGAGGGGTTTTTTCTAATTCTCTACATCCTAAAGAATAGATCTATGTGTATTTTGTTTTATTCTGAGTAGATTTCGATTTTTGGTACATTTGGGAGTACAGAAATAAAGTTTGAAAAAGTTTGAAAAAGTTAGTTTTACGAATAACTTTAAACAACGGCGTCCTCTGAGCTCAGGAGGGGTTTTTTCTAATTCTCTACATCCTAAAGAATAGATCTATGTGTATTTTGTTTTATTCTGAGAGATTTCGATTTTTGGTACATTTGGGAGTACAGAAAAAAGTTTGAAAAAGTTTGAAAAAGTTAGTTTTACGAATAACTTTAAACAACGGCGTCCTCTGAGCTTCCAGAGGGGTTTTTTCTAATTCTCTACATCCTAAAGAATAGATCTATGTGTATTTTGTTTTATTCTGAGAGATTTCGATTTTTGGTACATTTGGGAGTACAGAAAAAAGTTTGAAAAAGTTTGAAAAAGTTAGTTTTACGAATAACTTTAAACAACGGCGTCCGCTGAGCTTCCGACGGGTTTTTTCCGTTTCTCTACATCCTAAAGAATAGATCTATGTGTATTTTGTTTTTGTTCATTACATTTCGATTTTTGGTACATTTGGGAGTACAGAAAAAAGTTTGAAAAAGTTTGAAAAAGTTAGTTTTACGAATAACTTTAAACAACGGCGTCCTCTGAGCTCAGGAGGGGTTTTTTCTAATTCTCTACATCCTAAAGAATAGATCTATGTGTATTTTGTTTTATTCTGAGAGATTTCGATTTTTGGTACATTTGGGAGTACAGAAAAAAGTTTGAAAAAGTTTGAAAAAGTTAGTTTTACGAATAACTTTAAACAACGGCGTCCTCTGAGCTCAGGAGGGGTTTTTTCTAATTCTCTACATCCTAAAGAATAGATCTATGTGTATTTTGTTTTATTCTGAGAGATTTCGATTTTTGGTACATTTGGGAGTACAGAAAAAAGTTTGAAAAAGTTTGAAAAAGTTAGTTTTACGAATAACTTGAAACAAAGGCGTCAGCTGAGGTTCCGACGGGTTTTTTCTAATTCTCTACATCCTAAAGAATAGATCTATGTGTATTTTGTTTTATTCTGAGAGATTTCGATTTTTGGTACATTTGGGAGTACAGAAAAAAGTTTGAAAAAGTTTGAAAAAGTTAGTTTTACGAATAACTTTAAACAACGGCGTCCTCTGAGCTCAGGAGGGGTTTTTTCTAATTCTCTACATCCTAAAGAATAGAACTATGTGTATTTTGTTTTATTCTGAGAGATTTCGATTTTTGGTACATTTGGGAGTACAGAGAAAAAGTTTGAAAAAGTTTGAAAAAGTTAGTTTTACGAATAACTTTAAACAACGGCGTCCTCTGAGCTCAGGACGGGTTTTTTCTAATTCTCTACATCCTAAAGAATAGATCTATGTGTATTTTGTTTTATTCTGAGAGATTTCGATTTTTGGTACATTTGGGAGTACAGAAAAAAGTTTGAAAAAGTTTGAAAAAGTTAGTTTTACGAATAACTTTAAACAACGGCGTCCTCTGAGCTCAGGAGGGGTTTTTTCTAATTCTCTACATCCTAAAGAATAGATCTATGTGTATTTTGTTTTATTCTGAGATATTTCGATTTTTGGTACATTTGGCAGTACAAAAAAAGTTTGAAAAAGTTTGAAAAAGTTAGTTTTACGAATAACTTTAAACAACGGCGTCCTCTGAGCTCAGGAGGGGTTTTTTCTAATTCTCTACATCCTAAAGAATAGATCTATGTGTATTTTGTTTTATTCTGAGAGATTTCGATTTTTGGTACATTTGGGAGTACAGAAAAAAGTTTGAAAAAGTTTGAAAAAGTTAGTTTTACGAATAACTTTAAACAACGGCGTTCTCTGAGCTTCCAAGGGGTTTTTTCCGTTTCTCTACATCCTAAAGAATAGATCTATGTGTATTTTGTTTTATTCTGAGAGATTTCGATTTTTGGTACATTTGGGAGTACAGAAAAAAGTTTGAAAAAGTTTGAAAAAGTTAGTTTTACGAATAACTTTAAACAACGGCGTTCTCTGAGCTTCCAAGGGGTTTTTTCCGTTTCTCTACATCCTAAAGAATAGATCTATGTGTATTTTGTTTTATTCTGAGAGATTTCGATTTTTGGTACATTTGGGAGTACAGAAAAAAGTTTGAAAAAGTTTGAAAAAGTTAGTTTTACGAATAACTTGAAACAACGGCGTCCTCTGAGCTCAGGAGGGGTTTTTTCTAATTCTCTACATCCTAAAGAATAGATCTATGTGTATTTTGTTTTATTCTGAGAGATTTCGATTTTTGGTACATTTGGGAGTACAGAATTGAGTCCAGGAAAGTTATGATAGTGTGTGTTTTTTCTTGTATTTCTCACAATGTATAATTTAATGGGAATATATTCATTTTAATCTCTCTTTTTATTAATTAATAAATCTATAAAAGTAAGGGCGAAATTTAATATTTATCAGTTAAATTTTTTCATTATGTAAAGGACATTGAATATTAAAATAAATGACAGTGTTCAGATAAATCAGAATCGTATATTTTTTTTTATTATTAAATAAATATATTGGGTGAGTGCGGTCAACCATTGTGATTTCTGTATTCGTCAATGTAAAGGCCGGAAATGAAAATGTAGACGCGTTGACTTCGGTCTGGCGACGTCATCCTTGAGCGGAGGAGGAGGAGGAGCGTAAGGCTGAGATGAGAATACAGCGTTGCCATTTTACATTAACCGTTGCCGTGTTTTTATAAAATAATTGAGAATTTGTGTGGTTTTCCAATGAAGAATGAGATTTTTGTTTTTTGAATGTGAGAAAATGTGCGATTTATGTTGAGTGAAGTGTTTTTAGCTTATTATAATTACGGTGATCGGGTTGGAAATGTAATGTTGGTTATTATTTCTTATGAAGCGCAGGTGGCTGAGTTATTAGTGCAACGGTCATTTCTAGATAATCCTGATATAGCCCGGATAAAATTGGAGGATAAATTTTGGATTTTGTAGTTATGAGGGATGCACCGAATATTCGGTAGGTATTTGATATTCAGTTTGTGTATTCGGTTGGAGTATATCAATTTTTTGCCTGAACTAAAAGAAAACCTTCATACGAAAGTAATGGAAAATAATTAAATTGTTAATAAATAAAATATGGAATTAATCCAAGAAAAAAAAGCAATTAAAATTCAATTCAAAATATTTATTTCTTACAATAAACCGATATCAATTAAATCATTACAAAGGTATGAAAGTATAGCATTGCTAGTATAAATAGTAGAAGTATAAATATTGCCCCACACCCGTGTTTAACTTAGAACGTTATAATATAGGAACGAATAAAGTTGTGGAAAGTTTTCATGTTTGAAAAAAATGAACAACGGCCTCAGGAGAGTTCAGGAGGGGTTTTTTCCGTTTCTCTACATCCTAAAGAATAGATCTATGTGTATTTTGTTTTTGTTCATTACATTTCGATTTTTGGTACATTTGGGAGTACAGAAAAAAGTTTGAAAAAGTTTGAAAAAGTTAGTTTTACGAATAACTTTAAACAAAGGCGTCCGCTGAGCTTCCGACGGGTTTTTTCCGTTTCTCTACATCCTAAAGAATAGATCTATGTGTATTTTGTTTTATTCTGAGATATTTCGATTTTTGGTACATTTGGGAGTACAGAAAAAAGTTTGAAAAAGTTTGAAAAAGTTAGTTTTACGAATAAGTTGAAACAACGGCGTCACCTTTTTTTTTTTTTTTTTTTTTTTTTTTTTTGTTAACCCAGGAAAAATGCATTACTGCATACCCGACCCCTTGAGGGAGGAATCCGGGTTATGTGGGGCTGAGCTTAAGGCCCTTACCCACTAAACGACCTGGGGGTCATCGTGATCCGTGATGAGGGTCCCCGGGGAATCCCGCAGAGTGGGGAACACTACCAGAGATGACCTCGGATCAGCGCCAACTGCGCTCCGTCCCCTATAGCGGCGAGACCGAGCGCCCGCCGCTATCCCCGTCGCAATGGTGACTCCGCCGTGCGACGGCCCCCCTCGCGCAGCGGTCCCTCACCCGACTGCTCGCGGACGTCTTCGGCGACGTCTGGGACGGGGGCGCAGCCCGCTGCGCTCCCGTCTCCTCTCCTCCTCCTCCTTCGCGCGGAGGACGGCATCCGCGAACCGTTGGAATGCCGCCCACTTCCGGTCGTCCCGGACCGTCTCCCGCACCAGCGTCGGAAGACGGAGATCCGGGCCGACCTCCTCCCGCAGGGCCTCCCGCTGCACGCCCCATCGCGGGCATTCCGACAAGGTGTGATCCGCCGTGTCGGAAGCCGCCCCGCAAAACCAGCACTCGGGGGTTTCTTCCCGGCCCATCCGGAAGAGATAGGCTCCGAAAACCCCGTGCCCGGTCATTAGCTGCGTCGTCCGGAAGGACAGCCGGCCGGCCCGCTTGGAGTAGAACTCCTCGAAGACCGGGTCGACCGCCTCCAGGACGCGCCGCCCGAATTCTTCCCCTCGCGAATTTTCTCGCCAGGTCCCGAGAAGGGCGGCCCAGGCCGCCTTCCGAGACGCCCCGGCGGAGAAAGCCTCCCCTTCCCCGGCCCGTTTTCTCTCCCAATAAACGCGGGAGCGGGCCTGCGCGAGCAGCGGGACCGGCGGCTGACCCGCCAGGATCCCCGCCGCCGCCCGGGACACGGTCCGATACCCCCGCGCGAGGCGGAGGTTCGTGTGCGCCTGGGCCCGGGCGAGAAGGCGCTGGCCGCGCCGATCCCGCCCGAGCTCAGCCGCCCAGATCGGAGCCCCGTAGAGAACGAGAGAGTGCACCACGTTGGCATAGAGCCGGCGAACCCGCCACGACGCCCCCCCGAGATTGGGGAGCAATCGCGCGAGCGCCGTGGCCACGCCCTCCGCTTTCGGGGCGATGCCGCGAAAGTGCTCCCGGAAGCTCCACCGACCGTCCACCATGAGTCCCAGGTATTTGACGGAGAGGCCCAGCGCGATCCGCCGCCCCCCCAGATTGAGGGACAACTCTCCCCGGGGACGCCGGCGAGGCAGATGGAACAGGACTGCCTCCGTCTTAGTCACGTTCACGCGAAGGCCGAGCCCCTCGATGGCCTGGATGACCGCCGAGGTGCCCGCCTCCGCGCGTCCCAAGACCTCCGCCGCGCCGACGCCCGTCGCCGTCACCAGGGTGTCGTCGGCGTAACAGGTGAGGCTGACCCCTCGCGGGAGGGGCGTCGCCAACACCGCGTCGTAGCCGACGCACCACAGGAGCGGCCCCAGAACCGAGCCCTGCGGAACCCCGCAAAACATCTGGCGGGACACGATCTCTCCTCCCCTGGTGGAATACGAGACCGTCCGTCCGTTGAGGAAGCTCCCGATCACCGCCACCAAGTAATCGGGAACGTGGAGGCGACGGAGGCCGTCGTGGATGGCGCGCCAGGGCAGGCTGTTGAACGCGTTCGAAATGTCGAGGCTGACCCCGACCGCCTGCCCGCCCATCCCGACGGCATTCTCCGTCAGCGTGCGCACCCGGTGTATCGCGTCGAGGGTGCTCCTCCCCCGCCGGAACCCGAACTGGAACTCCGACAGGTTCGGGCCCTCGATCTCCATGTGGTCGACCAACCGGTTGGCCACCACACGTTCGAAAATTTTCCCGACCGTGTCCAACAGACAAATCGGACGGAACGACGAGGGTTCCGTCGGCGGCTTTCCCGGTTTCGGCAGCAACACCAGGTGAGCGCGCTTCCAACGCGACGGGAAGTCCCCCCGGCGCAGGCATTCGTCGAACACCAGCCGGAGGGGCTCCGCCAAACAGTCTCGCCCGCGAACATAGATGCGACCGGGAACCCCGTCGGGTCCGGGCGCCGTGGGGCGACCGGTTTTCGACAGCGCCGCCGTCACCTCGGCCTCGGTGACGGCGAGATCTTCGCTCCACCGGAATTGAACCTCCGGAAAGGCGAAGGGGTCCAAGATCGGGAACAGAGTGTTGACCACCTGCGCCACGAAATCGGGATCCAACGCCTCCGTCAGCGGAGCCCCGCGAACGCGTATTCGGGATAAAATCACCCGGTACGGTCTGCCCCACGGATCCGAATCCACGGAGTCCAACAGCTCCGTCCAGGCCCGCCTCTTCGCGTCTCGGATCGCCTCCCTGAGGCGATTGCGAGCCAGCCGGTACGCATCGTGCTGTTCCTGTGCGGGAACACGGAGGCGCCTCGTCGCGCGCTTGTACAGGCGGAAGGCCCGCACGCACGCGCGTCTCAGCTCCGCGATGTCCCCGTTCCACCAGTAGGTCGACCTCCTGCCGGGACCCCCTCGGCGCCGTGGCATCGACGCGTCGCAGGCCCGGCGAAGTCGCCGACCCAGTTCCTCTGCCATTGCTGAGGCGTCGGGATAATCCCCGACGGACCGACCCCAGAAGAGGATTAGGAGCGCTTCCTGCAAGTGACTCACATTAAGGAGGGAAAGATTCCAGCCATCACGAGGCCGCCGGGGGGCAGTATCGCCGTCCCCGGCGCGTCCGTAGACCATCGTGATGTACCGATGGTCGGAAAGGGACTCGACCTCCGCGCGCACCCGCCACGACGAGACGTGACGGGCCGCGGCCGCGTTCGCCACGGTGAGATCCACCACTGAGCCCCCCTGGGCTCGCACGCACGTGTGGGCCGTGCCCACGTTCAGCACGCGGAGATCGAGTTCCGCGAGCCAGTCCAGAAGGACTGCGCCCCGAACGTCGGTATGCGCGTTTCCCCACGCGACTGCCTTTGCGTTCAGATCTCCCAGCAGTAGCAAGGGCTGCCGCAGCAGGCGTCGGAGTTCGACTCCGAGCCCGTGCAGGAACGCTTCGAAGGCGTCGCGGGTGGCTGCGGGAGAAACGTAGCAGCTGACCACGTTCAGAGGACCCCAAGTCGCCATGACGTATCCCGCCCCCCTCCCGAGGAGTCGGAGAGGCGGGTAACGATTTCCCGGGCCGGACACGAGCGCCGCCAGGGAATCCGCGGAGGAGAGCCAGTGGGGACCCGGAGTGGCGTTGTAAGGCTCGCTCACCGCCACCAACCCCACCGACCACTCCAGGATCTGCTGCGTCAGCAGATCCTGAGCCGCCCGACAGTGAATAGGAGGGGTTTATTCTAATTCTCTACATCCTAAAGAATAGATCTATGTGTATTTTGTTTTATTCTGAGAGATTTCGATTTTTGGTACATTTGGGAGTACAGAAAAAAGTTTGAAAAAGTTTAAAATAGTTAGTTTTACGAATAACTTGAAACAACGGCGTCCTCTGAACTCAGGAGGGGTTTTTTCCGTTTCTCCACTTCCTAAAGAATAGAACTATGTGTATTTTGTTTTATTCTGAGAGATTTCGATTTTTGGTACATTTGGGAGTACAGAAAAAAGTTTGAAAAAGTTTGAAAAAGTTAGTTTTACGAATAAGTTGAAACAAAGGCGTCAGCTGAGGTTCCGACGGGTTTTTTCTAATTCTCTACGTCCTAATGAATAGATCTATGTGTATTTTGTTTTATTCTGAGAGATTTCGATTTTTGGTACATTTGGGAGTACAGGAAAAAGTTTGAAAAAGTTTAAAATAGTTAGTTTTACGAATAACTTGAGACAAAGGCAACCGATGAGCTTCCGACGGGTTTTTTCCGTTTCTCTACATCCTAAAAAATAGATCTATGTGTATTTTGTTTTAATTAATCACACTTCAATTATTGGTACATTTGGGAGTACAGGAAAAAGTTTGAAAAAGTTTGAAAAAGTTAGTTTTACGAATAACTTTAAACAACGGCGTCCTCTGAGCTCAGGAGGGGTTTATTCTAATTCTCTACATCCTAAAGAATAGATCTATGTGTATTTTGTTTTATTCTGAGAGATTTCGATTTTTGGTACATTTGGGAGTACAGAAAAAAGTTTGAAAAAGTTTAAAATAGTTAGTTTTACGAATAACTTGAGACAAAGGCAACCGATGAGCTTCCGACGGGTTTTTTCCGTTTCTCTACATCCTAAAAAATAGATCTATGTGTATTTTGTTTTAATTAATCACACTTCAATTATTGGTACATTTGGGAGTACAGGAAAAAGTTTGAAAAAGTTTGAAAAAGTTAGTTTTACGAATAACTTGAGGCAAAGGCAACCGATGAGCTTCCGACGGGTTTTTTCCGTTTCTCTACGTCCTAAAAAATTGATCTATGTGTATTTTGTTTTATTCTGAGAGATTTCGATTTTTGGTACATTTGGGAGTACAGAAAAAAGTTTGAAAAAGTTTAAAATAGTTAGTTTTACGAATAACTTGAGACAAAGGCAACCGATGAGCTTCCGACGGGTTTTTTCCGTTTCTCTACATCCTAAAAAATAGATCTATGTGTATTTTGTTTTAATTAATCACACTTCAATTATTGGTACATTTGGGAGTACAGGAAAAAGTTTGAAAAAGTTTGAAAAAGTTTGAAAAAGTTAGTTTTACGAATAAGTTGAAACAACGGCGTCACCTGAGCTCAGGAGAGGTTTTTTCTAATTCTCTACATCCTAAAAAATAGATCTATGTGTATTTTGTTTTAATTAATCACACTTCAATTATTGGTACATTTGGGAGTACAGAAAAAAGTTTGAAAAAGTTTAAAATAGTTAGTTTTACGAATAACTTGAGATAAAGGCAACCGATGAGCTTCCGACGGGTTTTTTCCGTTTCTCTACATCCTAAAAAATAGATCTATGTGTATTTTGTTTTAATTAATCACACTTCAATTATTGGTACATTTGGGAGTACAGGAAAAAGTTTGAAAAAGTTTGAAAAAGTTTGAAAAAGTTAGTTTTACGAATAAGTTGAAACAACGGCGTCACCTGAGCTCAGGAGAGGTTTTTTCTAATTCTCTACATCCTAAAAAATAGATCTATGTGTATTTTGTTTTAATTAATCACACTTCAATTATTGGTACATTTGGGAGTACAGAAAAAAGTTTGAAAAAGTTTAAAATAGTTAGTTTTACGAATAACTTGAGATAAAGGCAACCGATGAGCTTCCGACGGGTTTTTTCCGTTTCTCTACATCCTAAAAAATAGATCTATGTGTATTTTGTTTTAATTAATCACACTTCAATTATTGGTACATTTGGGAGTACAGGAAAAAGTTTGAAAAAGTTTGAAAAAGTTAGTTTTACGAATAACTTGAGACAAAGGCAACCGATGAGCTTCCGACGGGTTTTTTCCGTTTCTCTACATCCTAAAAAATAGATCTATGTGTATTTTGTTTTAATTAATCACACTTCAATTATTGGTACATTTGGGAGTACAGGAAAAAGTTTGAAAAAGTTTGAAAAAGTTAGTTTTACGAATAACTTGAAACAACGGCGTCCTCTGAGCTCAGGAGGGGTTTTTTCTAATTCTCTACATCCTAAAGAATAGATCTATGTGTATTTTGTTTTATTCTGAGAGATTTCGATTTTTGGTACATTTGGGAGTACAGAAAAAAGTTTGAAAAAGTTTAAAATAGTTAGTTTTACGAATAACTTGAGACAAAGGCAACCGATGAGCTTCCGACGGGTTTTTTCCGTTTCTCTACATCCTAAAAAATAGATCTATGTGTATTTTGTTTTAATTAATCACACTTCAATTATTGGTACATTTGGGAGTACAGGAAAAAGTTTGAAAAAGTTTGAAAAAGTTAGTTTTACGAATAACTTGAAACAACGGCGTCCTCTGAGCTCAGGAGGGGTTTTTTCTAATTCTCTACATCCTAAAGAATAGATCTATGTGTATTTTGTTTTATTCTGAGAGATTTCGATTTTTGGTACATTTGGGAGTACAGAAAAAAGTTTGAAAAAGTTTAAAATAGTTAGTTTTACGAATAACTTGAGACAAAGGCAACCGATGAGCTTCCGACGGGTTTTTTCCGTTTCTCTACGTCCTAAAGAATTGATCTATGTGTATTTTGTTTTATTCTGAGAGATTTCGATTTTTGGTACATTTGGGAGTACAGAAAAAAGTTTGAAAAAGTTTGAAAAAGTTAGTTTTACGAATAACTTGAGACAAAGGCAACCGATGAGCTTCCGACGGGTTTTTTCCGTTTCTCTACATCCTAAAGAATAGATCTATGTGTATTTTGTTTTATTCTGAGAGACTTCGATTTTTGGTACATTTGGGAGTACAGAAAAAAGTTTGAAAAAGTTGGAAAAAGTTAGTTTTACGAATAACTTTAAACAACGGCGTCCTCTGAGCTCAGGAGGGGTTTTTTCCGTTTCTCTACATCCTAAAAAATAGATCTATGTGTATTTTGTTTTAATTAATCACACTTCAATTATTGGTACATTTGGGAGTACAGGAAAAAGTTTGAAAAAGTTTGAAAAAGTTAGTTTTACGAATAACTTTAAACGACGGCGTCCTCTGAGCTCAGGAGGGGTTTTTTCCGTTTCTCCACTTCCTAAAGAATAGAACTATGTGCGTTTTTTTTTATTCTGAGTGATTTCGATTTTTGGTACATTTGTGAGTACAGGAAAAAGTTGGATAAATTTGGAAATGTTAAAAAATTTTTTGATTATGTGTTTTACTGATAAATATGAAATTTTTACTATATATCCAAGTGATTTATTTTTTTTAAAAACATGAAGGATCTCTGTGATGTTAATTAAATAGTATAAAAGGAGCAGTTTGACACTCTTAAAAAGGCTCAATGAGTTTTTAATTTTTTTATGTATTTGCATTATATTAAGTAAAGTAATTTTTTTGGCATTTAATTGGTTGCTCACATGATGTGAAATTAAAACGCGTTTTGATAAAACTATTATGATGGTGGTTATGTGTTCACAACGTATATCACATCGTTCATATTTTTGTTAAATGTCTTATTTTGTAGAATTTATTTATTAACTTGGAAATGGATCATAAACCGTCAGAAAAAATTGAGCATTTACTTGCTTTAAAAGGTAGTTCATATGATAATAATAATTATTTTTTAAGTGATTTTATTCATCT
>JAQIBA010000006.1:2483380-2700225 GCA_028293925.1 Brueelia nebulosa | reverse complement strand
GGATAAATTTGGAAATGTTAAAAAATTTTTTGATTATGTGTTTTACTGATAAATATGAAATTTTTACCATATATCCAAGTCATTTATTTTTTTTAAAAACATGAAGGACCTCATGTGATGTTAATTAAATAGTATAAAAGGAGCAGTTTGACACTCTTAAAAAGGCTCAATGAGTTTTTAATTTTTTTATGTATTTGCATTATATTAAGTAAAGTCATTTTTTTGGCATTTCATTGGTTGCTCACATGATGTGAAATTAATACGCGTTTTGATAAAACTATTATGATGGTGGTTACGTGTTCACAACGTATATCACATCGTTCATATTTTTGTTAAATGTCTTATTTCGTAGAATTTTTTTATTAACTTGGAAATGGATCATAAACCGTCAGAAAAAATTGAGCATTTACTTGCTTTAAAAGGTAGTTCACTATGATAATAATAATTATTTTTTATGTGATTTTATTCATCTAAGTTTTTTCTTTTTTCTAGTTATGAGACTTACAAAACCAACTCTCAGTAATCCTTTAACTGTAATGAATGATATAAAGGATTCACCCGAGAATACCTTAAGCTACGATATGAAACATGACATAACTTTGGTGGAGGGATCTGAAGCATTAGCGGTAGGACAGTTTTTGCTGACACCACAAAGCTTTGGCAATATTTATTTAGGAGAGTCTTTTTCAAGTTACATTTTTGTTCACAATGGCAGCAATTATACTGCTAAAAATGTTAGGGTGAAAGCAGATTTGCAGACTTCCACTCAAAAAATACTGTTATTTGAATATAATAAAAGTGAGCTTAGCCAAGAAAATACTATAGATGAAGTTATACATCATGAAGTAAAAGAAACAGGCACACATATGTAAGTCTGAGATTGACATTTTATTATTCAGAGACAGGAAAGGGTTTTCAATTATTCAATTTTTATTTCAGATTAGTATGTGAGGTCAGCTATGTATCCCCCATTGGAGATCCTTTATCCTTTACTAAATATTTCAAGTTTCAAGTATTTGAACCATTAGATGTTAAAACAAAGTTATACAATGCAGAGGTGAGTATATTTATTGGTTTACGATAGTATTGCATGAGTTTAAAATGTTGCTTCATATTCACTTGACTGATTTCATCATATAATCTCTGAATTATTCAATTCTGAATTCTTTCTAGTCAGCATTTCTTAAAATTTTTCTGTCCTTTAAAAATTGTTAAGACCTAAAATTATTTATTAATATTATTATAAAAAATTACAGGTTTAAATTAAAGTAAACAATAATTAAGTGTATAAATGGAAAAAAATTAATATGAGAATTCATTGGGGCTGGTATAAATAACTTGAATCTATCATTTAGTTGTTTCTTCAAATTTAACATCTCAAATTATCTGAATTATACTTATGCAATTCTGTCAGTATCTGATTTAAAATTCTGGATGTGAATTTATGCTTTTAATTTCTATGAAGCATTTTCTTCAGGCAGTGTAATTAAAGAACCCTGTCAAATTAAAGAATTATCATGTAAAATGCTTTGTATTGGGTGTTAAAGGATACAGGAATCATTGCCTGTAGGTGTAACCTTTGCTTGGAGATCTAATAATTGTTATTTTATTTTTTTAACTGCATGATTGTTGATGGCGCCTGCAACTTTATCAAAATGATCACTTTTATGACGCAGGATTTCATTGTAAGTTCATTTACTTTACATTTGATGTGTTTGTAAATGTGCATTTCTATTTCATGTTTTAGATTAATGTCAAAAAAAATGTGGTTTTTGACTTTATATCAAAATCATTTTTAATTTTTAAATCTGCATTTATTTTCAGTTACTTTTTATTGTTCTTTAGTCTCTACATTGTTTTTTTTTTTTCATTGAATATCATATTGAGTTTTTAAGCCCAGTTGAAGTGAGTGGTACCATTTCATATCAATATTTTCAAGGCAAATGCAGCCAAAATAGATCTGTTTTAACTGAAAAACATAGTTTTTAATTTCATTACTTTCTATCAGAGTTCATAATTGCTTCTTAATTTTAAATTTAAAAAAAATAAATTTTACTTTGAGCAAAGGAAGGGAAGAGTATTTAAGATTTTATTTTGTATATCTGATTTAAATACCAATAAGAGGAATAATTATGTATGAGTATGGGAAAAGAGTTTAAAAAAATGAAAAAATAAACGTCAGTTTTTTTAGTTGGTACAAATTCAACGTTTTTTCAATTTTTTGCATCAGCTTATTTCCAACTTAGAGTTTGATTTATACTGAAATTTAGTTATGTTTTTATTTATAATAATTAATGTCTATTTTAGTCTGATGAAGTCTTTCTGGAAGCTCAAGTTCAGAATATAACAGCTGCCCCAATCAATTTAGAGAAAGTATCTTTAGAATCTTCTAAAATGTTCAAAGGTAAGGAAAAACCATCTTAAAGAATACATGACATAAATCTTGATTTATTAAATACATTATGG
The DNA here is from genome assembly GCA_028293925.1 of Brueelia nebulosa. Classification (NCBI taxonomy): domain Eukaryota; kingdom Metazoa; phylum Arthropoda; class Insecta; order Psocodea; family Philopteridae; genus Brueelia; species Brueelia nebulosa. The sequence goes on along the minus strand of JAQIBA010000006.1, from coordinate 2,697,759 downwards.
ATTTTGTGATTTTGTTTTCAGTATCTTCATTAAATAACACTGATGAGAAACCTGGAGGAGGACTTCTTCAACCAGAAGCGAGTCGACAATATTTGTACTGCCTATCGCCCGTTTATAGTCCTGACAAAGGGAATGTTTCAGGAGGTACCAATATAGGCCGATTAGATATCGCTTGGCGTTCTGCTTTAGGGGAAAAGGGAAGACTTCAAACGAGTCAGCTGCAAAGAATGGTTCGTTTTAGAAAATACTTTCGAAATTTCTTTACATTGAGAGGCATTTTGAACAGCATATGAATTATTTTTCAGGCGCCGGATTTTGGGGACATACGTTTATCTGTTTATAATCTTCCGGATATAGTTAAGATTGAAGAGCCGTTTACTTTTACATGTAAAATTTACAATCTCAGGTATTCATCTACTTGTTTTTTTGGTCAAGATATGGGATATTTACAATCAAAAAATTTTTTAGTTTTGTTGCTTTTTAAGATTTCATTTTCAAAAATGTTTTTTCAAATTTCAAATCTTATAACTTGATAAATGGTTTTAAAATTCATGCTTTTGTTTGCAGCAAAAGATCAATGGACTTAATGCTAAGTTTAGAAAAAATTTATAACGATCTGCTTTGGATCGGCGTCTCTGGTCGACATCTAGGACGATTAGAAATAGGGAGTTCAACAATATTAGAGTTAACGCTGGTGCCTTTATCTGCGGGACTTCATAATATTTCTGGAATCCGTTTAAAAGATTCGTTTCTAAATAGAACTTACGATTATGATGATGTAGCTCAAGTTTTTGTGAAATAAGTCATCTGAGATTAATAACTGAAACCCTCTAAGTGCTTATTTTTATTTTGCATATAAGATTTGGTAATGAAAACCTAAACCTGAAGCAGGTTCACGCGGTAAGAAAAGTTTTTAAAGGAAGTGTTCTCAGGTCTAGGTCACTCCTAGGTACTTAGACCAATGTGGAAATAACAATATATTGTATAAAAATATATGAATTGAGAATTAAACAAAATAGCTTTAAATATCTTGTGAACTCAAACTGTGATTGGTTTATTTTTGTTTTCTGAAAAAAATTCATTCAATTAATTTAAGCCCTCCCTTTCATACAATTAAAGAAGACTTGTGGTATTATAAAAAGATTATATTTAAATGTAAAAATTCTATTCATTACATTAAAAACAAACATATTTAAAAAATATAAAGAGAATACTGAATTAAAAACTGTATTGTTTTTTTTCAATTTCTTGAAAATAAGTAAAATTTAAACTTTACTTGCAAATAATTCTGAATTTTTCTCAAAGTGGAGGATTAAATACTTTTGGCTGGTCTTCCTTCTCTATTGATTTTAAGACAAATTTGTTAGATGAAAGGATAAGTTGCAAATATTTCAAAAGTAACAGAAATAAATACTGAACATTCTAACTATCATTTTGAGTGCTACTTTTAGATTCTTTTAGAGAAGACCATGATTGATTAAGTTTAAGCAACTCATTTTTTACAGTTTCCAGTTTTGGTTCAGGAATGAACTCTAATATATTTTGGTTTTTTATAAAATCCCAATTTTGTTCACATTCCATTGGAGTAAAATCATATATATAATTCCAGTTTTTAAGGTTGCAGTTTAAATTGCATTTTTCAAAGTGCTCTTGAATGCCATTATAATTCAGCTGGTAAGTACCAAAATGGATTTCACTTGAAGCTTCAATGATTGGTTGTGTTGCACTGAACAGAAAAACATTTATTTTGGTGCTGTCCCTTACTCTAAATTGTCCACAAGCAACTACTAATGTGCATCCCACACAGTTTCTGATGAAGGCACTGGAATAAAATGGTTGATAAATCTAAATGTTGCTTTATTTTTTATGTAATTATGTGTAGTCCTACCTTCCTTCAACAGGTCCTAGTATAATTTTGCAATTATTGCAGTCATCAATGGTAATTGTATTTATGTGATCTAAAACATAAATGTATGAATCCTTGCAATTTTGTATAATAAACTGTTCTCCATTAACAGATCCAGGTAGTTTTATTATTTCTTGCTCATTCAGATCTTCAACAATGAAATTTTCTGTATTAATGAACTTTTTTTTCTCATCCCTGTAAAATATTTTTTGAATGAAAGTAGTTTGAAAATCTGTCGCTCTTTCTGATCAAAATACCTACCAGCTATAAATTTTTTTTGTTTTTACTTCCTCTGTAACGGATTCTTTATTTTGATTTCTGGTGCATAAGCACCCCATTTCCAGTGTGTTTTTACCCATTAAAGGTAGTTTCCATGGCAACAGCATTTAAATCAAAGCGCCATCTTCAACATCTTTGAATATTTGCACACTGTTAATTAAAAATTAGTTTTGTTGAATGTTAAGTCACATAACAATTTGCCATGCGAAATACATTCAGTAAAGCACTGAAAAAGCTTGCTAATTTAATGGGTTGAAACTCATATGTATAGCAATTTAAATATATGATTTTATTCCTTTAAGATTTAATTTTTAAATTTTATTTTGTATTTTAATATTTCATTGTAATTTAAAAAAAATAAATAATAATTTTTTGGGTCCCAAATGGGTCAGTATATTATTTTTACTTTCAAACCGTAAAGATATAATTTTTAAAATGATTTCACGAGGAACATGGAAATTTAAGCAAAACTCATTTTATATATTTTTTATGAATCGAAGAATATCGAATATATATTTAGCATTAGTATTTTTCTGTGTAATCATATTGGGTGTTTTAAAAAAACCCTCTTTAAATTAATTAAGGAAATTGTAATGTTAATATCTTAAGATTTTCCAATTAAATTTCGTTTGAAACAAATGCGGTAATATTCTCAGAAGGCTGTGATCTGATTCCCGCCGAATAATAAAGTTCATGAACTGATTTAAGGTTTTTCACATTTCGTGTATTTTAACGGTTAAATGTCTGAAATTCCGGTAAGGTTGAGGCGAGAAGTGCAGAGGTTAATAGAAAAACCTCCTCAGGGAATAACTTGTTATCCGGAAAATGATAAGTTAACTACATTAAATGCCAGTGAGTAAATCTGAATTTAATTTGTGCAGGCCTCTTTTATCCCAATTGAACTGAATCTTAGTTAAGTCATTATTCTGTTTACTAGAATTAATTGCATATACAACTGAATATTTTCTAAATATATTTACCCTAATATATTGCAACTGCAATGAAAAATATGTTGGTAAAGAAACTCAAATTAATACCAGTTAAATTTATGTAAACTTCTTAAAATTTTGCTTCAATAAACCCATTTCAGGTATTTTAGGTGCTGTGGGATCGCCATATGAAAATGGCATATTTAGGGTTGACATCAATGTTCCTGCAAAATATCCATTTGATCCTCCAAGGTTCAGATTCCTCACTAAAATTTATCATCCTAATATCGATGAAGGAGGTAGGATATGTTTAGATCTTTTAAAAAATCAGCCAGAAGGGAATTGGAGACCAACATTGACTATAGAAGGAGTTCTTATTGCTATTCAACTTTTAATGAGTCATCCAAATCCAGATGATCCTCTTGTGGAGTCAGTAGCTAATGAATTTAGATATAACAAGTCAGAGTTTTTAAAAAATGCTAGAGAGTGGACCTTAAAATATGCAGGATAATATTTCATTAAATGGATTATTCATTGTATTTTCCTTTGGTGTATTCAAGTGGGTTTCTGCTTATATTCATTTATATATGTTTTAATAATATTTGGAATAAAAATTGCTTCATTATCATTAAAAAACTCTTAAATTAGGCATACATAATAATTAGAATTTTATTGCTGTTCAGATTCAAATGCATTTAAATTTTTTATAATTTCAAATTTTGTAAGGTTTCTTAATAGTGAGACACTAATTAATAAATTGATGTGATTGTCAATTAAACACTCATTATGTTTTTAAAATGCATAAAAGTAATTAAAGGATTAAGAGTTCATGTAAAAATATCAATCTTTTTATGAGTTGAAGATATTCTCAGGATTTATAAATAATAATAATTGTTCTTGAGGTTGGAAAAAACCTTTTAAAAATAAATTATTAACTTGAAATTATTTCAAGTTTAATCTGACAATATAAATATTATTTTCAATATTAATTTGGTATGAGAATTGTTTCGGTAATGATAAAGATGGCTTATATTTAATAATTTTTTCCTTAGAGTTATATAAAAAAGTAATTTATGAGGGTATGAGACACACTTAATGTTAAAGTGAATTCATCATTGAAAAATATAAACTGGATATTTTGGAATAAATTATTTTTATTCAAAAAATGCATATAATAATATATAAAAAGGTAAAGGAAATGCTACTAAATTGAACTTTAGGTAAATATAAAAATGACCAAATAAGGTATATTTTAACAAAAACCATTTATTTTATATAGCATATACATGAGAAATATTAGTTGGAGAAACTCAATGCTTTCTAAGTATAAGATTTAAAACTGCATTTAATCAAAATACAAGTTTTGTTTTTTTATTTACAATGTTTTTTATTAAACTACCAGCTTTCCAATGGTGATTTTTTACTGTATATTTACTTCAGTTTGATGTTGCTGGAAGAGTTTTTGTCCAATCAGGCTCTCCATCTGGTACAATACTGAAGTTCAGTGTCCTTTGGTAATAAGGTGGATCATGTTTTTTAACTGTTGGAGGAAACAGTAAAGTACCATGCATTTCGGCCGTTTTCTTTGCAATGCCAAAAGCAGAAAACATAATTGACAAAAGTAGAGTGTATTGAGGCACGCCAGCAAGGTTGGCTCCTACAACTGCAGCTGCTATACTTCCAAAGATGTAATTGAGTTGGTCGTCTTTTTTGCGAATATTCGTAGAATAATAAGTTACTGTAGTGAATGCGAACGGAGCGGCTACACAGGGCACTGTATACATCATTGCCTTATACAGTAGTCCACGAAATAACTTTGGCTTTGGTGGAAGTTTACCAGCCATTATCATTCCACCTACTGCTCCGACGAAAAAACCCATTTTAGTCGTGAACGATAATTTTCCCAACAAATCCTGGCCATCTGGATAATCATAGTATTTTGATGCGGTCCATTTGTAATTTTTGAATATAAATTGATCGCGAAATTCGTTTCGCACCATCGCTCCCCAATCTTTATATTTTGACTTAAAGAAAAAAGCAGACGACGAGTCCGCAAAAATTTACCATAGAGTTAACGATTTCTCACACATTAATTTCAGTATGAACGAAGATTTTACTATATTTTTCTTATCTTATTAAAAAACTTTTATTAAGAAAATTTTATGAAAAAAACATTTCTTTATTTCTAAAAACTTTATACTGAAAACATTTCACACCATCGACCATTTATTCTCCTCTGCTTGGATAAAGAACCATAGAGTTCTTCCGTTTGTATCAGCTGGCGAGAGGATTAATTCAAACATCAATGAAGGAAAACACAATAACTTGCCTAATAGAAGGCATCTTTATTCTTGAATAGTTTTTTAATTTTTATATGTTATATTTTCTATTAGTTTTATGTGAACTTTCACTTTTACTTTATTAGATTTTCATTTGACTTAACTATAAATTTTTAAAATGAGGCTTCCAAAAATAAATTCGCTAATATGAAATTATTCTTCCAATGAAAAATAAAAATTTTTTACTTATTTTTTATTTTACTTATTTTTACTCATAATTTTCAATGAATTTCATTCAAAGTAATAAAATTTTATGCATTTATGTAAAATTAATGTAGGGATATTGGGGACTACATCTACGGCAACTGAGTTTTATTTTATCGGTTTATTTGAGGTCAAAAAGATGGTCGTATTATTTAACAGGAGGTCGCCAAACGATTATTTTAATACTTCCATAGTTTCCAGGCGGTTATGGTAATCCCGGATAATGCCCCTCACTCAGAATGATATTTTTTAAACTTGTTTTTAAATATTTTGTTGAAGAAAAATACTCTCCGTCAGCTAAAAATTTTTCCAAAATGGACAAAACAAAGTCTTAAATGGTAAAAGCCTCCACTGACTCGAGCGAATGGAATAAAAACAAGGATATCGACTGAACTCGAGCGACTTGTTCGCAATATGAATGAAGAGTTCAGGTACAGGTACGAGAATCGTGATTTGAAAGTCAGCCTGAAAGCGCTCTCGCGGCCATTTATCGAAACCTTTTTCGTCCAAGAGTCATTCGTGAATCCAAAGCGGTTTCAATTCAACTGTGATATTAGACTTGTCCGGGATTTTTATTTACCCTTATTTAATTTGTGAGTGTTATGTATGTTTGTGATGGAATATTTAAGAAAGACGTTCAATGAAAAGTGTTTAGCCTTTTGGATACTCAATACCTGTGAGGTATTTCTCAATTATTTGGGACCAGTTTCTTCAAATATTTTGTACTTTTGGTTTGTTAGGAATAACTTACTACGGTTGTACGATAATGCTTTTCAAGTAGGACTCTTTTATTTTTCCTTGTGTGTTTTGAAAAACACATAAGTACCTAATGCACTTTTTCAGTGAAGAATTAAAAAACGATTTTACCTGTGAAAGTTTACATATTGGTTTCTTTTTATGCGTTAATATTTGAGAGGAATACTCACAAATATTAACGCATAATATCAATTTAAAGATTTTATGAATATAAAGACTAATTTATTTTATCCAAAAAATAAACTGCAGTATTTTTTGTACAGTAAATGGCAAATCTCACTCAATTTGCATTCTTTCTCTAACTGAAAACAGTTATAATAATTATTTATAAACTTATGCATGCAGCACCTGGAAAAGATCAATTTTATTATTTTCCATTTTTTACATTCTCATTGCAGTAATCCTTGGACTGGAATTTTAATTCAGAAAAATAATTTTTCAACTAATTATAAGTTATAATTCCCTGAAAAGATATGTTAAGGTCACTATAGGAGCTCCAGGTTTAGATCAAAAAGAGGTGCTAAGATATTAATGAGTTATATAATTGGAAAATATTTACGAATTAATTCTTAATAAAAAATTGGCTAAGACAGAAAAATTATTAAATTTGTGTTTTTTTTTTGAATGAAAGTTACACCAAAGCGGTTGGATTCGATCAGTCGAATTCTATGACGACTTCTTGAGGTCTGTCTTTATACTTTTAAAAGTCATCTCATTGTAAGAAAGTACTAGGCCTAGGGTGACTGAAACGAAAGGTCTTATTAGAATTTCTAAAAGATTCATGAATCATATTTATAGAAATTTTTATAGCATTTTTCTAATTCTTTAATATCATTATAGTGAAAAATTCGATAATCGTAAAGACATTGCGTTTGGAATAGAGTGTAAATAAAATATTTAATAAAATTACATTTGAAAATTAATTATATATTTTAAATCAAAATTTTACTATAAAAATAATAAATTCAAGTATTCAATCAATTAAATTAACAGCAGAAGAAAGAATTAACGAATATTATTTTTCTATATATAATTATTTTGTTAATATGATTTAACACTTCCAAAAAATTTTCAAAGTACAATGAGTGTTCTTCAAAAACCTAATTTATATTAAAAACAATTTATTATATAAAAATCACTTTAAAAATATTAAATGTTATTTTGCTTTTCAGTGCAATACACTTATGAGGGTTACAGTTGTTGAATTAAATCCAAGTGGTTTTTGTTTTTGTTTTTTAAGAGCTAAAAACAAGTCTTTTAGATACTTTCACTTGACATTTAATGCCATCAGAATTATTCCTAATAGAACATTATAAATATTATTTTTAAAATTTTTTCTAATTAAATCTCTGACCAAACTTTCAGGGAAAACGGTGCACTCGATCCAGTAAAAAAGAATGAATTATAAAAAGTAATCCACTGCTGAGATTCTCTACAAGTTGGCATTAAAACACGAGCTTCAGGTAAGCAAATGTTCCACAGCAGGAAACTTATGCTTTTAGACTGTATCATTTTATTCTCTAATGCTTTAATTAGGTTGTATAGCTGAGCTTTCCCATTTGCCTCGAAGGTTTAGATACTAAGAATTTAAAACCTTCCCATTTGGTGTGACCTTTAATTCAAGAGTCGTTTCTGTAAAGCCCGTTTCGGTGATATTCGTTAACTTATCTGAATTTAATCCTAAATTTATTTTATTTTTCAATTCCGGTTTTCACCGAAACGCAAATTTTAAATTTAAAGATGTATAATGCGAGTTTTTAAAAAGGAAACAAAGTCGGATAACGGATTAAATAAGAGAAAGGAAATGCGGTGTTAAATAGCGTTTCAAATCTCTACAATCTCTTTCATGATTGCTTTGTTCTTTTTCAAACTAACAATCGCTAAAAAATTTTCGCAGGAGGCGGGAATCTAATAAAATTTAGCACCTGAACGCACTGCCAAAAACTTTACGATGTGCCTTTTAATTAATTCAGATTTTATAATTGAAATTTTAGTTTTGCTCCATTGAAAAACTGATTTGGCATTTAGTGTTAAAAGCTGCATTGTATGTTGCCGTTTAGCTCATCAAAAGCAAAATTTCAAATGTATTTGGCAGAGGGTTTGGGATTGGGTGAAATCAATGATAAACAATCACAAAGAAAACCGACACAGATATCAGGCATTGATTTCTTCCAGTAATGATAATGACTGTTGATAGATCCGTGAAAAAATGGCATACTTTTACTAATGGACACGACCGACAGTCGAACCAAATGATTCTGCCTAAAACACTTAAAATGAGATTTTATAAACGGTTCACTTCCCAGATGATGTGAATTGAACTGTGCTTGTGCACAATTCCGTGGAATAACTGGTGTTACAAATTCAATCTGTCAGGCCTCACGGCTTTTTCACTTCTAACTCGACATCCGGTTATTTACCTGTGAGTTTCGGTACCCTAACCGGGTACCCGAAAAATTATGCCTGAAAAAAATACAACTCCGTATTTATTTGTTCTTGCCACAAAACTCTTCACCATATCTAATAGATATTTATTATTGGCTCATTAATAGACTCGATAAGCCGTAATCCAAAATCTTTTTTTAAGAAAGTGATAAACATTATTGTAATCAGTCTCTGCCAATGCGTGGAATTCGAAAGAAGATATTCCGTTAGGAATCATTGAAAAGTTTCACTGATTCACTAAAATCAGTAAATTAAATTTTTCGGGCTTATTTTGGAATTGGTCAAAATAAGCCTCATAAAAATGCTTTTATCGAGAGCATTGGTGATTTCCTTCAAGCGCAGGTTTAATGGCACTGTTATTAGACAGGGTGGATCTTCCTCAGAAACTGGGAGCAACATCCTTTTTTTATTGTAATAATATAGGGACTTGACTGTTGCAGGGTGTGTCCCTTAGTTTCATGGCCGTGGCTTCCTTCTTTTAGGGTTAAACCTTGGCTCCAACGCAGATTCTTATTTTAGCTTTGGTTTTATTTAATGTTGAGGTGTATTCGTCGGACATCCAACTTCAGATGAAAATAATGTTACGTTTAACAGATTTATGGATAACCCATCGAAACATAATAAAACATCGCTCACGAAATCAACCTAAAAATGATTTATTCTAAAATGGCCTTGTTGAAATAGATTAGCTTTCTGGGCTTCTGGGGCCTTACTGCCCTTCCCGAACAGATGCTGCGATCGTGTCCTCTAGATACCGCCATTTGGATAATTATTGTTTTAACAATCGGTGGGCCTAATATAAAAAGCGTTATCGCCTGGTGGGAGTATCTCTTGCAACGCCCTATATTTCGGGCTTCAAAAAAATTATCCACAATTTCTTTTTTTACTTGAATGGCATGTTACTCAGGGCGAACCAGAATCTGTTTTTTTTTCTCCTTTGTGTTGCCGAGATTTTAACTTTCAGATACGTATAAATGACAACATGGACCTTCACTTTTTATAAGTGCTCGTTCTTGGCTCTTCTGCTGAGAGACGTTGAAAAATTATTTTTGATTTAATTAATAATAGCAAATGATGAAAACTTTCAACATAAAAGGCTTTATTGAAAGATTAAAAAAAAGCCTGAATACTTGAAAGATACTCACAACCAGCATTAAACATACCCAATTGACTGATTTAAAAGTCTGAGAACGGTACTTTGCATACTGAGCGTTGGCCTGTACCTCCTGACCTTTAAAAATCCAGCTTTAATAAAAATTTAGTTTCTAATGCTTCAGTGCGAAATCAACATGGTTTACGATTTCGTTTCTTATGTCCCGCCCAAATCTATTTCTTCATATTAATATTTTGTCTTTTGGAGGTGATTCTTTCTGTGAGAGCTGCAAATCAAGTTTTACGAGACCCTTTCCTTCTGGTCAAAAGCCTAATTTTTTGTTATCTTTGACAAATGAAAAGTATTAATTAAACGATTTATGTTTAAAAAAATTTTCTTGCATTAACGGAGTTGGTTCCTTAAAAAAAAGGAATCGAAACTATGAAATGATCAATGAATTTTAAACTTCTATAATTATCTTGGCCATACTGATTACACTTATCGAGGAGGGGGGAAAAATATCTAACGAATAAGCGTACACCTAACCATTGAATTTGTCAGTTTTGTTTTCTTGATGCTAAAAGGAAAAAGTCGAAGTTTTGCCGAATGTTTATTATCTGAAAAAGTCACGGCAAAGCAGTGGCACGAGTTCCCATTTTTGGCATTCGTTAATTTTTGCATGTATTTAATTTAAATTTCACTACCTTGTGAAATTCAGTAATGTAAAAGTCATCTCAGGAGGATTAATGATTAATCGCCCGTGATTTAGCTGCATAGATGCTAGTGTTGCGTGTGCAGCCTTTGATAAAATGACACTGTGCCCCGTCCTCCTAGAAAATGCTTTGTGGAAACTAAGTAAGTGTTTTGGGAGGGAAAATGTGATTGTTAAACATTGAAAAATATTAATAAAACTAAGTGTTTTCTTATGACAGAGTCGCATTAAGAATTACCTCTTTAGTCTTTAAGCTTTAGAGAATGGGGTACACTTTACTGCGGAGAAATATTGAAAAAAATATTTATTTTGTATGTAGATTTTGTTAAATATTGATGTTTTTAATGGCCATCGGTTATGTGCACATTTGGTATTATAAAAATATTTATGTGTATGCGAGTTTAATTAGATGTTAAAATGATGACTCCAAAGAAAAATATTTTGGATTGAAAACAACCCTTTCTTTTTCCTCAGGCACAGTTAAATTCAAAATTTGAAACAAGATTTGTGATTTTTCGCTTTGAGGATCCAGGTTGAAACTTTCAAGTCCGCGACACACCTCCCTGTTCCATATTTCTCTCTCATGTGACTTTCGTAATGACCTCCAGCACAAATTGTTTTCGGAAGGATTGATTTATGAAATCGGCAGTTTTGTTTGGGAGTTTTCCAAGGGTATGCTTTTATGTACCAATGTTCGCATTGTACTTGCCTTCATGCCCTGAAACTTTTCCTTCCTCGTCTTTTATTATTTTAAGGTTGGTATCGCATTGCCTTTATATTATTTACGTTTATGATTGTCTGAAGTCATTAAATAAAAATAATGTAAATGTGTAAAAACATTGATCAGTCTTTATAATAAATATTTAGGGCGATTATTTCCGATTGTCTTCTGCAAATTACGATTAAAAATTAGGTCAGATTGAAGTTATAAAGCAACCAAGGCCCATGCAATTTTTTTATGAAGAGATTGATCTTTGAAAGTGATATTAACTGATGGATGCTTCTTTCCAAAGCTGTTTCGGTTTCGAAATTGAATTTTTCGATTTTCTTCTTTGGGTGTTTTAAGGCTGATCGAAAGTTTGTGCGAATTCGACAAACGAGCACGCAGGTTAATATTTTTTTCTGCAAATCAATAAGGGGCAGATATCATAAATAAAAAGTTTGATTTCTCTTGACCTATTCTTATTGACAAAAGTGAAGGGCCTCGCCTTTTTGTACCTGACAGCTTCTTGTGTCAGCATGTAAATCCATTAACTCATCTGTTTAATGAATCGAACTCGAGCCTCATCTGTGGATTGTTGAAAGCCCAACAGAAAATTTTTACGGTGCATCTGCCTATCCTTATTCTCTCTTCATGCTTGTCTTCTATTGAATAGGTAAAAAAGTAAAAGTCAATAAGATTAAAGAGTTTTTAATCATCAAGTCTACTTTTCCTAATGGAAAAAGTCCATAGATAGACTAGTAAGTTGAAAACACCTTACAGTCATAAATTAACCAATAAAATGCTTATGAGCGGATTAAGTAAAATTGTTTCTAACCATTGTGAATATATATCTCCCGACGGTTTAGCCTCGAAGCCGTTCTCACATTTCATCGGCAGTTTTCTAAAGGTAAGATATATAGAGATACCGGACAGCCTTTCAAAAACCTACCGGAGATCTAAAGAGACCTTCATCTGACTAAAAAAAGAAGCAATGAAATCACTTAATAGAGTCAGATGCATGCTCTTATAAAGACTAAGTTTCTCATATCCTTCGCGGAGTCTTCGCCTATTTCGGGCTCTCCTGAAAGAAAAGGGTTGAAAAAAATTTATTTCAAGCACTCCCTAATCATTTTCAAATCTCGCTAATACACCTCTACATTTGCACGCTCCTTCCTTGATGATTTTCTGTAATAAAAATTCTGCTTATTTTTTTGTGAGCCCCATAAAATGAAAGTAATTAAAAATAAATGTAATTCATAAATAAAAAGAAATATTGAAACTGATGCTTAGGAAAAGGCTGAGACTTAATCAGTGAACTTGATGCGTGAAAACTTGTTTTAGCACGTAAGAATGAGTCAGAACTACAGTTAGTTACCTTCGGATGAGATCCGTTTGTTCCTAGGCGGGCCCTAAACTTGAAAGAGAAAGCCGAGAGCAAAATAATTTAGGCTCAAGCACAGTTATCTCAATTTTCTTAAAATATTAATTTCGATTAATAATTTTTCAGATTGAAGGATCATCGCATGCATCATTATTTTCAATATGGGGGAATGTTGACATTCCCCATTCCCCATATTTGTTCTTCTTTGTGTTGAGTCCATGCAGTCAGACTGCATTCAACAGATCTTGACACTACGGGTATAAAATCTTAGCATTTAATCGCATGCATAAAATCTTCCACAGTTTAATGCCGTTTCAATTTCTGGAACGAGAAGGCCAATTAGTGTTAGGAACAGATTACACTGCTTTTAGCTGCGCCATTCCTTTGCTTTTTCTATCGACCTGTTTTCCAGTACCCGTTCCGGGAGATATTATGTTTCAGTACCTTCTCTATATAGTTATGACTTTGATATCAAAGTCATACGCCTTGAAGAAGTGTTAATTTCGTTATGTACATATATGAAAAAAATCGCCGATTGTCCGGAAGACATTATAACTGAACAAATCATGCACTTATTTGAGTTGGACGAAGCCGCTTTTATGAAAGCGTTAAAAAAAGTATTAATGCAAATCACTAAATCACACCAAGAAGGGAAAATTATTTTAAATTTTATAATCAAGGGAAATTTTTTCGCGATCTTATAGAAAGGTGTTTGGCGCAATTTTGGGTACACGAAAACGGCTCCACCTCATCCGAAAACAACATTCTATTTTATATTTATTTAAATAACAACATTATTTATAAACTTTCACTAGGCGATAACAGATTACGTTTTTTTCGTTTTATTTAATATAAATAAAAAAAGGTATTCATAAAAAACTGGAATGAATTTGCATCTCGGAATTTTTCTGAGTGGGAGATCGTTTGACCCCGTGCCTGATCTTCTATATTTCATATTGCACTTCCTTTTCATTTCTCTTTTCAAGTTTCTTTTCATCATAATTTTAGAATTTTCTTCGAAATTATTTCTGCTCCGCCTGTTGGATTTCTTTTCACATCCGTTTACGTGGCGTCAGGCTCATTCTCTCTGCCTTGTTTGGTTTCTTTCTGTCCCGAAACGAAATCTCCATGTCTGATCTGCGTCTTTTCTTAAAAGCACATTTCTTACTAAATCACTTGAACATAAATGGAAGATTTGAAATGACAACAAAACACTTTCTATTTGTACACGAAGGACATCAAAATTCCATAGCCTTTTGTTTTTCTAATCAATTAATTTAATTAAAGAATGACGGAAATAAAATAAATGCATATTTTCAGGAACATTTTTATGGGTTAAAATGAAGGAAATAAACAATTATAATTAAAAAGTTTTTCAATATAATAAAGCTCTGAAAATAGTGATGCTTTTTTGTACATATTTTCGATTTTAATTGGAGATAAAGGCGGTGAAATTTAATTAATCGCAGAAAGATTCCCCAAATTTAGACTTTTTAGCTCGTGAAAAATTGGAACGATAGCGAATTAAACGGGGAAGCAGTCAAAAAAAGGTTCAGTTTTGATTAATTTTAAGTGACTACGAATTGAATTTTTTTGCATTAAACAGAATCCGAACTCGATTGGTAAAACTTTTTATTTTTCAGGTCAGGAAGAAAACTAATGCAGTGGTAGAAAACGTTTCGAGGTCACTAAAGCGAAAGAACATGGGTCGAAATTCAAGCTGTTCTCTGCGAAAGTCTCCTGCGATGCGACCAAGAGAACAATTATAATCTTATGGTCGAATAGAGTCAGGTTTAGGTTCGGAGTAAAGACTGGATTCGAGACATGAAGACGGTAGTCTCAAACGGTAAGACCCAATGCTCGAGGAGTTTTTGCATCTTCTTGTATGCTTTTCAGTCGTTGTTTCACTAAAAAAATTTATTGGGAATTAATTTTATTGACGCGTATACTTGAAAAGGGTATCGTTTTCTTCTAAATAATATGAGCCTCTTAAAATCTTATCATTCATCTGTTTCTGTAAAGACGATTTAGGAATGCGATAACGATTTTATATTTTTGAATCTCACGGATTCCATTAATATTATGACAGAATATGTTTAATTTTGACTGAATTTAGTAAAGGACGTTTACTTAGTTTCTTTTAAACAATGGGCTTTTTTGAAAAATTAAGAAGAAAAAACGACAACTTAGAAAATATAAAAGCTTATTGACAGAACGTGCTACATTCGAACCGCAATCTTGGTCAGTCTTTACATGGTTAAAAAAAGAATTAGAAATAGAAAGTTACACATGCAAGAGATAAGAATATGCAGAAAAGTAGAAATCTGTATTACTGCCAAAGTATAATTTTTTAAATTCGGTGACTTTTCCACTTTTCAGTTGAAGTGTGAAGTTATAAAAAAAAAATTAGATTTTTTAGAGTCCGAAATACCTAAAATGCCAACAGACGGACACGGGTTTGATCCATTCGTTACGTACACACCTAAAAATGGCTGAGCAACCAGTATTTGCGGTACTCCGTATCAAGCCATCATTACCGCGATTGTAAATTTTGCCTTCGTCACAAGCACCCAATGAAAGACAAAGATTTCGCTTTTTATTGATTTTTCATTGAGAGAAGAGAGAGAAAAAAAAAACAAATAATGAAATTTTTAATCGATAGAATTTTTTTTTGGCTTGACAAATTACAGGGAAAGACTTGCAAAGCGAGTTGTAGACTGTAATCGAAGACTGGAATCTAGTTAGAAAGTGGGTGCAGCAAAAAGTTAACTGTAATAATCAACTGCCATAAGTCAAGTATATTGTTAGTTAAATTGACCTCTTCCGTGGAAGCTACAAAATTAGTGTGTACATTGCTCTGCAGTGTTAGTTACTCCTATGCATTTTTTCCATTAATGACGTTTCCAAATTGCACTATACATATTACATTAGGAAATCTCTCATTTTGATTGTTCCCGAATTAAAAGAATCGTGTGGTTGACATAAAAAATATTTATTCCCATTGTACCGAAACCATAGGATGTGCGGTTCTAGTTCGGTTCATTATCCTTGATTTTTTTTTAAAAAAAACCCAGACTATGACGAAACTTAAAATCTCTTTAAAAGCTAAATACGAATTGGTTATTATTTGGTAACAGTGGGTTAAATACAAAAATACAGCAGAAAGGAATGCAAACAGGAGCAAACTTAAATGATCTACGACTGAATCTGTCAGGATTTCATTAAAAGCACTTTAGGTTTCATAGTCAAGGTTGGAAATACGTTTCATTCCTTCCTGACTTTCTCCCACATTAAGTTAGCCACGGGCTGCTATTGCAAAGAATGCAAGGTCGGAGGATAGTTTCCAAGGAGGGGATATTCGAACGCGAAGAGCAGGAACGTAATTTTTAATTTTTAAAGTGAAAAAAAAGTATTTGTAGCTCGTAAAAAGTGAATCTACTGAAAGTTGCTTCAGTAGTTATCATTTGGAGTAAGTTCCCTCAAACATTTTTTCATGCAATCACGCTTAGAACTGAGTATTCCGAATTTGCTAAACCTGCCTGCCCAGATTGTACAATAATCTCAGTGGCAATCTTCGGTAAATATTCATTAGTATTTCGAAACGCATTAGAGGGTTGCATCTTTTGCGATGGTTGCAATAAGAATTTATAAAATCTCTTTTCAGATAATAGCCTATGTGGTATTAGTCCCCTCATTAAATTTCATGATTGTACTCGACCTAGTTTCCGCAATGCAGGTGCCGTTTGGATTTAAAAAACACTGTTCTTGTTGAGGCTGAATTCTTCGCCTTACCATTAGTGGACAGAGAACTCTTATGAGAACCGGTTTCCTGTAATAGAATTTTTATAAGCGCGTTACTTCACTCGGAGTATATATTTTTAATTCTTATTTCAGTTTTTTCATTACTATGGTTTTTCCTATTTTATGCACTGAACCTTCTGAACCCAAAAGGTTAAATACTCGTAACTAATGTACGAACTGTTAAGGATTTAAATAATTTAAATTATTTCAAATTTTCGCCAAATTAATTACCATTAAACTTTTTAAATTTTGTTTAAATTATTTACTTATTGATTTTTTGAGCTTTCTGAGTTTTTTCTTCTTTAGATGGGTTGATTATCTCTGTACGTTGTTAATGAAATCTCTGATTATCTAATTTTCGCAACCCTTATTTATTTGTACATTGTACTTATGATCAAAAGCAATAAAGAATTGATAAATTTGAAGAATAACCGCACTGTGTAACAATAATGGGATTAAAACTTGTTAAGTTCATTGGCAGGAGTTGCCTCTGAAAATTGCCATTTAACATTCTATGCGTTTATTGCACTTTAGTTTAAAAGCACAGCGACTAATTGGGATGTTATTTTAATTAAATTTTACGGTTAAATTATTAAAGTTTACAATGTTCACTGAAGTAATTGTCTATTGAATAAAAAAAAAATTTGCTTAAGAAATTATATAACGCTCATTTGTTTTGTTATTATCTGTGATTTACCTTGAGTATCCAGACAATGATTTTAAAAGAAATTCATTTCATTCAAGTGTTAAATTTCCATTTTTTCTTTCCAGAGTTGAGTCAATGATTCGCATGATTCGGACAGAGGATTTTAATTGAAACAGTCATCAAATGTGGCAAATGATTTTGTAGCATTTTGACAATCATGGCATCTTACCAGGACGGGTCCCCTCTGGAATTTTGTCTAGGGCATAAAAGAGAGCAGAGTCAAGATTCTGGAGCTTACATAGACTGGAATTCGGAAGACTCGGCAAGCCCTGTCGGAAATCCAGACTGTAACGTGAACGAGGACTTTATAACCGTGGTTTCAGTGGAGAACGGTAAATCCGAGGCGAAAAAAGAGGAAGCGTCTTCCTTTGTTACAATTTTGGCGATCGGAGAAAAGGAAGATGAAATGGAAAACTCCACACAAAATGGTAAAGAAGAAGAAGTGCTGCTGTACCGGCTCCCAGGAGAAAGATTGGGATTCGGTTTAAAATTTGAGGGGGGCACGAACACGGCAGAGAATGTTAAAAGATTATTTATTCAGTCCAGTGCACCTGATAGTCCTGCTTCCAGAGCTAAATGTTCGTGGGGTTCTCTCGTAGAAGGAGACGAAATCTTAAAAATTGATGGGCACGTCGTGAAAGACATGACTCGGTTGGATTGTGTCCATTGTTTGAAAGAATCTAGTGTTGTGATTAAATTATACGTAAGACATAAGGGTCAAAAAACAAGTCATTCGCCAAACCGTATTAAATTAGAAAACGCGACCGAAGTACGCGTTAATAATAGTTCTTCATCTCCCATGGTCGTCAGTGCAGAAATGAAGAAAACTGTACCACCACCTCCTCCGGTGCCTCCGAGAAAAATTGCGAAGAAGAGTCCAGTTCCTGTTTCCAAAGAAGAGCCCACCGTGGTCACTCCTCCCGAAGGATTTTGTGACCAGCAAAGTTCTCAGAATCCCACACCTAAAGCAAGAAACATTCAAGTAGTTGCGGATGAAATTTCAAAGAATCTATCAAAATTCGTTATCCGAGTTCCTCAGAAAGGAGGCCACGACTCTCCAGATTCGACAAAACGCGTCTTAAAAAGAACGGGATCGGATTTGAGACTGATTCCTCCTGAGCCCAAAATTTACCTGGATCTTCTCGCTCAGGAAGACAGCAGAAACTGCGAATCGGAATCAGATGATACGGGGAGTACCATTTCCACCGTAGTCGGCCTTTCGATTCCAAGCACGACCAATTCTAGTTTTTCTGACTTGAGATCATCTGCGAGTTCTTTTTGTGATTCCACAAATCCTTCAACTCCAACCAGCGAACCTACAACTCCGGTGCTCGATTTGTCAAGAATGCTGTCTCCGTATGAACATACGGATAACAATGATTATTTATTCACGAAATTGATCAACGGAAAGGATCAGGACATTATTGGATACGAAGATAAGATTTCAAATTGCACAGACGATATAGCACCGCTGCAGCCACCCCTTAGTTTTCAGGATGCGCCCCTAAGCTATGGGAATGAGGAAATGCGTGCAAATCTGACTGAAAACCTGGATTTCCAGGATGATATATTATCAAATTCGAAAAATCAAGAAGTTGCTCCCGAACCCGATTCGGCTTTCGAGGGAAAATTAAAAGAAATCAATCCGAAAATTCTTTCCAAGAAACCATCGCTGATTCCACGTCTTGCCAAAAGCATCGGCCTGTTGTCACCGCCAAAACCTAGTCCGAGGAAGGAGTCAGCGACGGACGGAAACAAGCCGCGATTTACGAAAAAAAAACCGCCCCCTCTTCCCCCTCCAGACGTCGCTCCGAATGTGCAGACCGATTCTGGGGAGGGTAAAACGTTGAAGTCTTCCATACCGTACTTAAAAAAGAAAAAGGTCAAGAATGACGACTCTAAGAAAAATTCCAAAACGGATAAAAAGTCAGAACCATTAAACATCTTCGATGAACATAACGGTAAGAAAGCGAATTTGTTACCAAATGAAACGGTAGATCAAAGCCAGGAGTTAGAGGACAACACAAAAAAACAGGAAGTGCCCAAAACACCCGAATTTAACGGAAAACTCACTTGGGAAGTTCCCAACCTGAAGAACTCAAAAGGAACTAATTCGGAACCTGTTAATAATTTGAAGAACAATTCGGATGCGGGCAAAGACTGCGAAATGCCTTCGGAGCCGGGGAGCTTTCTTTTGAATTTGGAAAGTGACGACTTTAAGAAAGAATTGGAAGACGAATGTGAGCCCCATTTTTTGTTTCCATGGGGAGGGCCGAAGCAACTTGAAACTATTGGAGAGGACGAGGAAGATTTAAGCATGGAGGAAGTGCCCGAAAGGTGAGAATTATAGCTTTTAAATTTAAAATAATTATGATTCATTTCACAAAAGAATTTTTGTTCAAAAATTTAAAAAAAGAAGAAAAATAATGTGGTAATTTTAGGACATGTATGAATGTCCTTAACAAATTTAGGTGAAACAATAGAAAAAAATTGACAAGTAACGAAAGAAAGGGCGGAGATAAGGTAGATAATTTTTGAAGATTTTTCGGTAAAGAAATGTTTTCCTCGGCATTGTTTAAATTAATGGAGTGGCTTTTGTTTAGAAGTTGTAAATAAAGCCACAAATTCTTCGCGAAACCTCCACAACCACACCTAATTATATCTGATAAAAAAAGTTGTAAATGGATAAAGCGGTTTTCAGTTAAAATTAATTTCCGTTTCAGGTGCGTCAACAGTGACAAAAAGGCAGATGAAAAATCCCCTATTGAAATCACTGAAGAAATCACTGCCACTTCTCAATCGAAGGATGACGGCGATGTCGGTGATAAGGCAGAGCAAATTGTTACTGAAATACCGGAAAGAGACTGTCAGGAAGAAGCAAAAGGTTCTCAAACCTCAGAAGGGAATCCCTCATCTGAGGAAAAGACAGAAAAGACGGAACAACCCGCGGAGAGTGAGAAGACAGTTGAGAAAGATAATCTCGAAGAAAAGAAAGGTAAGTTTTTAACAAAATTAAAAGAAGACTGTAAATTTTGCAACCCTGATTACGGAGGGTGAGATTGATTTCCTCTGATGTCTAAAAAGTTTATTGTTCCTCAATTTCATTGTCTCGAAGCACTTAAGGTTAAGTGAATTAATAATCACTTACATTTATTTAATCTTAATATAATCCTTAAGTTAAGAATCAAACTTATCTTTTAATGATAAATTAGAAAGAAAACAATAATTGCTGTGATAAAACTTTTTTAAACTTTTACAGATTATTTTTATAGATAATGGCCCATTCTCTTAAAAATTCTTTCTGTTAATTTTTTCTTTTGTTTTTACTTCTTTTGTGTTCATAGACTTATTTCGCAGTTCTTCTTTTACTTGAGCGAAGGTTTTTAAATAAATTTTCAGAATTAGATTCACTGATAAAAAAATAAGAAGAGCACGGGATGAATATAATGAGGTAAATAAGAAATTAAAAAATTAGAAAGTTTTCGAAAAGATATAAAAATAATTGGAAAAACTTAGATTCAAGTCAAATATTATATTATATTATAAGAAGAACATATAAAGTTAGCAGTTTAATGGTGCCACCTAAAAGCACCAAAAAGGGGGTTTTAGAATTATTTTATTAATAATAATAATTGACAAAATTAAAATGCAGAATCGACATTTTCTTGGGACAAAGAAAAAATTGACCAAATTGAGTTAAAATTGGGAAAAATTCTGATGTTCCAAACTGAATATTTATTTTTTGAATTTTTGGGGAGAAAAAGCTGAGCACTGAAACTAAATTTAATATTCTAATTTCGGTCTAAATATTTTGAAATTTTCGATTTGTATAAAAAGGGGTTGTCTATAAATGATGGAATGCGGATAGGGTTACAGAAGAAAATTTTACACTCGTTGGTTAAATCGAATTAAATAAACTTAATGCGAGGTATCATAGAGTATATAAACGTGGCGTTTTGAATTTTCTTTCGAATTGTTTCATCTTTTGGAATTAAAAATAGTCCAGACGACGACATTATGCCGTAATAATTTGGCTCATAACACAGCAAAAAAAGGGGGAAAGAATAAAAATTTCTTTCATTTGAACGTGGACTATTATTCTTTAGAGCCGTGAAAAGTTGGTGCAAAACCTGTCCGTAAGCTAAGCAGAAGGAATGAAATACCTGCAGACCGTTACAATAAAACAGTTGAAGCATTAAAGCAAGTTTAAATCTGATTGTCATTCGTTTCGCTTCAGTCTCAAACACACTTCACTCAGTAATCCGCCTTTATTCCAACAAGTGAAATAGTTTCCTTTTTCATTTTCTTTTTTTTTTCCTTTTGTCTCGGAGAAGAGGCAAATGCGGAAAAAACAAAAATAAGAAAAGTTCTGGCGTTTTTTAAAATCAATTTATGACGGTGAGAGTTCATGCACATTTTCCTGAAACTTCCTTTCGGATATTTTAAGAACATTTCCAGCTCTTTACACGGTATGTTTTGCTTTCGTTTAATTTTAATTTTTCGTTGTAGTTATATTTATGCAGCCATTTTGAAATGGGTTCGAAAGAAATTCAAAATTTTCTTTGGTGGAAAATGAAACAAACTGTTTTTCGGAAATATTAAGAACTCTTTCGAAAAAACGTTGAGCACGTATATTCGACTTTTTATACTTTATAAGGGAGTTTTTAAAAGAAATTAATTTGTTCACGTGCAAGCTTTTGCAAACAAAATATTTTTAAAAAAGTTCAAAATGAAGTGCACATGACGTTAATATTTTTTAACCCGCACGAAGCCATTCCCTTTTGATTTATTAATAGATTATCTGAAGTTTTTTCGTTGGAAAGAATATTTTTGGAGTTTTGCGAAAAATATAATCGTGATTTCATTACTAAAATTATAACTACATTGTAAGGAAAACCGGAAGAGGCCGCGGATTAATGTTTTTTATATGGGAAGCTCGTTCATTTTTGTGTGGCGTTTCGGCTTTAATAACCGATGATAGTTTCTTCATCATTCATGATTTTGCCTTAGCGGCCATGCTTTTTCTTCTCCTTTTTTTTTTTTTTTATATCGGAGAGAGAAGCATATTTCTGGTAATTTTATTCATACTTTGCAAAATATTTTCATTGTGTTGTTATTAAATGTCATTTTCGCGGAAAGACGAGATACATGTGAAAATAATTTATCTTCTTGTCGAGAAAGGTTGACCGGGGTTTCGTGACAGCTTTCAGAATAAACACACCATGCTGATCCGTGTTCGCATTTTGTTTTGTTCCTGGGAAATTGTGTAGTATCCCGACTGGGCGGGGGCCCCAAAGAGTTCGGAGTATCTTGAACCAAGCAAAGCTGGCCCGATGTCACTCCCCTCTTTAACATTGGCTTGTCCTCCAAATGTTGATCTTTATTGTGTCTCCTCTGTGAGTTAGTTGCCCTTAACTCGTGGTTGTCGTAATTTGCTTTTCACTGCAGTTTATTTTGGACCACGTTGGTTTCAACTTTTTCCTCCTCTTCTTTCTGTGTTCTTCCTTTCTTTTTTCTGTCCATTTCGTTTTCATTTTGGCTCTTTCCTGGAAACTGGTGCTTTCTATTTTCTTCTTTAGGGTGTCTCGTCTTTGTATATCTTCTGTTGTGACCCCTGCTTCTCTTCAGGTCGCTCTCAGTTTCCCCGAACCACTGCAGTTTATTTTTAAAGGGGAAAATCTTTTCCATATTTCGAATTACTTGTGGATGTTAACACTGACATTTAATTCAAAAGTTTTTTGACTATTTGAATTATCTACTTTGTCAGGAAAAGCCGACTGAAAAGCTTTAAAGATTGTTATACTTCGCTGTTCAAAAAATGAGAATCGGTTTCCAAGAACATAATTTTGAAGTTTCCGATACCTTTTTAAAACCTGCATTATTCGCCGAAATAAAGAAGCAGGATTTTAGTTAAAAATTGATTATGCAGAGTCACACGGAAACATTACCAGGATATTAAAAGTGTGAAAAGCATAAAAGGAGCAATGTCGGCGGCGATTTGGGGCATTTAACACGTCTATAACTGACTTTTGGGAAGCAAAACAAAAGCTGTTTCTATGATTGGTATTTAATGGCCGACCTGTGGAATACAGGGGGAGCCTATCGAAGATGTTCTCTTAGGCTTCCATATAAACGGCCGCGAAGATTTTCAATTTACGCTTACGAAACACCACCCGGAGAATTCATACATCATCCGGGCACCTCGTGTTTTACTCGTACTGTCTAGCCTCTCTAGAGGAGTCGACTTATGAATCATGAGTGGGATGAAATTCCAGGCATGCTTTAAATTTCGGTCGGCCATTGAAAGAAGTTACCTTTTCCACGTTTTCCATGTCTCGCACACTCACATGAATTATTGCAAAGAATGCGACATTTTATTTTCACAGACAGAAGCAAGTTCTCTGGAATGTTATTTGGGTATACACGAGACGAGGGTAGCTAACCTCAAAATGATTGCGTCTTTTGCGTTCAAAAATCACTTTTTGCACTATTGATTGGATAATTATTGTAATGATCGGGTGACAGGAGGACAGGTTTATAAAATCCTGCTCTTAGAAGTGGTTATGCTTGCTTTTGATGAATTTTTCACTTGAGATATTTTCCATCTTTTTTTATTGTAGATATATGATTTATTTGACTGAGTTCCGATTGCATTCGCACATTGATTTGTTGAATTTTTCCTTTCATTTTAATTCTATCTAATCCCTGCTTTTTTTAATTTTTTCCTGTTTATATCTTCCGTTTTGTAAATTTCGCCGAAGGCAAATCTTAATAGTAGAATTCAATTGTGAGTTCTTTCAACACCTTTGATTTTGCATGATACAAACTTGTTTTTTCCACGAAACACGCACTAAACCATAAACATTACAAATCTCTGCTTGAATATCCCTGGCTTTGCTTGCACTTCGAAAAAGTTCCCGGAGTGTTCATAAAGAACACACTCTTCTCTTCTTTTATGGGAGCGTAAAACATTTCGTCTAGATAAAGTATCTCATTCGGATTTTTTTCACCCTTCAATAAATAATTAAAAGTGGTCGAAGACCGGATTTTCAGGAACTTTATGTCAAATCACCCATTGCGAGAAACGAATCACTCCTTCCCGGGGCCGTCTAATCGGTACAGCTTGAAAGCGTTTCGCTCCTAGCCCGAAGAATCGTGTGGGAGAAGGTACATGTTGTTCTTATATTTATAAAATCTTTGTCCAGGTGGTCCAAATCAAAGAAGAAGCTGCCCTTTCAGCCAAATTTTGCGCGGTTGGCAGTTTTGTATAATTTGGTTTTATGCTTGTTTTATGGTTGTGAATCGGTCCTGATTACGGTGAAGTTTCTGAGAGGTCTCGTCTTTTGAAAAAAGTAATTTTGACAGTTTAGAAAACGACCAAAAACAAGATTTTAAAATTTTTTATGACCGCTTTTTGGTATTGTGTCTGAAAGCGACAGAAAAACTCGTCTGAAAAGACTGTTTTGCCAACATTTTGCACTCTTCCACAAAATGGCGGATTTTCAGATAATGAAAATCCACAATATACAATGGGAATATGATATTATATTTCCGATTGCTCTTTACGTCAGCTTTTGTTTGGAAGTTGCACCCAAAATTAAAATTTTTTTACGAGAACAATGTTACCGTTTGAACTTTTATGAGCCGTCACCTAATTTGATTGCTTAGATATTTTAGTTTAATGAATTTTTTAAAAGTCTGAGTTTCATGAAAATGCCGTTGTGAATACTTTCGTGATTTAATCCTTACTTGGCGTAGGCCAGGGAGATAACTGCTTATGACGGACAGTGATTGATTTCTAAATTTTAGACGGGCCTTAAATTTTGGGCTTTTACAAACAATGCTTTTCAAATTTTCAATTAGAGGATACAATTTGGAGAAAAAGCTTATCCCCGAGCGCGAAATGCATTTTCTTAAAAACGTATCTCTTCACTCGAATTTTCGGCCGATTCTTAAAGTAATTTTCCATCGAGATTGAATGCTTGCCACGCTTCACAAATTCCGGGTATAAAATATTTTAATTCGGATTTGTTCTAAGACCACAGCCCTAATATTTCTTTTATTTTCGCAAAAAAAAAACTGGAACTAGTAGAACCAGATGAATGTGGAGATGGTTCGTTCTGAGGATAGACACTTTCAGGTCTTCCACTCCTCCAAGGCGACCATAGAAAGGACCTTCGCAAGTTATTCACCCAAGTCTCTACCACTTCGATTGGAGTTCGCCAGTTTATCCCGGGATATGGTTTTATAGGGTCGCCTCATCGATTCATTTGCTGTTCGATTTGAGAATTTTACATCTTTTCACATTTTTCTTATGGTCTCATTTGTGCGGAACATAAAATGCTTTGCTGTAAAAATTTCGCCTCTGTCGTAACCACCGTAAGAGAATCCGGCTTTTCTCGAGTGTTTTGGTGCCCGAATTCGTTAATTTTCATTTGTAATTATCTCATTGACGTCTGTGTTTGGTAAGATTTAAATTATCGGGATAACGCGTTAAGGTGCAAACTGTGAAATTTTCATAAAAGCTCTGTTATCTATTTTTTGAAGTGGTTTTTTGTTTGGCGAAAACCCGATTAATTTAAATTACTTTTCGTTTAAAATGGGATATACTAGAAAGCTAAGGAATCTATTTCAGGCTGCCTTTTCATACCTTTTTTCAGCTGTGGAGAAAAAGTTTAGCAGCTCTTCTCTTTGTTTTCGGCTTTATTGGTTTGCTGACTTATTACATTTTTATTCTTTATTCTCATACGAGTTTAAATTCAAATCGCAAATTTTCTTCCAAAGAAAATATTTTTTCGTTGTAATTTATTTTCAAACCGACCAAAAAAACTGCATTGCCAAATCTGAAATATTTTATTCAGTATCTCCCTCATGAAGATGTCCAAACGAAATCAAATATCCGCCCCTCGGCCAGTAAAAAGTAAAGAAGACACCAGAAATTTATAGCCCGAGACTTATTTTAAATAAATGGACTAGTTTTTTTAAACTTTGGCATTTAGATTATTGAAAAGGGGGGGGGGGGGAATTATTGTAATGTAACGGATTGAAACGTTGGAAACATGACTGTAAAAGCTCTTTTTCGTGATGGATTTGCGAAAACGTTTCCTGCCATCTTCGTGTTCGATCGCTTTGTTTTTACTGTACCCCCGGCCTCGTTTTAATCCTTACTTTTATTTATGTGGAAATGATATTTATTTATGGTAATCGCTTTACGCCGGTTTTATTCGCGGAGGAAATGGGGGATTTTAAATTTATCCAACTTGGACTCACCGAGGGGGGTAAGCTTTTAGTTACCACGCCCTTTGGCCTTTGTTAGGAGTAGTTAGTGAGTGAGCTCCCCATTTGGATGATTGGATTTTTACGAAGTGGGCGATTCTCAAATCGGTTTTTCAAAAACCGTTTAAAAAGGTGGAATTTCATTCGAGGGGATATTTGACATTTTATATAGTGGCCTTGTAAAGATCTGGAAGTTTTATATTCTCGTGTTGGCTAAATATTTTACTTGTGACTAATCGGAAAAGTGAAGTTGTCTTCGGATTCGTATGAGCATGTACAGTAAGTCACCGGTGTCTTCGATTTCCCATTGCAGTCGCGAACGGTAACTTATTCTTTAATGGTTTTAAACTATGCCGAGGAAATTTCTCCCAAATCAGCTGACCAATTAAATGTTGTTTTACCAGAAAAATGTACGATGAATTCAAAAATATCAAATTGAAAAGAAGCAGAGAAAATATATTTGCAAACAAGAAAGGTATTAAATAAGTATGAAAGAAGAGTTAGAGAAAAGGGAGTTTCTTTGATTGAATGGCGAGTCCATAAAATGTGAACCAGTATATAAAGCAAAAGCATAAAAGTTTTAGAGTAAAAAATAAATTTAGATTCTTCAAAAGTTTGCTTTTTTTTTCGTTTAAGTGAAAATATGACTAGCATTGGGTCATTATTTTGATGAGCAATAGAAGAGGCAAACAACATAATATTTTATTTTACGAGGACATAAGAAGACTCGAGAAAAAAATTTATAGAGGAAAAAGTTGAGGGGCTAAATAAAAATATATTTGAAATGAGCTTTGATGTGGTTAAATTCTTACGTTGGAATTTTCAACTCTCGGCCTGGCTAAATGAAAATACAATATGTCGTTGTCCGATCGTACATAGCAAAAGTCAGGTTCATGTAACGAATAATAAACGACACATGGATTGTATGAAGGCAAAAATAAACGCCAGTATATTTATCTTGTAGTCTCTTAAGCGAAGCCATTCGTTTGTTCATTATTGATGGTGGACGTGAATGAATAAAAGAACACAGATGAACTTGAACCAGAAGATAAGTCGAATAAAATGGAATTTGATAAACAGATGAACTAATGCTTTTTTAAAATGAATGAAGTGAGACAGTTCTGGTTGAAAAGAAAGGAAAACGAAAGGGGAATAGTTAAGAAATGGAGGAATTGGACAATTTTAAAATGTCAAAAGATAGTTGCAATTAATAAATAACAAAATAAATACACAAAGAAAGAAAGGCAGAAGTGAACGATAAGCTAAAAAAGACAATGGTTGCTTCTGCTATTCTCGGACCGAATAAATCCTGAACGAACAGACTGACAAGAAGAAGAAGAGTAGTTACTTTGGTTAACTTCATTACCGTTAGAATTGCATAATCGTCAAGACTTTCTGGCGGGGGCATCATTAAATCCGGGGAAAAAAAGTTTGAATGTCAAGATTTGCTTAACTGTAAAAGAAAAAAAAAATCTTTAAAATTGACGAACTTTCATTTGGATATTTATTGATTTAATTCGATCCAATCCACAACATTCTATTGTTTAATTTATTTCTATTATTTTTTAACTGGGTCGATTTAAACGTATGAATTATTATAATTTCATCGATGTGTCGACATACAATGGGATTGAAAAGCAATTGAAGAGTTTGCATGAATCCTCCATCACATTTGAATCATTCTTTGGGTTACACACAATGGCTTTATTGAATTTTCGGCTCCCGAAGATGTTTTCTAATTATCCCTTTATTTCGGAGGATTTTTCGCCGTCTTTTTGTACATTTCCGGTAAATTTAAAACACCGACGTATAAAAAAGTCAGCTATTTACAGGGATTTTCAAACCTCACAAAAAAAAAAACAAATAGCATGGTACCTGGTTATCCGGAAATTGAATGGATAGCCCTTCGTGCCATTCGTCTAAAGAATTTATTCATGAGCTTTTGCTTCAGTATAGGTTCTTATGAAAGGCCATCTAAGGCAGTAGCACTTAGCATACATTATGGGAAACGCCCATTTCTTGAGACGTCACATCCAAAGGGTCCATTAATCTTGCAGTTCTTCTCCAGCCCTTGAGTACTTTTCTTTTTGCCAGTTTTTTCAATCCTGCTCAGGTCCATCGTCACAGTTTCATGGCTTTTCAGTCGGTTTACCTCCGAAAGAAACGGAATTTCGTTCAATTGCACAATGATGGGTTTTCCTAATCTTTTTCTAGATTTACAACTATTTTCTTTCGTTCTGCTGCATTAATTTCCCAATCAAGTGACGAAAGCGGATCGAGTTTTACTGGGCACCTGATGAACACGACGCATTCGGCCAAATTCACACATATCTAATGTGGAGATAATTTCGGAGATAATTATGGTTTAACCTAACACGAAAAGTGGCGGTGTATATGTTTCATTTTTGCACAGTGGTAAAATCTTTTTTTTTCCAATCGTAAGAAAATCCTTTTTTGGTTTATTCCAAAACTGGAGATTTTGACAATACAACAGGTCAAACCTGCAATCCTCTCAACATTCATCACGGTGACATAATCAGACATCGAACTATTTTTCTTGGATTCAGGTTTTGGCTTCGAGTCCGACTGACCGGGTCCATTTCCTGTCAAAATTCACGATAACTGAAAAATTCGACGCAACCAATAATAAAAAAAAAAATTCCAATTTATTTTTAATTATCTCCTCTTCTGTTCTAGTCATTTTTTTAGTAATAAGCTCTTCCAGCTAATATTCGAAATCACTGACCACATTTTTTCCCCGAGCACGAACCAGGCCCGATCGGCGCTAACTTAGCTCCCATCGTCGGCTTCCATTTTTTCCTTAGAATTTCTTGCAGGGCACAAGGCAATCAACTCTTAAATACTGAATCTGGCCCGGGATCCCTTTGGCATTGTCCGAAAGAAGAGAATTGAGGAAAATTAATGAGGCGAGCGGCGAGGGGATTATGTGACTTTCGACTCAGGTTCGGTGTAATCCTCAAATCAATGCAGTTTTCTTGGGAAAAGCCGAAAAAGCAGAATAGTTATACTTTTAGGTGCTTTCCTTTTGTTATTTATCACGTTTATTTCGCTTAAGCTGTTGGGAGATAAGTTTGTTATTCCTCTTCTGAATTATTTTGAACAGCACTGACTAAAAATATTTGAACTTAGAGACTTCAACCAAATTTCAGCAACGTACCTGAGAAAGCGCGTTTCGGGTTTTGTTATTCCCATTTTTGTTGAAATTCGGTAGCACTTACAAAGCATTTTATGCGAATGCGATAATCCTTCCACAGATATAAAGAAAAAGCTCCAGAAGTGAGTGTTGGCAACGAGTTGGTACAGTTAAAAGGATGACCTTGAAAAGGAGAATTCGCTGATCATTGGCACGTCATTTGTAAACGATCTCAATCGAGTACAACGTGCGAAACCAGGAAACAGTTTATGGCTGTGAATATTTTTTTTTTATATGATAAAAATATAATAAAATAAATACTATGCCGGAGTGCAAATGCAACTGGATTTCCAGTCGCGCACTCGATTTTGCCGAATAACATTTCATTGCGAATCAGTTAACGGAAAATGGTGACTGAACTGAAAAATTTGTCTGCAGTAATTAATATTTTTTGTTGATGACGAATTTGTGTCAGTGTTGAGTTATTATAATTCTTTGGAAATTTTAATGGAGCCGAGGATTGTTTTTCTTCATCCGAAAATTCACGCTTGTTTACTGCCGGAATTTGGTAAGTTCTGTGAAAGCCCAAAAGTTTTTCGCAGATTTTTCGCTTTTTTTTACCCACAATTTTCAAGAGATAATTTGTTATTTAATTTTTTGTTTGTCGGTTCATTCTTTACTAATTAATCTTTTTGTCGAACACTAAAATGACAGTCTTGAGACCGATTGAGAGCTTTAGTGAGAAATGATTGTACTTTAATGTGAATCTCTTACGGTCAGGAGTAATCCAGGCTAAGGCATTTTAGTGGGCTTTTTGAAATTTGCTGTCAGTGACCTCAGGGAGATATTAGAGCCCTCTCGAAAAAGAAAACAAGGAAAGGCAATTAAAAAGCGGCCTTGCGAGGTATTTGCACTTGAACTCAGCCGGGATTTGTAAGGAGGATACAAATCCGGCACAGACATGACTTCAACACTGAATCTTTTGGAAAGTGCAATGCATGTGCACGACTCACACACTAATGTTGGGGGAAATTCAGGTGTCGGACAAATGCACTTCGGTGGTGTTTAACCTCTCTCCCCTGACGCGTTTCTTTGATTGTAATTCAAGGCGTCGGCCTTGAGATCCGCTTTTTTATTGTTTTTTTAAGGAAAATTTCTCCCATTTGGAAGTCATAAAAAAATATTGACTATATAAAATTGTCGACCTTTCGATTCAGGCTGAGCGTAAGATTTTGGATTTAGAGAAAAATGTCGAAGGCCTTGGGCTGTCATTGCGGAGAATCGGCCGACCGGTGAGAACAATTTTTATGAGAAGGCGGTGTTTGTCTGCTCCAAATAGTACACCGCCGCGAAGCATTGGCTTTTTGCCCCGCGAATTCCTTGCAAAATTTTATTGAGATGAAAGCAAACATTGTGATTATAAAACAGAGCAATGCGGTTTTTCCCGAATGCAAATGCAGCGGGAAAAGTCAGACAAAGGTCTGCCTGCCTCAAATAACATTTCCTTATTAACAGACGAATTCAAGGCTGAGTCAAATTTCACACACAATTTATTTAAAGTTTTTAAATATTCCTAATAAAGATTTTTTACTCCTTTTGCAATGGTTTATTATAGGTATAAAAGCAGATGCAGGTTTAATAGGTTCTGGTTGCGAAGACAGTATCATTGCACCTAATGTCTTTGTCGTGACTCTATCCACGACCGTCCCATCGGGGCTTTCCTAAAATGACAAAGGTGTCTGAATGTTTTCAAATGGCACTCCAGACTGTGTCTTAATTAGTAGCTTTACGCCTCCTAATGGCTTTGCTTGCCATAGGACGGAAACTCGTTGTCCCGCTCTTGTCAACAGCTTTTGTCGCAGTTTTATACAATCATAACCATTGGAAACAGCGATTCGACGATGGTCATCTCAGTTGTATCAGATCGAATCAGTCTAAAGTATACACTCTTCAGATGCAGAAATGAAGTTTTATTCTGGAACAAATGTTAAAAATCTGAATGAAAACAAGTTTCTTAAGTCAACGACCGAAGATACGCGAGAGACAAAAGCCTCGTTGGATTTCAGTTAAGGTTTCGCTTGCACCTTCACTGATTTAACATCTTTTAACAAGAAACGAGAAAGCACACATGCATAACCGAACATTTTCGTAAGGTGTGCGGAATTTTGAACGCTCCCATGCAGATCTGCCCGCGAATCTGCATGCAATCGCATGCGAAGCCCTAATTTCACGTTTGGATCAATTATTTTGGTGTAAAAACTTTTCGGTCGTGCCTTACCTGTTGCAAGAGGGTTTGGCTTTCATTACAGATTAGCTAAATCTAGTTGTCATAGGAAATGCATGTTTTCAGGTTCCTCGGACGCACAAAACCCGATGCAATGAGAGCTGGAACCGAACCGTGGCATTTCGTCATAGTTGAGGTGCTGCAGCCAATTTGTGTGGTGTTGGTTCTTGCTTCAGCACAGTTTGGTGGCTTTTCTTAGTCTTTTTTTTCCTCCAGAAATTTTTATTTTGTGTCTTCTGGCTCCTTTCATGTTTGTCCAGTTTGTTTGTGCTGAATGCCCACTGCGACTCCATTTTATTATTTATAAATACTTCTTGCGGATTAAAATGGTATAAGAGCTCGATGACCACAAACGGATTTGGTTTGAAACGAAAGGCTGTAAGAGAGGAAATCCCGGTCAGATACCTATCGTTGCCCCAGTTTTTTGATTTTTAATTAATTTAGTAAGATTTATTATTTAATTGGTTTTCAAATAAGAGTTTGATTCCAACCACTAAATCTTTTATGTGGTTTCTATTCAATAAAGCGGTTAACGATTACATCTCGGAGTGGCTTCATCGAGTGATTGCTTTCTGCTAGACAGGGTAACTAACTGACAATTTACTACCGGCAGAAAGGAAAAAAACTGCATTTTGACCTAACTTTTCTCAAATCGTTCGCTTTCTTCGGTGGGGAATTTTTTTCGCCTTCATTAAACGCTGTGTTTTTTGAAGATTTGATTCATTCTTGAACTTATTGTTTGATTTGTTGTAACCCCACACGAAGTTTTGAGCAACATAACTCCAATCATTACATGTAAACAAGATTCATTCACTGGTTATTGCATTAATTTGAGTACGTTTTTCGTTCCAATTCCCGAAATTTATATTATTGTTAGTCACGCTCGGTCTCAGACATAAAGCCCAATTTGTAACACTCCTTTCCTTAACAATCAATTATTCTTACACTGCCCACTTACTCTTAATAAAATTAACCCCACTATGGAAGTGCCTCTTGTCTTACTGGTTTTGGGTGGCTCCTGAATAACTGAGCTTTGCCAAATGCTTCTCTAATGTTACCGAAGGTAGAGTCCTTGGAATTCCTCGCAATGAATTACGGTAGAAAGTGCGTGGGACCCGGTTGACTTTTTAAGGGAGGAAATTCGAAATTTTCACGCGGAGGCCTAAAAATTTCAATTTTTTTTTATTTATTTTTTGTCGTTGGCGTATCGGTTTGGTTTGTTAGTAAAATTTCAAGCCCCGAGCAAAAACCGGGAAAGATTATTTTTTAATTAATGTGGGACTGTCTTATGTTAAACTGCGGAACGGGTGTATTGGAGGTCAAAGGGAAACGCCCAACTGCACCCCAAAGTTTAATTCCATAAAAAATTTATTTATTTCGCCCGTTGAGAAATCAACCGAAGAAAGGCCGTGAGATGCCACTTTGGTGTCTACCCTTGGCGCCCACATGCACTACGACTCTACCTATTTTCGATGATAATTGTTTAAAATGATCGCCTCAAGCAATGGAATAATTGGCCAGATGTGCTTACAGCATTTTCATTAATTAACCAGAAAGACCCTCCCGTCAATTCGCGAATAACTTTTTCAGAATTCAGAGTTATTTGTGAGATCTTAATTTAATTCGAAAATTAATTAAATTGAGTTATGATTTTTTTTTACAAGAATTATGAAACGTAGGATTGTGTTCTTTAAGTAAGAATTGCACCGTCATGAAATATTGACGGTTAATGATGGAGAGGAAAGGTCAGATAATTTTTATCGCAACCCAATCGAGGTGCTAAAGCGAAGGAATGAAGAAGGACATGAGAGGCCTATGTTTGAATGGTCTCTTGTGTAGTATAAAAAAGGGCTTTAAGAGGTTTGCGGAAATGATATGTCTCCAATAATTTAGATGGATCAATTTATAGAGAGAAAGAAAGAGGAAAAACTATAAAACTGACGTAAATATAATAACTACAAAAGGAGTGTCAGAAATAGCGAGAAATTTATAAATTCTCTGGTAATATCTCTCCGATAATAATATGGGGTTGGGTGATTGTTCTCCGTAAAATAGTTTTTCTGTTTTGCCCGCCCGTGAGTTCCTTCCTCTTTGCCGGTCAATTTAATTTTGAAAAGTTGGACTGAATGGAATTTAATTAATCGTTTCTTCCAGATGAATGGAATGAGGCCTTTTCGCAGAACAGGACCCAATGCAACCTCGCCTCCGAGTCAGTATACCATTGAATAGCTTTTGTTTTTGTTTTGAATTTCAGATGAATCCGAAGCGAATGGACCAAAGCATAAGAGCGCCTTATGCAATAATCACGTTTTGGTGAAACTCGATAATGACTCGTTGGAAGTCGTCAAAAATGTCGGTTTGAATGCATCAAATGGTGAGTCCCCTTTTATTTTGTTTTATTAAATTTTATTTTATTTGGACATGACGTCAAAAAAAATGGTCTTTAATAGCCTATTTGATTTTTTTTTCTATTCTGAAACTGCTTTCACTTTTTATTAATTCTTTTGTTTCCCTCCTTTTTTGTCTTTTTCGGTCCTTCGGGTATTTATCAACTGTTTTGTTCTGATGTAATTTTTTTCAAAAAAAGGGATTATGAATTTGCACATTATTTTTTGAAAAACATTTAAAATTGCATAATATTTTATCATTGGATTCCGCGTAAATTTTATCTTCTACTCTCTCTCTCTATTTCTACTTTATGCATTTGTTTTTGTCTTTCACTTCAAATTTGGTTTTCTCATTTGTTTTTTCAATCTCCAGTTTAACCTCTGAAATTTCCTTTTAATTATAAAGAAAATAGTCATTAAAGCCAATCTCTTTTTGCGAAAAGAAAGTTTTTTCTGAAAATAATCATGAAGTCGTTTCATTTGCAGTGCCTTAAATATAAATTAATGATAAAACGATAAATGAATATACGTGTCATATAAATTTTTATGATCGTTGGATACGGTACGTTGAAACCGTATGAAATTACAATTTTACACAACCCTCGTAAAAACGTTGTCGAGTTACGGTATTGTCTTCATTCTCTTCGTAAAACGGACTTAATTTCATATTTTCTCTTTTATACTAACGCTCCCGGAGTTATGTTTCAGGCGAAATAAAAGAAGTCATGGTTCCAGTTGTCTCCACAGCAATTGGCCTCGCATCGACTCCCAGCTTCAATCGAATGCCGCCGGACGGCCACGAATTCCCGCAGAACTTCTCCGAAAGCACCCTTTCCAGTGGATCCATGACGGGAAAAAGTCAGCATGAACCTCCACCGGAGCCCGTCGAAGCTGTGCTTCCCCCGCTTCCGGCGTCTGAGCCTCCCCTGCCACCCTCGGCCAAGTGTCCCTTGGTGTTCGACAGGGAGGGAGACGTTCCTTCCGATAAAAAGTGCACTTTCGAAAGAACAAATCGGGACTTGACCGCGCCGAAACTTTCCCGCAACAGTTTCTGGCGTCAGGATGAAAAGAGTGAGAAAAGTGTTCGTGATAAAATAGCCATGTTCTCCTCCTCGTCAGATTCGGGGGATAATTCCGGGAAGATGAGCAAGTATAAAAGTTCTGACGACGTGTTTTACTGCAACGATACGGATTGTAATAGAAATTTCCGAAACGGGAAGTGCTTCTCACAGTCGATTCTGTCACTGGACAAAGTCAGCAATGGAGTCGGACCGTTTGTAAAAAAATCATCCTTCGGGATCTCGGTGGCATCGCCCAGGTCGCTGGATTACACCAATCGCACTCAGAGTTCAATGGATTTGAGTTCGTCTTCGTCCGCTTACTCCAGTTCCTGCTCTCCCGATTCATCTCTCTCTTCTAACTCTTCATACCTCGGCTATTCGAGCACTCTCCCGAGAAAGAAAACACGGGACGACGAGAAAAGCGAGTTGGCCAAGAAAGAGCCCGGGATTCACCGGACGACCAGTTTCAGCGTTCACGGAAGGTCTCAAAGTCTTTTGGACGTGAATCCATTCCCGTATAAAGCGCGCTATTTATCGGAAAGCTCACAAGACGACGGTTCCAAACCGGGATCATTGAACATGCTGATTGAGCAACGCCGAAAAAACCTTTCCAAACTGAGGGGACTCGTCATTCCGGAAAAGTTTTCCGATGCGGTGCCGAGTCAACCCATTGTGGATCTTCCGGAAATAAAAAGTAGGGATTTAATATTGAACTCAAAAGTACCGAACGCGTTTAAGGAAAGAACTAAAAGTTCTAACCGCGCACAGACGACAGTTTCCGAAAGCAATCCAACTCCAAAGCTGAATCCAACTCACATTTGGGATCAATCCAAAAGCCCCAACATTCCGAAATATTCGCCGGCGTTTAAGAGGAAAAGCATTTCCGTGTTCGGAGCAAAGGAGCCATTGTACTCGAAGACGGAAGCGATGGGTTGTTTGCAAGAACCTCAAAAAGCTCCCGTTAAACCACCCAGAAACTTGAACGCGTCTCGCGGCAGCTTTGAGGATCGGAAATATCAAGACAGCGTGAGTTCTTCGGATGGGGAGAGTTGCAATTTAGAAAAAGGTCAGAGGCTTGGCGAATCGCCGAAATCCGTCGATGTGTATGTTCCTAAACGCAAGTCGACGCCTAAAGGAAAGTATCGACTGCTCGCTGACAATGGCCGATCTGAAGAAGACAGCGACAACGACTCGGCGGTGAGCTCGAGCAGATCCAGCATTTCCCACGGGTTTTCTCCCCCCGCGTCTCCACTCCTTGACGGGCAATACCAAGGGGTCGACGACTCGGGTCACAGGTCAAGTCTGTCGCTGTCGTCACCCGAGAGAAGCCCTCTCATTCGCGCGCTGTCGTCCGACACGACGGGCTCTGCCATTTCGAACACTTCCACCCTCACGCCCGGATCTCCGGCCAGTAACGACAAGACTTCTGGCGACTCCAACAACAAAAGAATCCTGAAACCTCAGAGCGTGGAAGCCATAAACAGGAAAAACGTTTTGGCGTCGGCTAAATACAGTCGAGGGTTCGATATGAAGTTGGGTTCGCCTTTAATTCAGCGGAAATTTTCGGGCGAGGCCGTCGAAGAATCGAACTTGCCAGGAGCCTACAGCGTCAGCGATAGTCTTTACCACGAAAACAACTCGAAAAACGAAATTGTGAATAAATCAAAGAACGAAAAAATTGCTTATATAACCGATGTTGAAGACGCGGTGACAGTCCCGGGTAAGAAAAAACTGGAAAAATCCGAGAGCTTGCCCTCGGAACCTACAGTTGTTCAACACCCTGCTGTAAGTAAGACGAACACCCTTTTTGCTTATTCCTGGGAGAACGGAAGCAATTGGGAACCGTCGAACAAAAAGCAGGAGATAGCAAAGGATAATTACGTGCCAATTTGTTTAAGAAATTCGTCTGCTTTATCCTCGACGGATAAACCCGCCAGTAAGTCCTTGGGTTCGAGCGTAGACTTGGAACCCTACGTGAGAACCAAAACAGACAGAAGTCTTCCCGAAGCCATTTCAGTAAATCATTCCAATGAATCCGTCGCTGACAAATTGAAGAACGCCGTTGTTGAACCGAAAAGTGGTCATGCAAACAATGAAAAGGCGGGCCCCGGGGGGAGGCGGTCGATCAGCGTCAACGACATAAGGAAAGCTTTCGAAAAAGTGGAAGCTCCGACTTCTGCTCGGGCGGGAAGCAACAAAACCGGGCAGTTTGGGGGCCTCCATTCCGGGGTGAACGGGAACCACGTTCGCGTGTCCTCACTGGACTCGACGACCAGCGAAGACAATTGTGCCCTCGTTCAGGGCCTCTCTTCGAACCTGCAAAGGGAACAGTTTGGAAGCATCACGTCCTTAGCGTCTTCCACCAGTTTGATATCACCTCAGGTAGGATTATAACAATATTCGAGTAACAAGTCATATTTTTTATCCAGTATTAGATTAAAGGCAACCTTGACCTGACAGTCCTGATCGGATCTTTTTTTCGAGCAACTCATAACTCAGAGAACAGGTACCATGCCGAGGGGGGGCCTTTGTCAGCATTAAGAAATTTTTTCGCGATCGGCCATCTCGTTAATAAAGTTCTAATAAATTCCTGCCCTTGTTTAAAAGTTCTCAGAAGGAATTTCATAACCTCGCAGTCCAAGGGTTGAAAAAACCAATTGCTTTTCTCTCCTCAGGAGCTTCAGCTTCTAATCGAAGAGGCCAACCAAACACTCGAGGAATCCAGCACAAGCGCGGGAGGTTCCAGTCCAAACAATCACGATGTTCTCGTGGTAATTCTTCACAGGGATACAATCGGAGGAAGCGTGGGCATTACGCTGGCTGGAGGAGCCGATTACGAATCGAAAGAAATTACCGTAAGTTAAGGCCGGCGCTATTAATTTAAACTTCGATTGGTTATTAATTTGGTTTTGTTGTAAATCACGTTAGCTTAGTAATAGAAACTTAGTAAGAGCTTAGTAAGAGAACTTAGTAAACGCTAGCTTAGTAAGAGAAACACTGAGAGATGCTTTCTTCGGCAGGTACACAAGGTACTCTCGGGCAGCCCGGCAGACCGGGACGGCAGGATACAGAAAGGAGATAGAATTTTATCAATCAACGGGAAGAGCATGAAAGGAGTCACCCACAGGGAATCTCTCGCCATTCTTAAGGTAGGTGATTCGTGAGCTTTTAGGGATAAGGGCCCGTCCCACGCGGAGGCTGTTGAACGAAATGTAGGCAGAGAATTTACCTTTGCAAATGTTTTTTTTTTTCTTCAGTCTCCCCGATTAGAGGTAGTGTTGGTTGTGTCAAGGCTGAAGACTGACGCCAGTGCCGAGCCCATAAGTGCGGATGACGCCACTCCGGTTGCAGTGCGACACACTTTCCTTACCGGATCTTCCAGGCCACCCCGAATTCTGGAAGGTACACCACTGGGCGAAGGTACGCCGGTCATGGGAGCTTTGTCAAGAAGAAACATCAGACACAGCGGGAATAAAATCAATTTCCCATTTTAGATTAGGGTTATTTAATTGAATTTGAAATGATTGTTTAGATAAGTCAGGAGTTGCGGACGTCCTCAGAGGGCCACCAGTCACTCTGAACCTTATCAAAGACGGAGCTGGATTGGGATTCAGTTTGGAAGGCGGCAAAGACTGTCCGACCGGTGATAGACCCCTCGTCATTAAGAAAATCTTTACAGGTGATTTTCTTTTACTCTGTATTCTCATTAGGAAGTGCATTTAATTGAAGATAAAATTTATAGAAAGTTCTGGTAATAGCTGCTCTTGTATCGCTTTAATTTCTCTTTATAAACTCAGTGATTCTTGAAATAGTTTTAATAGCAGTCACTTCTCCGGGAGCCCACATGCCTCTTAATTCAGTTTCAAGAGCTTGTTCTTGGGCCACTTCCACTACAGCGATATAATATGGCCATCTTTTTGTTTCAGGAGGCGCCGCCGAAAAATGCGGGCAACTGAAGGCCGGTGACGAACTTATCAATGTGAACGGGATCGATGTTTCCGTCATGTCGAGAATCGAAGTTTGGAAATTAATGAAGCAACTTCCGGACGGAAGCGTGATAATTACAGTCAGGCATCAAACGGATAAAATAACGTCCGATTAAGTTCCCTCTCACGTGAAATGCCCTTAAGAACAGAAGTTGTGTTAAACCCGGTACGCGGAAATGAGGGTTAACTTTTCTTTTGGCTTTAAATGGAATCCATTATTTTTTAATTTTTATATTTTTGTTAATTAAAAACATATTTTATAAAATGAGCTGGCGGGCTGATAAAGCTTCGCTAACATTTTGGGTGTGATTTTTGATGAGCGAAAACATTTTATTTCCCGAAATTTTGTAAATTTTTTTTTTATAATTAAGATTTTTTTTTTC
Source organism: Brueelia nebulosa (assembly GCA_028293925.1). Lineage (NCBI taxonomy): Eukaryota > Metazoa > Arthropoda > Insecta > Psocodea > Philopteridae > Brueelia > Brueelia nebulosa. The sequence goes on along the minus strand of JAQIBA010000006.1, from coordinate 2,657,974 downwards.
TAGATAATATGTTTGTTTTCTTATAAATAGTTGCATTTTTTTTCTTTCGTTTCTTCTTTATTATTCGCCGCTTTTTGGTTTTTCAAGGCTTCGCTTTAAATAAGTCTGTTTTGCCTCGGCTAGGTATTTTGGTTTGGAAAAACCAAATTTAACATTTTGGAAGCCATTTTTAATTTTTCTGTGCCAATTTTTTTTTTGTTTGAAATAAAGTAATTATCCTTCAGTTAAATTATTTTGGATGTAAATTTATGCGTACGGTCATTATTTACGATATTATAATGAAAAAAATGTAAAAATAAAAATATTTATCATGATGAATAAAACACGTGAAGACCTGATTTTGAATATTCCCATTTTCGCTTTTTAAATATTTAAAATTTTTAATCGTTCACAGATAATGAATATTACGTGAGGTTACGGTTTTAGGTAAAATTATAAATTGGCAAAAATGCAAAAGTATTAAGTGCAGTTGTATTGTTTCCCGGATTCAATGAAATTAACTTTGATTGCTGATAAAAATAAATTATGAAAAATTATAATTCCTTCGGTAATGATTTAAAAAAATAATGGAGAAGAAATAAAAAGAGAACTGACTGATAAATTAATATTTTTATCGGAATAAAAATAGAATTCAATTAGAAAGAAAAAATTTAAGAAAAAGGGATTTACTGATTATTGTAGTGTTGTATTGTAAGTTTTCTTGATTTTGTGGGAAAGTGAGCAAAAATTTCTTTGCAGGGAGTCTTTCTATAACTATTTAGCTTAGTTTACACTCGAAACCCATTGAAAAACGGCGAGGACGTTAAAGAGTATTCTTTCTTATGTAAGAGGTGGTAATTTAATGCACGACAAACTCCAATCGTAATTATCGGCCATCGAAGTATTGCAGAATTATGAGATCCTTGCAAAAATGGAAAAGTGAATTCGGAGTTATGACCCGGGAGATAATTTTACCTTGACACGAAGAAAGACCACACAATCTCTATTGTGTTTGTAAGTCCTTCCAAATTCACACAACATTATCATCATTCATTGTTTTCAACGTTGGAAAAGAAAAGAAAAAATGAGTCACTTTATGAAATTGTGATTTACTGTTTTGTATTTATCGTTTTTATTTCTTTCGGCGTTGAACATACAATTACCAATCCACTTTCGCCATGTTTTGAAGCAGAAACCGATTTATTAAATTCAGCGCCCAAAAATTTGTCTGCGGTGTTTAAAGAACATCCTGAATGTATTTTACATTAAGAATTTTTATGGCGTTTTTCTTCGGAATTTTATGGGATTAAAAAGAAAGAAAATTAACAAAAATTATTCGTGTGAAAAAAATAGTGTTGGAAAATGAAGATGTTATAAAGAGGAAGGTGTTTTAAAGGAAGCCAGAATTAATGTGAGTTCAAGAGAAAGGATAATGATATCTAATAAATCCTCCTTTATAATTTTATTGACAATTGTGCACCTGCGTGAGAAAAAAATTATGGTCGGATGTTATCTTAAACATAAAAAATCGGATGTGGCAGTCGAGGTTTTTATTTCATTTTTGCAGAATAACTAATGCGTAATGAGATATAAAGTTTCAGGCTTTCTATTAAGCTTCTATTTCAGACAGTCTTCAACTATTTTGTTTTTTTTTCTTCAGTTTTATCCCAAAGTAAATAATTCTCAGTTGTACACAATTTGGAACAACCGTTTGACATTGCGGTTGCAAAAAAATTTAATCGCGTTGAATTCACACCAAGCGAACTTTTCCGTCAACCCCGAAAGCACAGCGAATGCTGTTGTGAATTGAAAGGATTTCAATCCGCGCAAAAGTTGTTCGAAAAACCGTCAACAGGAGTCGCACCTTTTTAATCCTCGAAGAGGTTTGTTATTTACCGATTAAGAATTATTAAAAAACAAACCCGTGGAAGTTTAAAGTGTTTGACTGGCGATACATGTTATTAAACGGCTTTTTGTTTCTCTTTATAACGGTGATCATGTTCGCGACCTTTCCGGAAATAGTCACGGGAAATGAAAACACTTACACCTCAATGATTATAAATGATAATGAGCATAAATTGTGTTGAATGATAATTTGAAGCAACGGTTTACTGAATGAAGAAGTTCAGTGACGAAGTAACGACTCAAACGTGGAATCACCGGGGTGAGTTTTTATTTCTTAAACGACCGACTTCGTGATGATAGAATTTTTATTTAGAAACTGTTCAAATGAGACTCGTGAGGTAATTAACCAGTGACGTGAATCTTTTTTATCGTTTCGAAGAGCCCTAATTAATTTGGAATATTTAATTAGGTAATGATTTCATTTCGAGCTGCAGGGGGTTCTGAGTTGGATGGCTTCCCATTGTTTTTGATTAGTGACAATCTAATTCTTAAGGGGTCATCAGGACAGGTTTCACCCTTGTCTGAGTGATTGAAGTTTTTATCACGTTTTCGTCTGATTATTCTGCTGTTCGTTCAAACCACAGGCGCATCCGTTTCATATTTTTTTTTAAATTAAACTTCAATTTGAAAATGTCCAAATTAGGAACTTGTTTCCAATTCCTTTTTAATTTTCTATTCACTGCAAGTTTCTTCCTGAATTGTTTCTTAATCTTGGATCAGAATTGCGGTTTGGGTTTCATACTACGACATGCGGGCTGTCCTTGAATCGACCTCATTAACTGTAACTGACAACCTAATCGATGTCTTCGAATGTTGGCAAAAATTTCAACCGATGATTTTGTCAAACATGAGTTATTGTAATTAAAGCGAAATTTGAAAAGGTATTGAATTATGGTCATTTTTTATGTTTGCTTTTCCTGAGTATTTACGAATTTCTCGCATTTAACGCTTTGCAATTTTCCTGCGATATATCATTTTACGAAGAATTTAATACTTTCGAACGGTTGAAAAACAATGCGGTTTTTTTTTGAATATGTAAATCCACTTGAAAACCAAAAGCCTTTTTTGAATAGAAAACAAAGTTGCTGGCAAAACGCCTTCCAGTCCAAATCATACGTCAGTTGAGACCACCTTTGCAAGAAGTTGCATTATCCAAAACAATTGAGCCATTATAAAAGTTGTTATCTTCCCAATATCCCACTTGTGCTGGCAAAATCGTGATTTCGCCTTCATTTCCCAGATGGTTCAGCATAGCGGGACAAGGCCTTCACGATTTGTCATGAGGTTAATCGCGGGGCCTACGCTTGAAAACACCTTTTCCAATGATTCTATCGAATTTAATTTGCCTACGAATTGCGAAAACTGTCAGGTTTTGCTACATCTTGGCTGGAACTCTTAATGGCTGAGTAAACAGGGGGTTCAGGGTTGGGAGCAATTTGTGTTTTTACGTTTTTCACTAAGCAAATTTTGCTCCGAAATTTATTCATTGCTCATAAAACGGATCAGGGGAGATTCAACCTGAAGTATCCTTTTTTGGAAGAAAATAACGGAATATAGCAAATATAGTGGTCCTAATAAAACTCATTGTAGCAATAATAACAATGTATTTTATGCCTTTTGGCATTAAAAATTGTTTAAACCTGAGTGACAAACATATGCCAAAATATTCCGTAACTCTCTTCATAAAAATTGCTATTTAATTATTAACCCTTTGCACTCGAGGCCGTTTTTCGCTTACGCGAACAACCAACTCGAGACGATTTTGGCCAAATTTGGCAATCACTTTGAAAACATTTATAAGCAAACAAACGTATATTAATAATAAAATCTCACTGGTTTATTCATTTATATGTCGAAAAAAAGACATTTTAATAAATATTCCAACCTGTAATTGGTTGTGGTGTGATATTTTGTGAAACAGTATCCAAGATTCATCCGAAATAATAACGTAACATAAATATATTTATATTTGACATAATTTTTTCACAAATTCTATCAAAATTTATACATGTGCTATATACAGAACTAGAACTAAATAAAACTAATTAAGTAACACAAAAACAGAGAGGCCTGTTAAGGTGGCTAAATAAATAACATAAACTACAATAACAGAACTAAATAAAACTAAATAAAGAAACACAGACACAGAGAGGCCTGTAAAGGGGACTTTAAGTTAAAATAATAAATTAGTAAAACAAAATAAAAAATAAATTAGTTAATAGAAAAATAGATAAATAAAAACAAAATTTAAATAAAAAGACAAAACATTTCAATTACAAATATAATGTATTAATTACAAATTACAATTACAAATATATAATGTATTAAAACAAATTAATATGTAAAACCAATATTAGAAATATAAAAATGTAATCCTCAAGCACAATAATAATAAAAAAAATAAAAATATGTATCAATTTTCTTTTGCTCCACCTTCACAGCCTTTCTTTTTTCAAACCTAACCTTAACCATGTTGACTTATTTTCTTTAGGAAGCCAGTCAATTTTTGAATGTCCTCACTTCCTCCCTGACCAAATAATACATGAAAATACAGGAAACAGAAGGAAAAGAACTGCAAAAAAAGATGTTTAGAAGAGCTCCAAAGAAACAAAGAGAAATAGAAAGGAAGAGCAGCTGCCTATAACGGAGGTGAATATAGACAGCATAAAAGAGAAAGTAAAGGACAGAAGAAGAAAAAGATAATCAGTAGAATGGGAAGAAGCAAAAATGGGAAAGAATACACTAAAACGACTGGGAACTAAAAGGAGGAAAAACCCTAAAATCAGTACAACAGCGTAACTCCAGTGCAAAGGGTTAAAAGAAGGCGAAAACAGGTCCATCTTTAAATGGTGTCCATCTGGTCCGAAAAAACTCGGGCAATTCTCCTTTGTTTTTGTCGGAAATTTAAACGGCAGTTGTTAAAATCTTCAATTCACATCTAAACAGAGCATAGAATTTGAATTTCCTGCAATTTTCCGATTTGGAGTTTCATTGTTTCCGAACCGACGTGGGAGTTTTTTCTCACTAATTCTCTTCTCTTTATTTGTTTTAGTATTTATCCAATGTTATTAATTACTTTACTGATTCCCAAACAATTAGAAGTGCTATTTTCGTACAGCCATTCGATCTAGAGCGTGTCGTTCACCTATGTAAACTATGTCGTCGATTCCATCGATTTATTTTTCAGCCCTTCGGACTGGAAGAAAATGGTGTCGGGAATAGAAAGCACGAATAACTAAAAACTCGAAAGAAGAGTGCAGATGAGCAAACTCTGAATGAGGTCCATTCTTAGAAGGAATCATTTCGAAATTTTCGTGGATGAGGTACCCGCTGGAAGCGTTTTTCCAACGTTATCTTTGATTCATATACCAAACTGGCATTTTTTATGCCGACCGCAACTGAGTCAAGCTGAGGAGGTGATTAAATGAAGACCTGCTCCCTAACGCACATGACTCAATCACATCTGTTGTACATCAAACTCAAGGCCGTTTCTCTTTTAATAATACAGATTAATGCTTCGAGAAGCGATGGACATGAAGTGTGCCTCGTGGACAAAGCCAGATAAGTAATTGGGCGAGGAGTCCTTGAGGAGAGCAGTCTCCCCAAGTGGGCAAAATATCCAGAAGCAAAAAAAGGGGGCAGCGAGGAGGATATTAATCAACGAGGCTCGTTACGCTGGAATTTTCCTTACGAGTGGGCTCGTCATGAACAATGCTTATTGTGACGATATCAAGTTTTCCTTTTCGTGGCTTAGGACATGGGAAGAAGTGCCTGATTTTTTTTTTGAAACCCTTATAACTTTTCAGAGCCTAACTTGGAAATATTTAAGAACGCACACTGCGGTCTGGATCTAAGTTTGAAATGGAATTTCTGACTGATTTGGTTTTCCGGATTTTTTCTCTCATTATCACTGACGCCTTTATCGTGAGACGGGTTTTCGTGCAGCTGCAATAGCTTAAAATACAGTTTCCCAATCCCCGCAGAATTAACCCTTTGCGGTCGTATGTCTGCTCTCAGGCACCGCAGCAAAGAACTATGCGAATCCTGTACTGCATGCATTCCTATATCAGTTTATCCTTTTCCTGAGGGAACCTCAATGCCCAAACAACTAATACGATGTCTCCATCGATTGGAGATCAACGAAATCCTAACTAAACCAAAGTTGTCACCAGGTCCTGCTTGTTATGGAGAGTTATAAAACATAATTTTTATACAAAAACACATCATTAGATGCCTGTATTGAATAAAGATATACCTAGATATCTAAAGGCTGTCTAAGATTTATCTTAAAATTCTCAAAAGAATTACTAAATGTTGTTTATCCATATGTATCCTTGCTCTTTCGACGGAAATTAATTCCTCCCAATAGATACCCATCCCCAAATTTAATACGACCGCAAAGGGTTAATTTCGGCGATTGGGAAATTCTTCAAATAAATTCTGTCAGAAATTCTCATTTAATGTCTCACTCGCGAACGAAACACCTGTGACTTTTCTAAAAGGCAGCGCTCCAATTTCAGTGATGCATAGGAAATGATCAATAATTCCGTGGAAAAAAAGTCAAAAATGGAAAGAAATTTCTTATAAAAATAAATTAATTATGGTGAATCAGAGTTTTATAATGAAAACATCGCATTCCGACTTTTGTGGAAGCCTAAACACATTCTGGGAAATATGACCGGTATCAAGCCTGTATACTCGGCTCTTAAACTTGATAACTGCGCTTAATTTTCATTTCAATCACGCTCTGGAGACTCGAAAGTGAAAGCACAGCAGTCGGACAATCGCCGATTATGACTTAGCAGGTGGCATTTGATGGTATTTGGGATCCATAAAGGAGAGGTCGAAAAAAGGGGGACTCTTTACGAGAATAAAAACTTATCTCGGAAGCTTTGTGAGGAAACATTTGTGGATTTATGTATTGGGATGTGTGAGATTATACTATTGTATCTTCTACGGTATTTTACGGGATTTATTTAAGAGAAAAATTTATTCGCATGCTATTCTTAAGTAGTCGTTAGTCCTAAGGTCGTTATTCGTTTTGTATTTAATTGGGGGGAAGAGACCATTGGCATTATTTGATTTTTTAAATTTCATTTCTGCCGCTCTGCCAGTTTGTTTCGGTTTTAGCTCACTTCTCCCCCTTCCTGTGATTCATCCAATGTCCTCTTACCCGTTCTTTGTGCCAGCAATATACGAAAGTGGCCTCAGTTATGCCAAACATCCTATTTCCGAAGAAAGTAAATATTGCTCCTGCCGCCAGCCTGCAAGGCATTTATACCAATAAACAGTAAACTTTTGCATGAAAAGGCCTAACGCATTCCTAAAAAAATTGGGTGGTTCCTAAATTCATTCGCTTTTATTTAATTTTCAATGATAAGTTATTATCGGATCATATCGGCGATGGATAATCCAAACATCTCCCCAAAAGTTGCTCTTTATGCTGTCCTTCTGTACAGAAAATATATGGAAATGTTTTTTGCAAATCGGTCAGGAAACCTTTTAATATTACGCTCAACTTTATAATTAATAATTATCGTTTATTTATATCATAATTACCACCTGTTTTCTTGTTTGAATTGGGTTTTTATTATTGCTTTAAAAATGCTACTTTTATTATCAGTCCGGAGGGACGCGGGCGTGAATTATGAAACTCACTTTGGTTCTGATCTTTTTATGATAGTGTGGCCAACATTGCGGGGCTAATAAAATGTGCGCAGTAAAATTCCTTAATCAAATCATAAAAATTTTGGAGTTGAGCTCTGCGCTCGAGCGCAGGATTTTTTGGGTGTGAAACATTCGCCGGGTAAATAATGCATTAAAGATATTCATTCGTCGGCACTTGTCATCAATCGAGTTCTCCTTCGGAATGAAACATTGCCTGGGAAAATATTTGTTGATTAACCGGAACAGTAAGGGTCGGTGTTAAGAACAAGCGGGCTAATTGTTTGGGTTAACGATCGAGTCGGGGCTGAAATTTCTCGGATGTTTGCTCATGTAGGTCAATAACGGGGGTTGGGGATGACGGCGAACGATGGCTCTTCCATGGTTTGTCTGAACAATGCATGCGTTTAAGGAAATGCCTCAAAGTGAGATCCGCTTCTGGTCAGACGAGGGAATACAACAAAGCGATTTTCCCCATTCACCTAATTACCCGTCGAAACACAAACGTCTCTTTCATAAAGGCGAAAAAAGAAAGTATAAGTGCTCGTGATTATTAAGCGTAAATTAAGCGATTTCATAACAATTCGTACCTTCCAACCGTTGATAATAAATTACTGAACCCATTACGAAAACGTGGAAAGTGGCAGGAAGACAGATACACAAAGTATCAGTTGCGCACTTCTTTCAGTCGTATAAGTGCGTTGTCAGGATGTGCTCCGCAATGCTAAAACAATCGGTTCTGTGCTAATTGCCATTCAATTTATTAACAAAAAAAACATTCTAAGGAAACATTATTATCACTTAATTATCTAGCTTTTTAATTCCAAAACAGGCCGACCGTCACTTTGGAATGGAGATCCGAAACGAAAATTAATCTCAGGGCCGTTTCCCGTGCAACTGGACCATGTGCCCCCTCCTTTAGTTTTAGAAATTAGAACCCCTATGAAAGGTTACTGTAGGCAGAACCCCGTGAAGAATAGTTTCACGGAGAAAGGTTCGTTCGGCTCTCTGCTCCATGCACAAATTTATGTGAACCCACATCTCAAAGCAAAAGATCATCACCACACCTTATAACCGTTAATAAACCGCTTTTGTGATTTTTTGATTAAATGTTGAAGCTAATCCAGTGAATTTTTTTCTTTTGTTGGATTGAAAGGCTTAAGTGATATGTTTGAAATACGTGGGCATATTTTAAGTGGGACTGAATCTTTATGAGGAATCAGATCGTTCGAATCCTGTTAGAAAATGCTATGGTTGAAAGGTCTGCCTTTAATAAAGTCAAACGAATCATTAAAATTTTTCGCCTTCTGATGGGGGTGAACTGGGGTCAAATTTAAGAGAAGAGGAAAAAGGATCGGAAGAAGAAATAAAGGGTTCAAAAAAATACAAAATGCACAGATGAAGCTTTGCTCTTTTAAATAAATAAGGGGTATAATTAAGACGAAACCTCTAGAAGGACACACAATTAAGCATGCTTAATATATTATCCCTTTCGAAAGCATTCAATCATCGCTCTGAATGCTTCACGAGTTATATCACGCATTTCAAAAAAAAAATTGCGAATATTAATTTGGTTTCCTCTCCCCATAACTTTATATTCAACGAAAGCCACATTCTCCGGGCGTCCGACTCTCTCGGAGGCAGCGGAACGGAATAAGAACGAACGGCAGAACCACATGCGGTGATTACTAACCAACAATAGCCGGGAAGTCCTTAGAAGGTTGTATAAATGGTTACAGGTTCATCGTAACCTGAGATCACGTGTTCCCCTTCCTCCTCCGACCTCGAATTATCTCACAGACAGAATGCCAGCGCTATAGCGCTATAGTGCTCGGCTAGACCCCTCAGTTGTATCGCGGCTCTTCGTCGGGTGGTCGTCTTTAGTGGCTGCTCTCGCGTTTGTATCGCTCCGAGAAATGTCGCTGCGGAAATTTCATTCGGATTGTTGGGTTCGAAAGGTAATTTGATTTTATTTGAAAGTGAAGTTTTAGTGAAAACCACCACAGTCGTATATATATATTGATTAATTGAGAATGAAGGCGAAATACAATCAGTTATAAACACAAAGTTTTCTTGTAATTTTTCATATGCGTATCAGTGATTTTTGCTTTTTCGTTGATTCTCTAACCTTTTATTCTGTTCATTTTCTCTGCCGTTAATTAAACATTAAATTAATTAACCAAATTTAGTATACCAAAGCTTTAAGCCGCCGTTCGGCAATTCATTCTATAAAAGTGGCCTTAAATAAAAACGGTTGTGAAAACTAAAGAGCTTTCTATTACAACAAAGTAATGTGACTCCCGTTGCGTCGAACTTCTGCCTGATAGTGTCTTAACCAGCGTGGAGTCCTTCTCGGAAAGGATGATATCTCAGTTAAAATAGCTTACAAAAAAACCTCACATTCCAAAAAAGAAACCCGAGCACGCTTTTAGAATGTCCATTTTGAAAAATGAGTCAGTCGGCAAGGGCACCTTTGGGCTGCTCCTGACTGCTTCTTAGTTATTTTATTTGCCATGTCATTACTAATCGTTGGCAGAATGTGTAAATAAGTAGCAGGCATAATCTTTTGAATCAGAATCGAACAACGGGAGCATAAATTATGGGCAGAACTTTTACTGTAGCTGTTTGCTGTTTTAAAGATATCCTTTCAAAATTTTGGAATATCATATCTGTACAAATGCGCATCAATCTGATACTAAACCGGTGCCCTAATCAGTTGTAAAACTCTTTGATCTGATTATTATTCTTATGGATGATATTTTCGCTTGACTTTATGATGGCACCTGCCCTTGCAATAAAAGAGATTTCTGTTGTTAAATGCACGCAGAAAAAGAATCTGAAGTGGAAGTAACAGCAGAGAATAAAGGGAAAAAGCTAATGCTGAAAGGTACCCATCGAAATTAAAATTTTGTAGCTGTAGGGAAACCTGAGCTACTCGTATTTGGGGTAAGTTCTGAAGAGCTTAGGTATAATGGCTGAGTTTAAGAGGGTTGTGAAAACCCTGGGAAGTAGAAGATGGCTCTCTTACTATTTAAAAAATCACACAACTGCCCTTAAACACAACTATCAAAAAAGGCAAACAAATTATCTTTCTCTCCTGATATTTTCCTTCGGGCCTTACACCCTCTGCTATTGCAGACACGCCTTTTGAAAGCATTCGTATTTCTCATGAGAGGTTGAGACTTTCCCACAGCCAACCGACTCAGAATAACAGGGCTCCTTCTGGAAACCTTTAGTTTGAAGTAATGCGCTGAATGAAACAACTCCACTGGCTTGTCTGACCTTGTTTCTTTTTCTTTTTCCAGTGCAATTGGATTCTTTTGGGTTCAGTCTAATTGTACATGAAACGATTACAATCTCCGTCCCAAGGTTGTTTGATCTTCACTCGAAATCATTGGCTGGATGTGTGTTCGTGGTGTTTTCTCATATTTAGTGTGGAGAAAAGCCTTAAACTTTGGTGGAGAAGCGCCGCAAAAAGAAGTCGGCTTATTAGATAGTATATAATTTAGGTTTTATGAGCAAATTTACATCTTTAATAGGAAAATTAGGAACAGATTTCCCAAAGCAGTTGTGAAAGGTCGGAGATCTGAAATTACAGATCCCCAAAACAGACTGATATCATACTAAACCGAATTGAAATATTCCAGAGCCTTCTTCGTTCCCTTTCCGGTACAACATTCATGGGAATGCTCCGAAATCAAATCAGTCACAACCTACTGCCACACCCTACCAGATCGTATTGGAGGAATGAGTGTTTGAAATCACATACTTGTGATGTGGTGGCACTTGAATGAAAAATCAGAAGCAGTTTTTCTGTAAACATTTTTCGTCGAGCGCTTTTTCGAGGGGTTTTTGTTTTTTGGGCTGCAGAATGTATAGCACATAAGCAGAGTTTTTTTTGTGTGACATGTGGCTTTCCCAACCGGAAAGATTTCTTACGAGACCATATTTCTCGGCTCAATAAATCAAAAATAGATAAGGGAGAGCTTTCTTTGCGAACCATCTGCAAAGATAGCTTCGAAGGACGAAACGGCTCACGGTGGGTGTCTCGGGCTGGGCGCTCCATCCTGAAAATGTCGCAATTCCCGTATGGGAGCAATCTCTAAAAATAAACACATCCCATGCGAAATGACATGTGGGGGGGATTTGAGTTTTCGTCTGCCGAACCTCCGGAAAACAGTAGCGAAGGTCGGAGACTTCGAATAACAGTGGGTGGAGATCGGCAAACGTTTTTCTTTCGAGATATCTTTCCCGTTCAAGGCTTTTCGTGAAGTTGAACTTCTTCTGCTCGAGAAAAGTCGGGCCTTAACATTTGGCACGCGGATTTGTTCTTTCTATGGGAAAACAATCTTGGATCTCCGGGAATGATTGGGTTGACACGATTTACGTTTTTATTTACCAGCCACATTTGATTTTGAGTCATTAAAAGATGTTTATTTCGAAAACCCCAACCGTAAATCAGTGAGGGTGTTTCTGTTTATTTACTTATGGTTGCGTGCGTTAGAGAAATGATAAATAGAACAGTCTAAGGGCAGGTCAGGGGGGGAAAGACTTCTGTCTAAAATCCATCTGAAGTATAATCACTGATTGGTTTTTACTCTCAGGTTTTGTCCTTTCGAACAAATACTGAAGAACTTTGAGAGTGTCGGCATTCAGTTTCAGCTGTCCATAGAGGGGCAAAGGTTCATTAATTGAAATGTAATATGGTTTAACGTTGTCAAAATTGTTTCCAGATGTGAGTTCCGTGGGCTGAGGTAACAAGAAAATGGTTTTATTTCGGAACTCAACTTCCGTTAAGCCTTTGGAAGGGGACGCTCCGCGTTTATTGCGAATGACACCCCTTCACCACAGCCTGAGGATACAGAAAGCGAGGGATAACGGAAGAATGCTCAATGGAACACCCGAAGAAGATGCTCAGAGCGATGCAGGAAGTACAGCTTCCGCTCCTGGATTCACAGGAGTCAAAGGTTCGTGTGATTTTTTATTTTTTCACTGAGGGTTTTGGTTTCCCCGTGTTGTTTGGCTCGGTGTCGAAGCCTGGAGCTTTAGGTGAGTAATCGTGTGGAGAAAGCAATATGACCCTGCCTACGAAACGGGTCTAAATTGCTCAACTAAATCCTAATAAAAATGTCCATAATCGCTGATATCAGACAAGCAAGCGTCGATGCTAATAAAAACGTTAGATAAGATAAAGTGCGAAATAAATAATACAATGAGTAAAGCCGAAGAAAAACTAAATCGCGGGAATTAATTCGCTCAAGGCGGCCCGGTCGTCGAAATCTTTTGAATCATGGCTAGGTCGCTCAAACCCACGGCCCGTGGGTTGGATGCTTTGGGAAGACCTTTACTTTGGCATAAACAAGAGAATGAGGAAATGCAGTTAGCGGGTTTTTTTTTAGCAGATATCTTCATTTCGACATAACAGTGTGCTAATCATGGGAGGCGTAGTGTATGGATAGGTCGGAATAATGTCCGGAACAAAAGAAAAAGGCTCCCATCAAAGAAAGAAATGGCCGTAAATAGAAAACCAATGTGGATTTCGATTTTCAATACTTTAAAAACATTCTATGATTATATTCTGTCATTCTCGAAGTTGAAACAACATTGAACAGAATATTAAAAAATTTCTCATAAGATCTGCAAAATTAATCGCCCTACTTTTTTCACTTTCATAATATTTATTTTCCACCTTTCATTTGGTTTAATTTCCCTGAAATCACTCAATTTTATCTGCGAATGACAATAAATCAAATTTATGACTCAATAACAACGGTCGGACACGAAGAGCCCCGCGCAGTTCATGACTACCTTCAACAAACATTTTCCTGGAACCTCGATAGACGCTAATAATACCGGAATCAATTTAATCCACTTAAACTTGTTATTATTGTTGTTATTAATTTTAGACTCTTTTTCAGACCTAAAAAAGTTGCCCGATTGCTAATTGGATAATTCAAGTTCAGATCAAAACGAGATAATCTTTCTCTGTTATTAACAACTCTCAAGCCGTAAATAATGACCTCATTCGCGAACAGTGCGATTTTTCGGTTCTTTCTACTTTTAGCTTAAGAGAAAAAGCTTTCGGATACGTGACAGACCCACCTGGGAATTTGGAAAACCCTCCACTGACGGGGAAAATGGCGGCGGCCCACCGCCTTCTTTGGGAGTATGTCAGATTGCCTATGCTGTGCTTCTCAGGCGCGGACGATTATTTATGCGACGCACGCCCGCCATCACGCACACTCTTATCGGAGTCAATAGGCGATAATAATCGCAACAATACCCGTTCCACTACAAATTTTTACACGTATGGACGTGACTAGGGGAAACAATTCCCGAAACGGCTTTTCTAAGGCGTTGGAAGTTTCGGAAATAATTGGTTTGTTTTTGGGAGGTGTCGGCGTCGGTGGTCGTTGGTATCCACCTTGGTCGCCATTGACCCATTTTTTTGTAGTTAATGAGGATTCCCAGGGTGCAGAAATTCGGGATTTGATGTCCTGAGTAAGCGTGTCAATTGTGTTATTCTGGTTTCTCCTTAGAATCATTAGCTCGCAGGAAAAGTCGGACTTCAGCACTTTAGAATTTAGTAATTTTGTGTAATTGCTTGAGTGATTATTGAAGAATTATTATAGGGAATCGGCTGAATGTCGCAATTGCAATTTTACTGTGATTATTAGGATAATTATTTATGATTCACAGAAATGAAGTCGCTGGTAAAAGGTGTCCAAAAAGTGTACCCCTTTGCTTTTTGGAACATCTGTTGTAATTTTGCATTGGTGTTAGGAGTTTTAAACACGTTTTAATATCTTCGGGAAAAGAGATAAGTTTTTTTGGAAAGACCCGAGGCTGACTTTCAGAGCAAAGGTTGCGGCACTTTGCCCTTCCGGAGCATAAAATGCGGCCGAAAGCCTAATACAGAAACCTGAGCGCACCTGTTCAGGTCCTCGGCGAGCATGACTCATGTTTCCTTTATTTTAAATGCTCGTTTCACTATGCAGTTCGCATGTCGCCGTATGTACTCATTTCTGGTCGTCACAGGTATTGTGCTTGTGATGGTTTTCTTGACATCTTTACTGGAAATTCAAACGGAGTGTGGGACATAATAAAAATTGTTTTGATTGCCGATTTCCGGCTTTGGTGTGCAGCGTGCATCACACTGTTGAAACATTTTTAATTTGGCCGAGTGGGAAATTACAGAGACAGAGAAAAAAAGATTGGGCGGGAGCGATCGAGGTAAATTGGTCGTGCGAGAAAGCTTGTGATTGCCTTAGAGTGGTTCGGCTTGTGGATAAAACATCTGGGGTTGTAAGTCGTGGGCTGTAGCGTTAAGTGCGGATGAGATAAATAAAATAAAAACACAGATGCCGCGAATCACATGGTGCACGGGTAAGAGAAGGATGGCGTTTGATGGGCAAGGGAGAGGGTGAACGGTGCCCGAGGGTTCGGTTGAATGAGTTATTTCGAAGGGGCCTGGAACTAGGGTGCCACTTCCATTAGGAAACTCCCGTTTAGTGTCGTATTGTACATGATCCACAGAGGACGGTGAGTTTAGTGCGTTTCTTCTCTCTTCTCCTGCAGCGGTTTCACTGGGGTTTCGAACAGGTATTTGGTCAATAGCCCTCTCATGCTTTCCATATCCTTACATAGCCATTTCGTGTACTCTGCCCTTTACGAATTGCCTCGTAAGTCGGCGCCTGTTTTTGTTTTTTTTTGCAATGGTAATCTATTTTTTTCTTCTTCCACTCCTTCATTCTTCTCTTAACAGGACCCGATTAGTCTCATTCATTACTCGGTTAGTATTCGGCATTTATTATTCGAGTATTTATATTTTCTTGGCCATAAGACACAATAGAGAACTAAAACTTCTTTTGTAAGTCAAACAAATTCTAAATGAACAGACTTAAGTGTTGAATTTACAATAGTGGATACTATAATAGAGATAGAGAGATAATTTATAAATACATATTCGGTTGTCATATATTATATTGTTATATACATATTCGGTGCATCACTAATTTTAAGTAACTGAAGCCGCCGTTTTCGCGTTTCAAACCTGTTATCTAATCTTATCTGTTATGTGTATGTTTTATTTATCTGCAAGACCTGTTAAACGAATTACGCAACCTGAAAGGCCAATGCAGTATTTATTTTACAAAAGAACGGTGCTCCTGTAACTTTAATTAGTGCCGTCTGCTCTTTTTTAATTTATACTCAAGAGGAGGACGTTTTTTACTGATCGGCAGGAGATACAAAAGTTTGTCTCGTCTTGACCATCACGCAAATGAAGGTTTGAAAATGAATTTTTCTAATCGCTAAGGATGAGTTGCACGTCACCGCATTTGAATCATTATCGGGCGTAACGCCCCTTTTCATCGTGATGAAGCCGTTTTTGGAAACAATACGAAGTGAGTGGTTGCATAACAGAATCGGACGTCCAGATGGTTTCTGGGGGTAATCGTCGGTTTAATCCGTGGAATCATTAAACAAAACGAGCCTCCCCCCGGGGGGCACCGGTGACATCGATTCATGAATTCAGGATTCGGAGGAAGGGTATCGGTGAGCGGTGACAAAAAGCCATTATTCATTGTTTCGAGTGTGCACGTAGTGGATGTGACAGGGGAGGAGCTCGCGGGGTAGAAAGAATTGTTCATTGTGTTCGTCCGCGTGGTTCTTTCCTTGACGAAGTGAGGCGACATGAATACTGATGGTTTTGAAGTCATTTAGAAACCGAAATGTAAAAGTAAATAAAATCTGTCTCGAGACGGTTAGTTTTACTTTTGAACGTGTTGGCGTTTCACCAAATGGTCAATTCGAGGTCAGAAAAGTGTTTTTGCGGACAGTGACGGCGTAATGTTTTGCGAAATTTGCGAGGCAGGTTGGTAACCATGAGAATGTCGAAGAAGAGCTCGAAATGTGTTGTTCTCTTTCCCTTCGTTTTTGCCTTTTACAACCGAAACACCTCTCTAATCCGGTAACAGAATAGAAAATCAAAAAAATTAAAAATCAGTCGATCGGTTCAATATGTAATTTTCAGTTGATGCAGAAAGTACGTTAAACGTTTTGCTCACAGCTGAAGGCTTCGATGGTAATCTCGCGGCGGGAGTCTATTCTTCCATTTTGGAAACATAAGGAGTGTTAAGCACCGGAAGGGAGATCCGATTGAAAACAAAACAGAAAGAAAAGAATTCAACTTGCCTTTTAAGGGAAGACAAAAGAAAGGAAGAAAGAGATAGAACGAAGATAAGAGTGAGTTACGGAATATTTTAATGGCGAAGATAAAAACTACATGAAAAGACATTAGATTTGCAACCCCAACGGGTGACTGACGACCACCAGCGGTTTCACTCATGGGAACGGCCGTGAAAGCGATTCTTCGATGAAACCAAGTCAAAAGTTCACTCGTAAAAAGAGATTTTTTCTCGTAATCCTAACGATAATTTAATTCGAAGCAATTAAGAGGAATTAACTTTAACGATAGTTTCTTAATTAATTTCTTTAACCGCGAGCTGAGTGGCCATTTGTGGAGTTTGAGCCTGAATTTGAACAAGGTTTGTCATTTCCGGTTTATGAAGGGTGCAGTCGGCCTTCGAACTGGGGTGGCCATGGAAACTGAAGACAATGAAAAGAACTTTGGTTAGGTTCAGTAGTCGCGAAAAACTGTCGCCGTCCTAACCTACCTGAAGAATACGCCCGCGTTACGCCGCCGCATTTCTTTTGTTTTGCGGACGGGAAAACTCTTCGGCGTCATTTCGAAAAGGTCACAATTGAGTGAATTTATGGCGTTTCAAAGCGGATCTCGTAAATTACACTCGAGTGCATCATAGGAAAAAAGAATCATTTTTTTTGTTGTTTAATTGTAATTTGCATCATCTTGATTCGAATGAGAGGCGGGTCGACAAGGGCTTTGTTCTGAAAATTGGATCTTTCCTGGCGAAAATCCTCCGATTCCTGCCATCCAAATCCTGGATAACCAACAATCGGGAACCCTATTAAGACTACTAACTTGCGATTCCGAGTTCAATAGCCGATTAATAAAACAATAAACGCGTAATCGGCGTCCTGTCCGATTGAGGTAACGCGTTTGGGTTATTTATTACACCTGTGGTGAGAGATATTCCTCGATTGCTTTTTTGTTGTGGGCGAAAAATTTTAAGTGAAAATAAAAAAGAAGAACCCGAAATTAATGGATTAATAAATATAGGAGGATTACCTTTTACGGACAAAAGTATGGAAACAAAACCAACGTCTTGCGAAGAAGTAAAACAAGATTTGAAAGAAACAGGAAGACGCCAAAAGATCTAACAGAGAAAGGTGCACTGGAAAAAAAACACAAAAGAACATTCTCGGAAAATTCGAAACTGAAGATGGGAATAGGAATAATAATATAAATATATATTTCTACCCTATTTCACCCGTAGGTATTAGGGGTTTTTTTTACAAATTTGAATTCAGCACTGTAAGAATTTCAGAAGATTCGGATAAAACTTTACAAAATTAATTTCAGGTACAAATTTACAAAGTATAAATAAATAAATAAAATAAATATTATCAGTCCGGTTTAGGGGGTAGAGAAGCCTACCTGATGTATATATAAATAACATAAATTAATATAAATATAAATAATATAATATGTATAAAAATAACTAAACAATAAGCACGTAGTAAATAACTAAACAATAAACATATAGTAAATAAATAAACACAAATATATAGTTAATAAATAAATAACATTTTTTTCTTTTTTTTTATTTTTTTTGTAATATTCGAAAACAAAAATGAGGGGATAAAATAAATGAATACAAAAAAGTAACTAAATAAATAGATAAAGTAAATTTACAAATAAATACATAGAATAAAATAAAATAAAACTTTGAGCTTTCAAAATACTAAACTATCTTATGATTTAAACTACTAAAACTGAATTATATTTTAAAAATACTGAAGTCATAAACTGAATATAGAAAAGGCGCAGACAGAAGAAAAGAATGAACTGGAAGAAATTTCGAGCAGAGAGAAAGAAAGAATGGGCAAAAGTGTTAGTGGTCCCAAAATGGCCGTAAAGAAGAAAGCCATAAATCGAAACAGACATAAATAATATTTATAAAAGCCCAAATGTGAAGTGGAGTTGATTTATTGAACTCATCCACCGCAGCAGAAAGTTTTTCAGCTGAATTACAAAAAAAAAAGCGAGGATATGAATAAAGGCCTCGTTTTTAAAATAACTGCATAAACGCCTAAAGAGCCGTAAAATAATGATTCGCCTGAAATTTATTTGTGGTTTTATCCTTTACATTACAAATAACGGTTTCCGCGGAGGAGTTTTTGCCAAGTGTAATTATTCTTTTTAATAAAATTTTGTAAAGTGATTCAGTTACATGAAGGTGTCGAAAGAGTATTGTATCAGGTGGCCAATAACCCATTTTCCCCTTGGATAACCCATGGTTCGGCCAGTTCCGAGACAATCCAACTCTGCCGCAAATGGTTCACCGGGACGCACCCAAAATCTCGATTGGTTCACGGGTCCCACCCACACGATCATAAACATTTCATTGTTGTAGCAGCCCTTTCCATTTGAATAGGGCGAGTGGGGCCCAGGCTCTCTTTCGAGGGGGAAAAACAATTCCACTTAAACGGAATCAGGTTCGGTCGCGAGGGAACCAGAAAACTCGGTCTAGTGGATGTCGAACTGCTTAAAGGAACTCACTCTTAGTCTCGTGTGCGCGATGAAACGCCGAGAACCGCTTTCAAGTAGTTCTATTGTTCTTTTAAATGGAGTTCCACGTGCGCTGAAATTTGTGTTCGTTTGTTTGTTTTCTATTTTTCCGGCCGCGAAGAAACGACCGACTTTTTGGACATGTCGAAGAAAAGGCTGAAAAGACGTTCGGTCATTTTGAAATGTAAGCCCGTTTGGAGTGGAAGCTTTTTCATTCCGACTTTTGGGTGTTGTGATCTTTTGTACTATCCGATTACTACGCCTGCGTGTTTCCCCGAAATCTCTGTGCTGACTGTTCGGGATTTTCTGCTCACACCGCACTGTGGGAACGCAAACAAGTTATTTGTCTTTGGGAAAATAAATTATTAATTCTTTCGAGTGCGGAGTGAGGTAGAAGGCCTCTTATAAAGATGGAAGAACCAAGACGAATTTTGTGAAGAAGTATAGACGCTTCTAATCCAAGCAATACATTCCCAAAGCCGTGGGTTGACCACTCCCTCGTTCCTGCAGCCGACACCTTAGTCACGTTCCTCAATAGCTTTTCTCTCTCTCACTACTGCGCAGATTGGTTTTCACGGCCCTGACACCCGCCACGATGACTTATTAACTCCATGTCCGAGTCTTTGAGAGAACGTCTACCTTGCCCACGCCTCGCCTCTGTCGGGGCCTCACTTCCGTTTCTTCGAGGAATACACTTGTCACGCTCCGCTCCCCCGGATAATTACCTCCTCACAAGTATTCTTCTTGTCCTTCAAACCGTGTAACAATGAGCCGTTTCGATAAAGAATGGCTCCTCTCTTCTTTAGACTGATTCGGAAAATTTTGTTTCCAGATTTGTCGTTATGGAACAAGGGAATATCGCAGAGGTGGCGGCGTTTGAGAAGGCGGTGCACCTCATTCACGACGGGGTCAACCGTTAGCAATTACATGACCCCCGCCAACCACCACAGGGAATCTCTTCTGGATCTGGACTCGTCCGCTTCTCCAGAAATCAGACGGACCGCCACCAACGGGACCGCCCCCACCGTGATCATAACCCCGAGGCGAGTCATGTCGCCGATGAAGGAGAACGCCCTGTTCCAAAAGCACGACGCCGTGTCCCTGGACGGGAGCTTTCTGTCGCCGAAACCTCCCAAGAGCAAAAGCTCCGGCGATAAGATATTCCCGGAGGTTCAGCAGATGCTCAGGTCAAAGTTCAACAGGCTGCACGCGGGCCTGCGGAAGAGAAGGGCGGTGTCCATCCACGAGGTTCAGATGAACCGCGGCCAGCACCCCATTTTCTACGTGCCCTCGCCACTGAGCAGCTCCTCTAGTCATCACGGAAGCATCCATAATATAGACGAACGGGAGGACGAGAACGAGGAGGGGGGAGGGACGCACCTGAGTCTCCCGCCGTTCGCCTTCCGGGATCCGGTGGACAAACCGAAGGACCACCGCAAACCGCCGAGTGTTTGCTCCTCCGGGAGAGGGACAGTGTGCTCCGATGACGTCGACCGGGGCAGCACGAAGGACATAAATGAAAACGGGGACTACCCCTGGGGCAGGGATCACGGGTACCACAGCATCGAAACGCAGCACTACGACCGCGTGTACTGTGATAAATGGACGAGTCCTTCCAAAGGGAAAACGAACGGGAACGAAAAGGCGGACCGGTTCGATTTCATTCAGGCGTCGGAAAAGCGAAACAGCGTGAAATTCGCGGTGACCGAACCCGTGAAGCAGATAGAGCTCTCCGCCATGAAGTTCTGCAAAGCGAGACTGTCGGAACATTCTAAAAACCACTACGTGGCATCCAGGTACAGCGCCTGCGAGCCTTCCAGAAACCCTTTCCTCATCGGTAGCGCCGTCACCGATCGCTTCATAACGTGTTCCAATTTTTCCTCCGACTCCGGTCCTCCGTCCCTTCCGTATGGGTTCAGCGATGGCGACGTGGAAACGAACGAACGAAACGATCGCGAGAACGACGCCAACAAAAGAGTTGATAATCTCCCACCGAAGACCGGTTCGAAGAGTCCAGGGAAGAGCAGTCAGGTCCCGTCGGGACTCAGGAACAGGACTCGGTCCCAGTCTCCGTTGAAGAAGGAGAAGTCGTCGCAGCATAAGAGGAGCGTTTGGGCGAAGGGGGAGGAGGAGAGCGACGCCCGCCGTCGCGGGGAATCCCCCAAGAGTCCCGGCAGCAGAGAGGTACGTGGGGCTAATAACCGAAAACTGTTAACCGCCGCTCACGGGGTGGGGACGTCCCCGCCCATTTCCCAGCAGGTGAAAACTGAAAGAGTAAAACGATCCGGTGAGAACGAAATTTGAATTCAATGACGGGTTCATCAGCAAAGTAATTTTTTTCTCTTATTTCAACGCTTTCGTGTAATTATACACCTTTGAAGTGCACTGTTCCTTTGTTGGAGAATATCGGGGGAGTGTATGAACTGAGCATTGGGGTTGGAAATCTCATCCCTTCGATTCCATTGATAGTTCACTCAAATTAGACATTCAGGGTTACATAAATTCCTAAGAAGCTAAAACATGACGAAATTGTTCAATGCATAATTTATTTATACAAATATATTGTTTTGTTCCTCTTTCGGGGTTTACAAAGAAATTTAAATTTAATAAATAAACATAACATAAAATAAACAAATACAGTAACAAATACAATAAATAACGAGGAATCTAAACGGCTAAATAAATAAGTAAAAAAGGTTAAAATTAATAATTTAAAGGTAAAGTATACAAAATTTATTTATATAAAAATGGCCACCAAACACATAATGTCAAATCCAACTTTTTGAATCGTTATATCTCAGAAACGGTGACTCTTAGGAAGAAAAGTATTATTACATTTTTTGTAGATAATTTTATTCCCTACAATTTTTGTCTGAGCTATTTTCACGATAAAACTTACGGTTTTCCTGAAAATGGCGGAAAACTAATTTTATTGACCTTTGATCCCCGGATTTTTGACGTTTCGTTTATAATTGAATAATTTGAGCTTCTTAGGAATTTATGTAACTGATGAGACAATCGAGTGTTTTTCTGACTGTTTTGTAATTACAGAATTCGCCTTCAAAAGACTCGGACGGCGGTGAGGAGGAGAATGAAAGCAAGTTCTGTACATTGCCCAGGCACGGGAAAGGAGCCGGATTCTCCATCCTGACGGTGACCTTCACGAAAGGCCCCGGCCAGAAGGGGTTGGGGTTCAGCATCGTGGGAGGGAGGGACTCCCCCAAGGGGAGCATGGGCATCTACGTGAAGACCATTTTCCCGGCAGGACAAGCAGCCGAAAGCGGAGCTCTCAAAGAAGGTGGGCGGGAGATGGGAATAAGGGTTTGATGTGACGGAGCGGATGTGTTTATTGCAGTCGGGAAGGAATTTATAGCAGGTGGTTTTTTATTTCAGGAGACGAAATTCTGGCGGTGAACCATAAACCGTTCCACGGGCTCAGTCATCAAGAAGCCATCAACGTGTTTAAGGAGATAAAAAACGGTTCTGTTCAACTGCACATCGGCAGAAGGCAATATAGAAAAAGATAAAAAGACTTACTTAAATTTATTGCGATATTTTATAACAAAAGTAACTTTATAAAATGAAAAATATTAAATGTACAGAGAAATTAAATGAATAAAATGTGAGATTTTTTATTGCAATTAATTTTGTCAGGTCGACGCTTTGGCCTTTCCATTTTGGGGGTGAGTTTTGGTTTTGGAAAGAAGTTGAATGTTTGTAGGAAAAGCTTTGAGAGGGGAAATGTTCCAAAAATCAGGAAAAGTATTACATAAAGTTCCAATATAATACCGCTTCCATTGCATTGTTTTAGGCTAATTTTGAAGGAAAATATGCAAAATGAATGAGCTAAAACTAATCGAATCCGGGCAACTGTCAATTAAGTGATTTATTGAGATAATACAATATATACACAATTTATAATTGTATTGACATTAAAATCGTTCGCGATCAGCTGATGAGATGAGTTTATTCGGTTATTTGACAAATCGATTACCCAAAAGTAAGTTCTTAAAGCTTATTGTATAAAAGAATTACTGTACAAAAGTAATTCAAAGCCTTAACAGATATCAAATAATGAACATTTATTTACATAATCCACTGCTTTTACTTTTATTTATTTACTTTTGTTAATAATCAGTCTTTAACAATTAGAGCTTTCGGAAACCGATTCGTTTTCTCCTTTTTTAGATGAAACATATTCAGACTTCAACACCCCTTTCGCTCCCCATTGAAAATCATTTATGATTATAAGGGTAGTTTTGTACTTTTTTTACCGAAAGAGTATATTCTAAGGGAGAACGAGAGAAGAATTCTTTAAACCTCCTTAAGATTTAACCCTTTTACGTACTGTTATTATAAAATCAAACATATAAACTTCCTTTTTTACTGTTTTATTCCTGTTCAAATCCTTCGCATTCAGCTTCTGTCTTCTGCTTCTTTGTTGTATGATACATTCTTTTGTGCGTGCTGATAAGCTGGACGAGTTACCCTTTCTTCGGCGTATATAAAAAATTATTTCCTTTCGAAATACGCCGAAGAATCTTAAGCTATACTTCCGGTCATTCTTACAAATTTATAAATTGCCTACCCAATAATAATAAGGCGTTTGTAAAAATTCTGAAATCCTTATTTCGCCCCTGTTTGGTTTGAATCTTTTTGTATCTCATCAGATTAAAAACTATTCTCAATTTTTGTTCTCTTAACGGAACAAATTACCGACTCTATAACTCAATAACATGACAATAAAACAGTTAACTCAGTTATTTACATTTTTTTTAATTTAATTATCAAAACAATTTACGAAAACTAAATAATATAATATTTATATAATTATATACAGTGAGCTTTTAATTCCTTATTTATAATTTAGGACTAAAAGTAAAAATTTTATATATTTTAGAAATTTATAGTTTTGTATTTTTTTTTTATGTGACTATGAGTTTCCACCGCTTTTAAATACAGCATTTTGAAGTCGAATTCAAACTAAAAATCTATTTTTAGAGAATTGCTGATTGAAATCTTACAGATGAAGTCTGAACATGAGGCGTATGATGTCTGAACTGAGTGAGGATTTAATGATGAACAATCGCTCTGGTATTACCGAATCATCAGAAAAAAATTAATGCAGCCATTATTATTTTGTATGTGAATTGTTTTTTGGCAACTGCTGAATGTATTCGGATCAGAAAAAGAAAAATTCAACCGGTTGTTTTTGGCCAACGGTGATTTTGGACAAAATCTTGAAGTATAATCGAATAACTAACCAACCGGACCAGCCGAAGTTTCAGTCTCAGAGATTTCCCGTTTCGACATCGCCTTTTCTAAAAAATTGGTGGATAATTAAATATTCATTGTGTTCGTCGGCGAGTGTCGAACAGGAAGCGCTTTTTCAATTTTTGACTAAACGATTTAACCTAAATTCAATAATCGAGCCCTACATGTGTGACAACAATGAGTCTGGAATCGATAAACGCGGCACATGTTTTTCGTCAGCACACTTTGACAGAATTTAGACTGGTCTTTGCAATCGCCCCCTGGAAAGAAACAATTTCAGTTAATTCCCGGACAGAAAGTCCCTTTACTCACTCATTCACTCACCCACAACGCAGGGCGGACCTTTGCAGATTTTCATAACGGACGGTCGTGGCTGATCCCTGCAGGCGTTTCCCGCGGGTTTCTTTGTCCCGTACCAAACACACTGGAGTATCCTGTATTTTATTCCTTCCTTCTCGCATTCCGCCGTGCACTGAAATAAGCAATTAAATGGTTTGGGGTGGATTCAGACGTTGGTGTCCCTTCCCATACATCTGTATACCTCCGACCATTCTCCCACTTTCCACGTCCCCTTGCATTTGTCGTTGTAGCATTCCTGTCTCTGCGTGGGCTTTTCGTCCTGATCGCAGGCCGAGGCGTCCACCTCCGTCCCGTTTTTGTAACCGCAGGTGACTTCCCTCTTCTGCATTGCGGTGTTCCAGGTGAAGCACCTCGAGTCCTCGCAAAGTGTCCACTCCCCGTGCGACCACGTCGGGCATTCCACCCCGCAGCCTCTCACTTTCGTCGGAGCTTCCAACCCCGCGTCATCGCATAGATCGCCCTTCACCTGCTGCGTCTTATTATGCAGACTCACCAAACAGCGGATTGTTCTTGTCTGGAACGAAATCCCTAAATGAGTACCGTCGATCGGGAGGAGCTCCACTGCTGAAACCTCACCTGAAAACCGTTTTCCCCACAGGAGACGGAACATTCTGTCCAAGGTTGTGTCTCCCACGAGAATTTCAAATTCTTGGGGTTGCCTTTCCCGAGGACAATCGGTGTGTCTTCCGTCGCCGTCGGGTCTTCGTCTTCGGAGTCCTCCTCTATGTTAGGGAAAGGTCCGGGATGATCGGCCAGGAGGGCGCGGGGGTTGGAGGACGGGTCTCCGACGAGGGCTCTGTGTCCCCTCGAACTCCCGAAAGTCTGGAACGGCAAAAGGTTCTGTTCTTTTCATTATTGTGCATCCGAACAAATAGAGTCCGTTGATTTAGACATGGTGAGGAGGGTTGGCACCTTTGAGGAACCGGTCAAGGCCGAAAAGACAGGTTTGTTAAGTGATAAAGCCCAGCTCACCTGAAGATTAGCCAAGAGTTGTTGGAAATGAGGCATAGGGCGAGAGCTGCCAGAACTCGAAGAGCCCTCAGGCCCCGAAGGGTAAGGTCCTGAGGGTTGATTGGAAAGCTCTTCTACATGATCCTGCATGCCCAGAAAATAAGCAGTTGTAACAGAGAAGGCAAACGGAAAGGC
The DNA here is from genome assembly GCA_028293925.1 of Brueelia nebulosa. Taxonomy (NCBI): domain Eukaryota; kingdom Metazoa; phylum Arthropoda; class Insecta; order Psocodea; family Philopteridae; genus Brueelia; species Brueelia nebulosa. Next base: position 2,631,933 of record JAQIBA010000006.1, on the reverse strand, counting down.
GCCTCCACCAACCCCCGACGCATACCTGATCCGACACGAGCGTCGTCGAAATGAGCGGAGGCCACGCCTTGTCCAGCCCGTTGAGGTACTCCTCCTCTTCCCTCGGGACGGGTTTGGGGGACGTCGGCCTCGTCTTCCTCGCCTTCGTCTTCTTCGTGGGCGCGATGCCGTCGGGCTTGAGTTCGTGGCTGAGGTCGTCCTCCCCCGGGAGGAGGAAGGACTTGTGATGGCCGGCGACGGCGTCGCCCGCTTCCGCGTTCGGTTCGTAGTAACTGGGGTTTTCGATGTTGTTCTGCGTTTGGTGTATTTCCTCCGAATTGGGGAAATGTCCCGGCATCGGTTTGACGGTGAGTGTAATGTCGGCTGTGGATCTCGATGCGACGCAAGTGTATACGCCGCTGTCCCGATATGTCGCGTTGTTTATTCTTAAGGCTCCTTTCTTGGATATTCTGAATTTCTTGGACTGAGTCAGGTATTTGTGGTCTTTGGCCCACTGAATTTTGGCTCTGAAATGGAAAACGGATTAATTTCAGCCGAAGGCGTCATTGGGTTTTCCAGGGACGTTCTCCCACCTGTCAAACCTCTTCACCGGACATTTGATCTTCACTTGCACTCCCAGAAACACCTGAGCTGTCCCTCCTATTTTCAGAGAAATTTTCCTCTTTCCCGCATTCGACTGAACGTAAGTCTGATTGAGGTCAGCCGCAATCACAGGTCGGTCCGTTTCCACGCACGATTTCGTGTTGCACGGCTTTTTATCGGGAGGTTTCATGGAGGGACACATCCCCGCCGGTCGGTCCATTATGTGGTTCTGAGCCATCACCTGTTTGCACTGGACGGTCCTGAACGACAGCAAATGTAAGCGATATCGTCAGCAACGGCTCACGTAATTAAAAACCTCACCTGGATTTCAAACCTCCTCCGCAGCGTTTAGAACACTTTGTCCACTCCCCTGTGTGCCACCGCACGGGACAGTCCAGGACATTACAGTATTGTCTGTCTGGAGGGGGTGGCTGGGGACACATACTGTTGGGCACGACGACGGTAGTGCCGCCTCCTCTGGTCACTTCGTGGATGCAGTTCACATCTCTGGTTTGGATTCCAATCCCGCAGGATTTCGTGCATGGCTGAAAGGGTGATTCTCTCAGGAGTGAGTCTAAGGGTGGTTCTCGAGGGATGACTCACCTGGAAGTCCGAATAGTTCCACCTGGGAGGACAGGGTTGATCGTTGCAGGTCCTGATTAAGCTTTCGGGACGTGTTTCGGGGGAGCACAACAACGGGACGACCACTTTCTGGTCGTCGTCCCGTATGCAGTTTATGATGGATTCCTGGACGCCCCCCAGACAGGACGCGCTGCAGTGGGTGAATCCCTGCTGCTTCCACGAGTATGTCTTCCCGGAGGACTCTGGCGCCACCTTCACCTTCTTCTGGCTTTGCGAAGACGTGAAGGAGTACTGGTCCGAGACGAGGCGATCTTTAACCGCGTCCATCCTGAAACGCGAGCAAAGGGGTGACACTGCCGGGACCGGACGAGAGGGGTGCACTCACCTGTTGTCCATGACGCAGGGCTCGCGGATGCACCTTTCGACGGTCGGGGGTTTCGGGCCGTGGCATTGCTTATCGGGCAGTCGGGCGATGGCGCCTGTCAGCTCCAGGTGAATCTTGCAGGCGACTTCTCTGGTTCTGATTCCCTCTCCGCAGGTGACGCTGCAGGGGCCCCATTTCTCCGGGATAAAACTATTAACAGACGCAGTAAAATCAAATTAATTCCACAAAGTTCTCCTTCAGAAATAAAATAACTTATACACTCCCGCGATAACTTTTATCACCAAACTCTAAACTAACTTCAGACACTCAAATGGACGGCTGCTTAATAAGACATAATGTTTTCATCGATGAACACTACAAAATGGGGCCTCTGTACTCACACGTAAGGTCATGCACATTGTGATGGTTTAGTTTTAGAAGGCGGTGGAGGGTGGTGTTCGGATATTTAGGCGAAAATTCTCGGAAACTACTTTGCATAGATAAATATCTATCTAATGAAATCTCATCTGAGTAAATGATGTGCGGTGTGCGGTTACAAAAAAAAAACAGAAATGAAAACTGATGACTGAGAAATGGGGGGAAAATGTTGTAGTTTTTGATAATCGCACCCTTTTAACACTCTTTCTGTGTTTCTCACTGTTATAATCAACTTTGGGTAATAATTTTCTCTGAGTGTTTTCTGCCTCATCGGTTCTGTAATGATTTATTGAATTTCAATAATACATTTAGCTTTGCTTCCTTTCACTAAATTAATAATCTTTTAAATATTTTTTTTTATTTTTGAAATTGGATTCGCTCTCCTTTATTTGTAAAAGGTTCTTTGATTTTATTACTGCGAATCGGACTTTTTTCCTTATAATAATATAAATATAAAAATAATATAAATGATAATAAAGCAACTTTTCGATAGGGGAAAACTTAAAGGGCAGCACAGAAGTAAAAGAGCTTCGGTGAATAATTTCATCAAAACTTTCTGACGATTAATATTAAAGTCGTTTAACTTTTATATTAAATTATAAACATATTTCTCTCTCAATTCCCTTTTAATGCTTTTCCTTTCATTTGAAATTAAAAAATGTCCCGTATTAAAACTGAAGAAGACAATTTCGCGCTCCAACACTGGAAAAACAAAGGTGGGTTTCCCTGAATGACCTCAACGAAAAAGGGATAGAATGAAAATGGGATGATCGAAGGGGCGCACACGCCACCCCCCGAAAGGGGAGGAAGGGGGAGCAATTGAGCACAAGTTTTATTTTCGTTTCGGCGCCTCGTCGCGAGAATTCATTTCCTTTGGTTGTCGGCCGAGGGCAGTTCGATGGCCAACGCCGAAGGGTCTCCCGAAATAAAACCCGAAAAAAACATATCGCTCTCGTGAAATTGCCCGGTTTTCTTTCTTTTGATAGATGATGAAATTTCTAAGATAAATTTCAAAAGGATCGTAAAATAAATGTAAAATTTTATTTCGGAGAAACCCTTTGAATTTCCTTATTTCTCTTCGTTGAATTTTGCAAAGCATTTATTGACGCCGGCGAAGTGGTCACCTTCACATGAAATCTTCTAAAACAGTGATGGCCAACCTTTGAATATGTGCGGGACAAAGTTGAGTTTGCTGTAATTTCGCGGGACACAATTAATCATCTCCCCCTTTTCTCATTTTCTCCTTTTCCCTCTTTTTCTCTTTCTTCTCATTTTCTCCTCTTTTCTCTTTCTCTCATTTTCTCATTTTCTCCTCCTTTCTCTTTTTCTCATTTTCCCTTTTTCTCTTTCTTCTCCCTTTGTCCTCTTTTCTCTTTTTCTCTTTTTCTCTGCTTTCTTCTCTTTTTCTCTTATTCTCATTTTCCCTTTTCTCTTTTTCTCTTTCTTCTCCTTTTCTCCTCTTTTCTTTTTTCTTTTTCTCAATTTCCCCTTTTCAACTTTTCTCTTTTTACCCTTTTATCTCTTTCTTTTCATTTCCTCCCTTTAACTTTCTTCTCATTTTCTTCTTTTCTCTACGTTCCTGCTCTCAGGCTATTGCCTTTGCCTCTTTTTTCCGGCTTTACCCTTTTTACATTTTTATGCAAGCAATCCTTTTGACTTATATCACCGAATGGATTCGAAAGCTTAAGCGTAAATTTAAAATTTTGTCGAAAGGTAAGAAAGAATTTCAAATCACGAAATACGTATGTGAATATAGGAATAAAAGAGCGAACCACATGTAACACCTTCACGGGCCGGATATGGCCCGCGGACCGTAGGTTGGGCATCACTGTTCTAAAAGATTTCCAGCCTTTCTTTTTCGTTGGCGAGCAAAAGCAGAGGACAATCCCTTGACCAACAATAATCATCATCACCTATCTATTCTAACACTCAAAAATGGTGTTGAAAAAATAATTGGGGTGCTTGAGAAGCCCTTCATCACTGTTCGGTGCTCTGTTTGTATTCAAGAAATCGGTGCGCGCAAACGATGTGAGAAAGCAAAGAAAAGATTGCCCTACCTTACAAAAAGCCAGCCGCAAGCAAAGAACACCTTATAGTTACTGAAAAACCCCGAATGTAAGCTTTATTTGCTGAAATGACAAAAGTCCTCACGAGGTAAAGCATAGATGGCACCCGATAGTGCCACGACGACGAGAAGTCAATAGAAAATGTGCTGTACCAAAAGCGGAAGTTAAGACAGATAATTCAAGTAAAGCGACCAAAGTGTACGAGTACCAGGCAACACTCACACATTTATATACACCACTTATAGTGGTTTCTTTTAGTAAAACTTTTTAAATGAGGATTTTAACGAATCTTTTTTCTCCGATTAGTGCGTTTGAGTTTGAAATGAAACGAAACAAACTTACGTGGCCCCGACCGGGTGCAGTGGTCCCATTTCGTTGCCCACCAGCTTTTCAGCAGTTGCCGAAAAGGGTCCGGAGAGGGGCACAACGGGGGGATATGGACGGAAGATCCTCTCCCGGTGATGGTGTTTCTCTTTCTCTTCCGATGTTGGATCCCAATCGTATTTTTCCTCTGAAAACCCACAATTTATTAAAAGTCGTATCCTCTGTACATACTTAAATGCTAAACGAACACACACCCAAAGATTCCGGGCAAACAATCCCAGAATGACACGACTGAATCGACGTTGGTTTCTCTGATTCGTCACACGGAAAACCAGAAAGCTTTCCCTCCTCTTTGCATCCGATCGTCCTCGTCTGTATACCTTCGCCACAGGACACAGAGCACTGAAATGGCAACGACAGGACATTGACAACCGATAACCGGGACATTGGTCATTCTTCCAGGGAAAATCCACTCACCCCTGACCATTCGGAAGCGACCCATTGGGGACACTCCCTCTCCCCGCAGGATTCCTCTGCAGAAGGTTTGGGATCCGCGCATTTATGATCCGCCACCTGTGATAAATTATTTTCATAATTATTACTTCCACCCGAATCGTTTATTCTTATTGGAAAAAACTTCCAACTGAAATCATAGGTTTGTTTTGAAACTCTTCCACGTCAGAATTTTGAACGAAATTTAATGTTTTCCAAAAATTGGAACCGAAACAAATAAATGATGATAACGACCGGGCAAACAAAAGAAACAATTAATGATTCTTTTTGAGAATTTTCTTCCTTTTTCACTTTGTTATTGTTCCAGATTAGGCGTTGGAGAGTTCCCGATAAACTTTTAAATCTTCCCGGGTTTTACACGTTCATCTGATTGAGGGAGTTCCCTCACTTCTTATGCGGATGGAAACTTTCACAAACACTTCTGAAGGAAACTAACTTTTTAAGAATAGTATTAACTCGTTGTCCCCGAATGTCCCCGTAAAAAGAGAGGGAAAATCCAGGTTTTTAACGGTTAAAAGTTGATGATGATGGGGGGATTCCCCTGCAAAATAAAAATCCAATTCGGGATAATTATTTGAATAATTAATCAATTTACGTCATTATTATTAATAATTAACATTTATCGACCGTTAATCGATCGCGGTTGAACTGATAAGGAATGATGTGATAAAAGAACTACAAAAGAATACAAAAAACCAAAATAGTGATGTCCCGATGTCCCGATAATTAGCGCTCACCTTAATTTTGGTGGAGTTAATTTCCTCTGCGCAGTAAACGTCCCTTATTCTGAGGGCGCTCCCACAGGACACGGGACAAGGGGCCCACTCGCCCACTGTCCAGCGGGCGAAGCAGGGGTGTTCATTGCAGGGGATTATTTTGGGGGGCGGTCTTTGGGAGGCGTTGCAGAGAAGCTCATCCATTTCCTCTCCGGTCAGTCGATTCCGGCACACAGAGCGGGACATTTTGTATCCTGCGAAAGGACAATACCCATAAAGTTTGGATTCACGATGGGGGAAAGAGTTTTTATCTCGTCCCGATATTTTTTTTTTCTTCGAGATGGGGAAATTTGGTAAATTCGGCTTATCGCCGCTGCATAAGTTTTACGGAAAACTTCCTCTTTTATAATAAATGTTAATGGATATTTTCCACTTAAGGAGAAATTCAATTTTGGGGTGTTAAACGATTTCCCGAACGGCTTTTCCGGAGGGCAAAGCTGCAATCATTCTTTTTTTAAAATATAAACCTCTGCAGTAATAAAAAATAGTTTTCAACATTAAACTTTCGTTTTAATTTATTTTGGGAGAACTGCAAAAAAAATTGACCGATCTTTTATTTGGGACTAATCACAATTAGCACTGGATTTGACATTTTATTATTAATTAATTATTTTTTGTTATTAATAATTATTTTATTATTTTAACCCTTAGCGGTCGTATGTCTACTTTCAGCCACCAAAGCCTTTTTACCGTTGCGGTCGTATGTGTTGGCAACACTGCAAAAAAAGATGGCCGAGCGCTCCAATAGAAACTTAATGTGTGAATAATGTTTTCATTTATTGTTTTACATTTGATTTATCCTTAGTGTTCCAAATGAGTATAATAAATATAAGTTAAGGTATATGTCTACTCTCAGCCACCACAGGAAGGAACTATACGAATATATACGAATCTTATACTGTATGCATTCCTATATCAGTTTAAACTTTTCCTTTACGCTTCGCAAATACATAAATGAATATTTTCTAAATTGTATTTATCAGTAACACTATCAATATCTAATAATAATATTAACAAATCAATATACAAATAATACAATATCAAATATATAATATGTATAATAAATATCACTTCTAAGTTGTATTTATCAGTAATTAGACATTCTCTTTGTTAAAATATACAAATATTACTGAATATTATGTATATGTATCCCTGCTCTTTCCAAAGAAATTAATTCCTCCCAATAGATACCCATACACAAATTTTATACGACCGTAAAGGGTTAATATTACGTTAAACACCAAAACTTTTTTTGATGGAGAGTTTTTTTTATTCAGTTTTTAGTCTCATATGAGAGCCAAACGTTCAAAAATAACTTCACTTTCTGAACTACTGCCCTAATTCACTCTCCGCCCAATAATTTATTTAGAATGAAAAACTTGGGAGGGAAAACTCGCCCCCGACTTGCCTTGAAAGGCCACTGTTCCAACTTTTATTTACAAGAAAAAAAACTTTGTCTCGTTTTGAAAAACTTTTTCACCTCTATTTTTGAAAAGTTTCACCGATGTTTTAATCCGATTATTTACGTGAAAAATTTGTAAGAGAATAAAACTCGTAATTGAGAATTTAACAAGTGGAAATGGGAAAATACTGAAAGCCCGAAAAGGAAAAGGGCGAAGGACAGATTTAACGAAGTGAAAGGTTTTGCGTCAAACAGAACAGTCCGGTAATGAGGTCGGCATCTGCAAGTAATGATTCGGTAACCGAAAACAGAAAGAAAAGTGAATGAATGAGAGAAAGAAAGGATTAATGTAAAACGAGGGAAAGGGGAAAATATTAATTGAGATTATTGAGTTTTCTATGAAAAAGAAATTGGCCGACTCGAAAAAATAATCTGAATGCGATTACCTAAAAAGGGTTCAGAAGGTCCGACCGTTATAATGATGAAAATCGTAAAATCCGGAAAAGTAATCCGCTTTCGGACGAAAACAGAACACGAGGAAGAAGAAAAAAATTTCTTCCTCTCATGGATTTTTCATTATATTTCAGTCATTTTACCTACGGGGAATAAAATTCGAAAATTTGGCAAGAGAATTCCCGAGGGACGCATTCGCTGCGGCTCTCGAAAATTTCGGCGGAAGAAATGACGGAGGTTTTAAAATGAACGAGAAAATATATTTATTTCGCGAGAGTAAATTCTTAGTTTCGTACCAAAAAAGGGGAGCTTTTGGTCAGCACCTCCCATTTGGACATGTGGAAAGCTTTCATTGTCTTTAAGGTTCATTGGCCCATTTTCAGGTATCCAAACCACAGATAGAGTGAACTCAATTTCCTCCCTTTTTTTCTTCTCTTTCATTTGCTCATTTCCCTCTATTATTTTCTTATCATTGTTGTTGTGTTTTCTTTATTTATTTTTTTTATTTATTTTAAATTTATTATGACTTCAGTATTTTTAAATATAATTCAGTTTTAATAGTTCAAAATATAACATAGTTTAGTATTTTAAAAAAGCTCAAAGTTTTATTTTATTTTATTCTATTTATTTATTTGTAAGTTTTTTATCTTTTCTTATCCATTTTATATATTATATCTTTATCTATAGACTATATTTATATCTTTATATCTATATATTATTATCTACATATTTTTTATAAATTATTTTATATATTTCTTATTTATTTTAAAAGCTCAAAGTTTTATTTTATGTATTTATTTGTAAATTTACTTTATGTATTTATTTAGTTACTTTTATTCATTTATTGTATTCATTTATTTTATCCCCTCATTTTTGTTGCAGAATATTACAAAAAAAAGAAAAGAAAAGAAAGAAAGAAATGTTATTTATTTATTTTTTACTTATTGTAAATTAATTCTCTATATATATATTTGCTGTTTACTTATTCCCTATATATTTGTTGTTTATTTATTTACTAAATACTTCTCTACCCCCTTAAACCAGACTGATAATTTTATTTTATTTATTTATTGTACTTTATAAATTTGTACCTGAAATTAATTCTGTAGAGTTTTATCCAAATTTTCTGAAATTCTTATAGTTCTGAATTCAAATTTGTAAAAAAAAAACCCCAATACCTGCGGGTGAAATGGGGTAGAAATATATTATATATTATTATACTTTGAGGTTAATTCATTCTATCCACCTCCGTGTCCATCTCGACAATGAGAAACAATGTGAGGGACTCACCTCCTCCACATGTGGCAGAGCAAAGCGATGCGGAAGTTTCCTCCCACTGATGCAATGGCTGAGCACACGAGGATCCATCCCCTCCGCACACTCCGCACTCGTCAACCCTTCTGTTGGAGCCTATTTTCAGGTCGCAGCCAACTCTCTGTCGGCAAAATGTTTTCTTCAGTTTATTCTCGGGGAAACCGACTTCCGTTTGAGCTGTGCAAAATTAATTTTTCCTCTCTCTGAATATTCTCGAACCACTCACCCGAATAATTCCGTGTGTTATTCATCCAAAGAATGTCGGCCTTCGGCGAGTTTTTTTTTTCTTACTTCAAAATTCATAAATATTCTTTATTTAAAATGCCCCCAAAGCCTTCGTTTTTATTCTTTTGCCTTTACTACCCTTTTATCGTAAGAACAAAACAGCAAAGGAAAGCCATGTCTTAATTCCCCACTGCAACTGATAGCTTCTTCTGCTACCTACCAAGCACTTTCCACTGACGCACATGTCCAGGCTTCCCTGCCTGCACCTGGTCCCGTCCTGCACTTTGGACGCCAGCTGCACCACAATGGAGGCCTCCTCGTCCGATTTGTCCGGCGACTCTTTGGTGGGTGTTCCTCGACAGGTGAGGGCGCAGGGCTCGTTCTCGTCGTAGTGGGCAGACCATTTCAGGTATTGGTCGTCGTAGGGGGAGTCGTTGTAAGCAGCGCATTGTTGGTCTCGAAAATCGGTTGTGTCCAGGCACGGCTGAAACCGACACACATAATTATAATTCATAATTAAATAAAAGTGACAATTAAAACTTTCTCAGGTTTTTAGACTCCGCTTATTTCCCCGATTTTTTTCTTAAGAAAGAATCGAACGTGGGTAATTTTTGTAGCGAAAGAGTTAAATGAAAATAAAGGGGAAAAAGCGAAACCAATGAGAAGAAGGGTTCTCGGTTGTGTTAAACGACCAAACAAATGTCAGCCCCACAGGGGAGACCCGTTTAATTCCACTTGTTCCCATTTAATGAATTTATAATAAACCACTTTTTTCGCTGAATTTTAAATTCGATTCTTAACATGTCTTCCTCTTTCGCAAATTTTCAATCCGCTTTTCGCTTACTCTCCAAACAATCGAGTGCTCACCTGCATATTGCATATTTTGTAGCGAATGGCTTCCCCGTGACAGCTCGAAGAAGAGCGGCATCTCCTCATCTGGTAGGACACTCCCCCGTCGCAGAGCCTGGAGCAAGTGCTCCATGGGGACCACGAAGACCATCCGCGTTGTTTATCCCCTCCCGCTCTCTTATCCGGTTGCTGAAGGGAAGAGAAAACAAAAATTTAATAATAATTTCGGGGGGGGGGGCGGTTTTCCAAAGAAGGATTTCCTGTCTTTCTCCCGGGGAAATTTTAAACATCTCAAAATAGCATAAATCAAAGAGAAATAAAAGATTTATAGATAATACAATGGGATTCTGACAAAAAAGAAAGGCCCTAAAAGGTGTCAGAAAGGGAAGAGAAAAGGCGAGAGAGAGAGAGGGAGGAGTCAAACCCTCAAGTTTTTCCTCCAAATGTCAATGCTTCTCAGCTATAAATGGTGTTAGGAATATACAGTAAAAGGAAAAACTTCTTTACATTAACACCTTATTTCGTCTTCTTTCACTGCTTTTTTTTTAATTCATACGGTACAATACTTTGTTAAATGTGTTTCCCATTTTAAAGTTAATAAGTTCCGTTTGAGACTTAACAGTGCTTTCGAGTTTTGAATGAACGGGCGAAAGAACTCCAAAATTGTGAGGTTTTTAGAGAGAGAGAGAGAGAGAGAGTGTGGGAATTCGAGAAGAGAAAGCGAAACTGAGGTGAGGTTTCGAAAGATGTTGAGTTGCGGTGAAGGCGACTCACTCGGAAAATTAAAGCAAAAGCATAAGTTACTTTAATAAGGCTTTACCATTACAACTTCTGCAGTAAAAACGTAAACGCATAAAAAGCGGTTTTTGGGGGGATTAAGAAATGGCGGAGGTACAACTTTTTTATCCCGCATTATGATCCCCTCTTCTCCCCTTTTTTATCAGAAAAATGAGAATTCATAAAAACATCGAAATTTATTCCCCCGGTTTTTTCCTTGTTTTTATGCACGTTTCGGTGAAAACAAAATAATAAAAAAGGCAGAAGATACGATGGCAAAAGAAAGACGAAGAGGGTTCAAGGCCGAGGGATGAGAGTGCAACCGAAGACAGGTTCCTCATTTGACGACAGTTAAATACAGAAATGTTTTCCCATGAGGAGACTCCCAAATTCGGTAAAACAATACTTCTGAGTCATTTCGAGGTGTTGTTCTAACGAACGATGTCATAAACTCTTCACCGCTATCTCACTTTATTTACTTCGGTCGATGTTTTACAAAGTTCGGGAAAAAACGGCCATTCGTTCGGAAAATTTCGTGCGTGTCATTTCGCCCGGAAAATCTCAGATAAATCTACTGCATCTTTGCTGTTTCAGTTACAGTTTCAAATCTGCTGTTGCCCTTTGGCTCCTTCACAAAAAAAACGCTTCAATGGATTCTACTTTGACCCAATCAAATATAATATAATATTTGTTACTGAACAATAACTGGACGTCTTGGGTAAAAGTATTCATAAATATTCTGATGAGTTGAAAGAATTTCCTCCGGAAAATTTCACATAAAAGTGATATACAGTTGCGCTAAAAAGTATTTTGACAATACGAAGTTCTTCATTTGTCACCCGAGATTTACTTACAAAATGAAATTTCATTCAAATGTTTACAACAATCCTCACATTTATAAATATAATATTAACCCTTTGTGGGCGTATAAAATTTGGGGATGGGTATCTATTGGTCGGAATTAATTTGTTTGGAAAGAGCAGGGATACATATACATAATAGTCAGTAATATTTAGTCATATTTTAATAAGAGAGAATCTATAATTACTCCTAAATACAATTTAGAAAATATTCTTTGGAATTCTATAAATCTCAAATCGATGGAGCATCGTATTAGTTTATGAAAAGGTTTAAACTGATATAGGAATGCATACAGTATAAGATTCGTATATATTCGTGTAGTTCCTTGCTGTCGTGGCTGAGAGTAGACATACGACCGCAAAGGGTTAATAAAATAACATAAGAAACGAAGGGTTTATCTTTAAAATATATCCATTAATAAAAAAACTGAGTAAGAATAATAAAGTAAAAGCAGAAGACTGAGAATAATGTTATGTTTTGCATATATTTTGTTTTTAATGTTACAAATATCTTATTATTAATAATAGTGATAACTAAATAATACATAATAGAAGTCTTTTAGTAAAATAATTAACTGAGAAACTATTTAATTTTGTATTGTCAAAATACTTTTGAGCGCCACTGTATAATAGTATACTTTAGATAATCACCGGACATCGATTAATCAATTAAAACAAACAACATCGAATACAATTTTATGTTAGTTATTTTCTCTCACAACCGAATTCATGTTCGTTCGGATGGAGATGAGAACGAAAAAAAAATAATATACCATAAAACACGGTTTTTGTCCGGTATTTGTGGTTTTGAAAAATTATCCGATGGTTGAAGCGAAATATCTGAAAAATATGTATTTGACATAAAGTGAAAAGTTTGAGGCCTCCGGGGTTGGAAGTGTCACAGCTGAATTTCGGTTGTGGTCATTCAATTCGGTGTGGATTCACACTAAAATATTTCCTCTATGGGTGTCCATTTTTCGATGGAAGCCTTTTAAAATGACTCAACATTTTCTAAAAGGAAGAAATAACTGAAACTGCTGATAACTCTGCCACGGGAAGAGACTGCCTTAGGGGTGGGAGAAAAACGGAAGTGGACGTCCCACATTCCTTTTGGGATGACCTGAAAATCAGGAGAACCACAAGAAAACACACAAAATGAAAAACAACAAAAGGGAAATGAATGGGAGGACAGAAAACCGAAGTCTTTTGAATGGAAAGTTCAGAATCCCACGAATGAATCCGAAGAGGCGATGGGGAGTGGATAAGTACAGTTTGCTGAAATGCCTACGCAGTGAGGAATCTGCTTTCGAAATAAGAAAAGATCGGATTTCAGAGGAAATAAAAGAATAATTTGAAGAGCCAAGAAAGTCAAAATAGATTTCGAGTGGTATTCTTTGGGGCAGTTGTTCTCATTTGAGAAAAAAAAAAGTTTAAATAAAGGAAAAAGTAAAAAAAAACTTTTTTTTTAAGGAGGGAATTAAAAGTTTGCATTTCCATTTTATACATATAATTGAAAAGAAAGTGAATTTCTTCAGAAAAAAAAAGGAAAACGTGATGTGGAAATGAATAAATCCGTATATTTATCATTAATTTTGCATAATTTTTTTCATTCGGGGGAAATCCTTTCCTGTCCGGACGACAGCCGACATTTGAAAATTGTGTCAGCGATTGGCACATTTTATCATTACAAAATTCGAGTGAGAATTTCGAAAAGTGAATTCTTAAGGAAAAAAACCCGAAGGAAACGACACAAACGGTTTCGGTGTTAAATGTTTATAAAATGGCGGCCCGTTTGTCACGAAACACTAAATGAGATAACGTTAACATTGAAAGAGCGGCACTTCTCAAAGGAATAAATTTTCAGGGGGCGATGCAATATTTCCCCATATAAATTTTTATATATATATATTTGTGACGGAATGGGATTTTTCTGTGTAATCTCCGAGTGACATTAACGCTCACAAAACGGAGAGTCGATACAATTCGTAGAAACGAGTTTGAATTTTCAGCCGATTTGAAAGCTAATTCATGCAAATGAGGGAAAACAAAATGAAGACCGATTTAAAAGGCGTTGATAAAAGATTTTCTTGCACAGTTGATCCGAGTCCTCCAGGATTACATTGGATTACGTCGGGGTGCAAGAGGATAAGAACCCTCGTTATAGAAACTGATTGCCTCAAACGGGGCAGACGGATTCGGAATACCAAATAAGTTTGTTTAAATTTAAAGGATTTCCTCTTTGGCAAACGGCGCCTTTGCGTTCTCTGCCAACAGAGATTTCTGCTGCGAACTATGGGAATGATAAGGGCGAAAGTCCGACGAGGAGAACCGGAGGTCGCCTCTCCCGAAGGATCCAAAAATTAATTGGATTCAATTCGCAGCGGATACGTTGTAAACCTTTCCAAAGGCGGCGCAGAGGAAATTAGTGAAAGTGTGAGGGAAATGGATTTCTTCGAATGAGGAAACGAGATTTTTGTTCGGGTTTTGACGAGCGGCAGAAGCTGAAAGAAAACGGGAGAGGGGAAAGACAAAGCTTTGGTCTTAATCCACTCTTCCGGAATGGGGAATTGACCTCATTATATCGGGAACGAAAGGGAAAACGGAGGCGGTTCACGAACGATGGAAAAACATATTTTCAAATTGACTTTGTTGTCCGAAAGAGGTTATCGCTAATCCCTTTAACCCATTGAGTGCCAGCTACGGGGTATCTCATAATGGAATTTTTGATACGGGAATTTCATACAGACATTTCAGCACAGGAATTTTATTCAGTGCCACCACATAACTCATATCTGGTGGTGTTTTTTTAAATAAAAATTGCAGTTAATTCCATTAAAATATTGTATAGGTAACTTAACCCTTTGCGGTCGTATGTATACTCTCAGCCACCACAGCAAGGAACTATACGAATATATACGAATCTTACACTGTATGCATTCGCGAGTTTCCTGTGCGCCCTTGTGAACTTGGGGAGGGTGGCATTATAGTGTATATTTTATTTTTTCTGTATAGTTCGATAAATTAATAAACCTATAGAAAAGCTATAATATTTTCATAGAGGTCACTTTCTTGGATAGTCGGGTTGTACGGCCCTCAACTTCGGCCTGATTTCAATGCGGCCTTTAATAGTAAAAAGGTTCCCAACCTCTGGTTTAAACTTTTCCTGAGGGAACCTTAATGTCTGATACGTTGCTCCATCGACTGGAGATAACAGATGCATTGTAGAATTCCAAAGAATATTTTCCAAATTGTATTTATCAGTAATTAGACATTCTATCTTGTTAAAATATTACTAAATATTACTGAATATTACTGAATATTATTTATCCATTGTATTCAATCAATCAATCAATCAGTATAAACTTTATTTCACCCTTGAGCATTAAAGTGTGTGACTACAGTATTTTAAAAACAAATGTACAGTAACTCAAAACAAAACTACAGAAAAATAAAAATAGATATGTGAAAATAAATGCTTTATAAAATAAATAAATATATAGATCTATAACTAATAAATAAAATATATAAAATAAACTAGTAAATACTTTCATAAATACAAAACAAAGCTTCTGTTTTATCCATCATATTATACATCCCTGCTCTTTCCAAAGAAATTAATTCCGACCAATAGATACCCATACACAAATTTTATACAACCTTAAAGGGTTAATATAATTATACTTGTATTCCTCAAAATAATACCTCTGAACCCAGGGTAACATGCTCTAAATTTGTCTGCCAGTCAATGGGTTAAAGGCACGATGAAAACATAATAATAGACTGTGGGAGATTTCGGAGAGAGCATAAAATTACTGAATGAGATTATAATTAAGAACTATATGCATTAGCCTGACTTTTTATACTCTCTGTGATCTTTGCAATCAGTAGGACTACGCTCAGGTTCAGAAACCACTCAGCAGTGATATAGCTGACCAATCATCTGAGAGGGAGGACAACCTCGGAATATTTCATGGATTCGCTTTTGCCGGCCTCCTCGCTCTGCAATCAGTATTGAGAACTGATTCCAGCGGGGAGAGTCAGAAGAACCTGTAAGGCACACATTACCCCCATTTAAGCAGTGCATAAAACACTGTTTAAAGTAATGGAGCAGGCAGAAAACGTCTGAGAATCGTTTATTTCGTTCCGGGACGTCGCCTCCGTGTTTTGTAGCGATCCTCACGTCCTGAGGCCTTCCCCTTATTCCCTTGCAACTATATTTCTAATTCAGATTCATCATTCTTACGATTCCTATTTTATCTCTTTCCAAGCAATTAAACACCCATAAGAAGGCATAAAAGAGCTCATTTATTTCCCCCTTTTTTCTTTCTCTTTTTCTCTCTGCGGCATATGAGAGGGCCTTTCGAGAACATTCCGACACTTTTTAAATAATTCCGTCGCCTCAATTTTTCTTTTTACCCCGAAATGAACAAATTTAAACTCTTTCGCAGACATAAATCAACATTTCGATCCATTCAGCTGTTTTTAAGCGTTTCAATGAGTACAGAAAACACTTTCGTAACGTTTTTTCATAAAAGTGAATCAAAGCCAAGAAAAATTCCTAATATTATTTAAAAGCTAAAAACCTCCTCAAATTACAAAAAAAAAAAACTTTTCCATCAGACCTCCGAATTTCTTTTCGCAGATGCAATCCTCATAAATTTAAAAAAAAAAAAATTTTCCTTTCTAAACACAGCAAATGTAAAAAAATTGTTATGAATTTTTTAAATCGAAAAAAAAAGAAATTTCTTCACTTTTCATCAAATTAGCATTAAAAGGGGAAAATTTTAAATTAGAAGGAGAAAAAACGTTTTCCCTCGGATCTTCGCCCTCCGAGTGGAAATCTAAACTTAAGAGCCCTTTAACTTTTCTTTCTCCTTTCCTCTGTAGCAGCAAAAGTGGGACTTTATCGGAAAACCATCTTCTCAAAATGGATGAGAAAAATCCCTCGAGGTTTCTCATTTACATGCCGCATCTACTTTTCATGTAGGTGAGCTTTCTTCTTTCCCCCCCCTTTTTATTTTCTCTATTGATTTTTTACCATCCACATAAGTATCGAAAACGCTAATAAGAAATTTTTAAAACGCTTTTCATTAACTCATCCCCGTTAAGTAATTAAAACATATCATTGGAGAGAGTGAAAAAGAGTTAAAAGAAAACAAAATCCGAAATCTCTGAGGAATTTTTTCAGTTTCGGAAACTGACTGTTGGAATTTTCCGGGGAAATCACGGGTTCGGCTATGAAAATTAAGTTTCCCCCACTCGGCGGGGGTCGTCACGTTCGGTCGGTCACCCCCCGAGAAGAAAAACTGTTCCAAGAAGGCGGCGCTCCGTTGGAGTGAATTTCCCAAATTATCCGTTTAAATGCCACAGGAGAGAGCGATCTACGGTGGCAGGCAATCTTTTCAAAAAGAAAGCGGGGAGGAAATTTATGGGGGTTGTGGGGGGGGTGAGGGGGTAGCACGTGCGAAGGGGAGGCCGAGGTTTAATTCATTGTTACGCGTTGTCAACTTGTCGCGCGGAGGGATTACGTTTTGTAAAACGTTTTCTCAAATTTTCCAATTTTCCCCATTAAATTTCATCAGAAATTTTTTTCTTTTTTTTTTTTGTCGACTTTCACCTTTCGATCACGTGAATAAGAGGGGGAAAATAAATCGGAAGCCAGTAACCGAATCGTTGTTTAGTCGAGTTTTTTTAACCCATCAAATTAATTGGATTAAATATGATAGTGAAAGGGAAAAAGGGGGAAAATGCAGAGTTTTGTCTGCACTTACGTGTATGAGCTCCATCTCCAGCTCCTTCAGGGTGGTTGGGTCTTCCTTTTTGTCGGCCCATGGCACTGTAGTATTTTGAGTTTTTGCCAAGGTCGCCACCTGTAATAAGGAAATGAAAGTGCAACGGTCAAATTTTTGCAGACAAAACAGTGTAAAAGGATTTTTAAAGTAAAAAGAACAAAACCTAAAACTAAAAAACCACTTTGTGTGGAGTCCAATCTCCGGACAAAAAACTGCAGAGGGTAGCAATCCCCAGAATGTTATTATTTTTATTTTTATTATTTTTATCTGAGTTGTAAAGTCATAGCAGAATATATTTACAACGCCCTCCATGCGCCTGAGATAAGGTTATCTCTTTTAAGGACTCTTAACTTACAGTAAAAAAATTAACTAAGAAACTATTAAATTTTGTATTGTCAAAACACTTTTGAGCGTTACTGAACTTATGTTATTATATAAACAAAAAAAAAATTAAAAATAAAAATAAATTCATATGTTTTACTTATACATGAAGCATCTGTGCATAAATGGAAACTCAAAATCTGTCAGCGATGGAAAATCAAGCAAACAAAGTCCGTTGCAATGTTCGTCAAAGAAACCCTTCCAATTTCCCGTTTTGGAATTTTCTCAAATCTCAAAAAGGAATTTGGCACTCCTCAGGATATAAACAAATGATTTTCATAAACGCAGAAGGATCATAATCAGAGCTGTCAGATTCTCAATGGAAACCTCCAGGCGTAATCCATCAAAATCAGAATTCATTTGCGAGATTAATCAATTCCAAGACTCGACGAAAGCACGTTGAAAAAAGTTTTTCCTTATCTTTCGAGAAAAACCCAATTCGGGAGGAAATCCCCCATTCGCAGACTATTAAACTCGCCACATTGTTTTCGTTTCGAATGACGGTATTGACCGAATGAAAACGGCTTCTGTTTGGCAATATTTTATGCCAAAACTTATTTATTGCCTTTAACATCTGGCGCTGTTGAAATTTTTTACAACTTCACCTCAAATTCATTTCGCCATGATAATTAAAGCTCTTTCCCCAATTCTATTTATTAACAGAAAGGATTTGAATCCGCAGACGATCGCTTCTGAGGGTTTTATGAAATTACAGAGATAAAAATTCGCAACCTTTGACATCAGAACACAGCTGATTCGCAGTCTGAAGTACTCACAATTTTCTTAACGCATTGAGCCAAAGTTTTTGCATTATAAACATGAGAAAAGCTCCAAAAGTTTTTCGTGACAAATAAGCCGGTGCCCTCTGACCCCCAAAGGTCACTGCAATGTCGGACTTTTTTGTTCGTTTTAACACCCCAATTTAAAATTATAATTTTTCATATCAAGAAGTGAAAAAAGTGAACCTAAATCCCATTTATGTTTAAGTTACTGTTAATTATTTTAAACAATTCATTTCATTTTTCCAATTTTTGAATTGTCGATAACATATCTTTGGTCGTTTTTGTAACGTATTGTAACTGTATAATTTAATCCCTAATTTTTTTTCCACCCGAAATGGGACAGAATATATTACCGCTGCTATTATTGCCATAAATTTAAAAAAAAAGCAGAAGACAACGGCTGACTAAAGCTCTCCAACTCATTTGAATTATGAATTATTGTCCGTTCGATTCAATTAATTAAATTCTCATTTAGTTTGAAAAGAGCTCAGTTATTATCCGTGAAACATTGGCATAAATTAAAGCTTTTGGAGTGAGAGGATTAGGGGTTGCACAGGGCGAAAGGGGAGGAAATCGGAGACGAAATAGTATTGGGAGACGAAAACCGGAAAACCTTTTCCGATTGCCTCCTCACCTCACCAGGTAGAAGATTTGTTATCGGACGAGAACTAACCAGAACAAAAGTTTGACTGATTTATTGCTCTTCTGTATAAAAGCTCCTCTTCCGATCTGTATTTCCCTTTTGACATATTCCTCCCTTTTTTTCATCGGAAATTGCCAATCAGAAAAGCAAAGGATTTAAACCCTGGAAACCTGCGATGAGCAACAGTTTCAGCTGCACACTGGAATTTTCTGGATAAAGTCAATCAACTGTCTTCTGCTAATGATAATTAGTAAAACTAACCTTTTTTTTATACTAAAAGGGTTCGCCGATTTGCATTGAAATTGTAAAAAGCCGGCATTTACGAGTATGAAAAGGCGAAAGGAAGGGATGAAAGGGGAGAAGGCCATCAATTTGCGTGAAGTGTTTCCATGAATGGTTCACTGGAACTGCATTGCGTGTGACACTTGAATGATAGAAGGCCATGTTGGTCGTTGTAAAGGTAAACGGACGGGAATGTCGAAAATTGTATTGGGAGGAGCACAACGTATGGTTAAAACGAGGGCGAAGAATTTCTTTTTTTTGTTTTTTAGAAGTCTCAATCGGTGTCGGAGCTTTGCCGCCGTCAGTTGAATTATCTCCAATTCTGCTTCGAATTTATATCTCTGAAAGCTTTTGAAAAATAAGAAGACGGAAGAAAGAGTGCGATTGTATTTCGCGTTAGTTGATGGATCGCTCAGTTTTCTTTTTTTACGGTTTGAAACGTTGTCGACATTTGGCGAAGTAATTCTTTTTGCTAACTGCGGGTTAAAAACCGTTGAATAATTCGTGAGAGTGAGAATTACGAAGAGGCGATTGATTTTTCTGATAACACCTTCAGTTAATTTTATATTCAACGGTAGTAGATACGATATCTCCCAATCAATTCCCAATGGCGTTAACTTCACACCACCCACACGCGGAATGGCGTCTGCAGTTTATGGAGGTTTTTAAGCGCTCTCTCCCGACAGAATTTTGCACTAAATGGCTTTCGCTCTCTACTTAGCTTACGAGAGGTATAATCCCGTCTCAACCAACACTGCCATCTGTGTTTCCGTATTGGAACTGTAAAAGTACAGAGGCTCACTCTGTCGGAAAGTTTTCTCTTCTTTAAAAGATAATTTTTCATTAAGTCGAGCTTTGATGGGAAGAATTGTTTTGTTTGAGATTTAGCAAATAAAATTGCGAATGCTCTTCCATTCCTCATATTCCACCCCAATCTCTCAGTGCATCTGAAACTTTCTTTTGAAAGGTTTCAGACATTTTTTAATTCAAAAAAATAATAATGACATGAAAACAAAAATAATTTTTTTTTTTGTTAAAAGGAAAAATGATAATGAAAAAGCTTCACAATTCAAAAAGTCATTCAAAAGGAAATTTTCCGAAAAACTGCCTCTGCCATAGTTTTAAATCACCCCCTTTTTTCGCGAGCATTTTTTAACATAAAATTTTACGGAGAAATTTCCCCCCCTCCCTCCCTTTTTTTTTGAACAAATTCAATTTGTTCAAATTTTCGACAAACTGCCGCGGCGTAATGTTTCCATTTTGTTTGCTTTTTTCCGAGGGATTCGGGGGCGCGAACCCTTAAACGCCATAAAAGCGAAATTAAATTAGACGAAACGAGGGACGAACCGGATACGAAATCTATATTTCGACGGCTCGGCTTCGGCGTTTCCGTTTCGGCACATCTCCTCATTTATACGTATTATTAAAAGCTCGTAATACGCTTTTAAGAGCCCTCCGTTACGATGCTCGATAAGTTCTCATAGTTTTGTCCGACGAAATAATCGCGTTGAAGATTAATTTTTTAGTAATTTAAGATAAATTTCACTATTTTGCCACATTATTTCACTGGGGGTCGAAAAACTGTTAAAACCCCAACACAATGTCATAACCCTTTCTCAATAAAAACTGAGGAGGGTCGCCATCACTAACCCACTATTAACGATCAATGGAATTTGCATTCCCACCTCGCCGCCCGTTTATCTCATATAATAAGATTAAATTTAATCCGAGTTTAAAATTAAAATTTTGTTAATCCACCTCGCCTTTCTTTAATTCCTCCCTCCCCCGAGATTAATTATGATTTCATCCCCCTCCCCATTCACCCTTTGTGCTTGACGAATATGTTCGGTCAATGGAAGGCGACCTTCACTTTTCGTCTGTGCCTTCTGCTTTGGCTTTTATATGCAACTCTGATATTAATTAACTGAGCGGGGAAAATAATTAAAATTTTATTTCCGCGTTGATTTTCTTCTGCTCTTAATATGAAACGACCTCGTGAAATGGAACGAACATAATTATTTTCGTCGTAAAAGAGCCGCCGACGGAGTTTCAACGTCGACTGTCTTTCGCCGAAGGTGAACTTTGTTATTAATTGAGCATTCGGCGAAGGTATAACAGTTTTGGGCGTAAATTTCTTCCCGAACAGAAAAGTTAAAAAAGAAACATTGAGAGTAACAATCAATAATAACAATTTTAAAGGTCGAAGAAAATGGCTGACGACTTTTCTTATCATTCTTTCGTTTGAAATATATAATACGAAAATTGAAGTGAGCGTTCATCTGTCGAAGTTTGTCTGCGAAAACCTCGAAGACCTCAAACGAAATCAAAACAAAGGGAGAGAAAGAATAATGAATAAAATAAATAAACAAATGAAGGATTCGGTGTCTCGACAAAGTCGAAAAATTCCTTAAAATGAATTTAAACTTTCATTTGAAGATAAATATTGTGCGAGAGAGAGTGCGCAGGCAAAGCAGAAACAACAGAGACGAGAAAACAAACCGAAACCCGAATTCAAACAGAGTAACTTAGTTAAAGCAAAAAGTTGGAAACTCTCCTCAATTAACCGAAGAGATATTCTTTCTTGAAACAGATAATACTTATCGCCCTTCCAATTCTGAAACTCTGCATTTCTCCCCCCCCCCCCCCCCGCCCCAAAACCTGTGAGTTTGAAATGCATTCTCGACTCAAAACGTTTTGCCCTGAATACACCGCCTTCTCATTTGAAAAAGGTCAGAGGTCGAAGAGACTCAGTCTCGACATTTCTAAAGACGGAAGCGAATCCCGAAAATTATTTGCGGCGTATCAAAACAGTTATTTTGACAAATCCGTAATTACATCAAGAAAGATGACGAATTCCTCCTCGAGCAGACACAATTTCTTTCGCCTCCCCGAACGACAACCCGACAACCCAAACACGCAGACAAAATTTGCCAATTAATTTGACACAGATATTTTAAACGAAATGACACCGCCTTCTACGATATTAACGACACCTCAGAACGATAACCAATGAGTTGGGACTCGACATTGAAACAAAATTATGCCGCAGATAATATCGGTCGACTTTCGACCATTGCATTGCATCTTCTGCTAAAGTTATGATTTGACAAAATGGCCGAATTCGGATTTCACGGCCATCTTTTTCCTGTGATGTTTTAACAGTTTTTTCCTCTTTCGTCCAGTCTTTTTAATTATTTCTCCATCGGACGCTTCAATCGATCTCCCGAAAGCACATCACGTACCGCAATCGAGACATTCACTTCGGACGAAGACGGAAACGATCCTTTCGAAACCGCCGAATTGGGGGAGAGAAACTTTAATGAATGGAAATTTGCAGAGAAGTGAGCGGAGCCGTCCACCGTTTGACTTCATTAGGAAAGGCCCCGGAAAGGGGTCAGAGGTTAAAATTTCTGGTTGAGTGACAACCGCGAGGAATGACGTTAAAACAATAAAACTTAGACAAGAAAGTGAACAGTGAGAAAATTAATTACCAACTCGAGAGGAAGGAATTGGCGTGGAGCGGCCCTCGGAGGGGAAGGCTTTACTTTCACAGATTTAATTACAACTTTTAATTAACCCAGGTGAGATTCCGAATGGGGAGCAAGCGACCGGAAGAGCGGGGAAAAGGCGTCGGGAAAGGAAAAATCGCTCGAAAGGAGAGGGAATTCGCGGGGCAATAATTCCAAACAATATGTTCTTCTTTATCGACATCATAATTCAACCGCATGGAAGTCGGAAAGGCAAAGAAAAGAAGAATTACGATTCTCTGTAACGGAAGTTTTAAACTCATTTATACAACCGTAAAAATATTTACGTACTGCACTGAAAAAAAAAAAATGGAGGAAAATAACTTCCGCCGAAAAATGGCTTAATGTAATTCTCAATCCGTGACTTTCGTGCTTTTCTCTTCTCCCCCTCTAACCTATTTGTAGTTCATCGTAAAAAACTACAATTTTTAATATTCTCTCGATATAAAAAGCTCTTATTTTTCTATCGCCCATATTTCACCGATAGGCATTTTAAGAATAAAAAAAAGAAAAGAGAAGTTGTTTCGGGAGAATCCGAAAACACTTTGGATTCTCTTAAAAAAAAAAAATAAAAATTTCAAAATGTATATAAACCGCTGAATCCGAAGAAAATTCTTTGGATTTTAGTTTTTGTTTTGCGGTGCAGTTATTTTGCTTTCTGCAGATGCTGCATAAGCGAAACACTGCTGCCTCGTTATATAATTTCCAGCTTGTTCTTCTTACAAAAAAAATAAAACTGAAGAAATTTAAATTTTTTTTCGCCTGAGAAATTTCTTTAGACTTTCATGTAAACAAAACATTAAAAAGTATAAACATATTTTTGCAGGCGCAAATGTTTTCTTAATTTAAAAAAAATAGTTTTCTAAGAGCAGAATTATAAAAATATCAAATCGAATTTTCCCTACGTCAAATACATGCGGTAAATAATATAAAACTTATAAAAAAATTACAAAATGTTTGTTTGAAATTTGACTTCGGTAAATTAAGAAATTTATTAAGAATCAATTGAAAGTTGGGTCATTCCATACGAACTGTGACGAATTTAAAGAAAGTTCGAGCTCAACCATTTCTGATTTTCTTCAAATTTTACACAAATATTCTTTAGCATCTTTTATGAACAGAACTCAATTTTTTCTGCGAAGTTCCATCCGGTTCGTCAGTTATGGGCATTTGAAGAAAAATCACCAGCTCGCATTTTTTGGCATTTCATGAAAAACGGTCAATTTCATCCCTCGGTTGCGGGGTAAGTATGTGACCCACAGCAACGTGCTTTTGCACCCTATAAGTGCTTTTCCTGCTCTTTAAGATGGTGCATCACTCATTCATCTGTGTCTTTCCGATTCCGAGTTATGAGCCTTTGAAAACTTACAAAAATTTAGCGCGTCACAGAAAAACCCCATTTTCATGTCCCCATAACTTTTTTGCACAATGTCGGATAACATCCGGATTCTGCACGTCGACAGTGCTTCGAATGCACTTTAATTCGCTTATGGTTGGACCGTCCCAGCGCCCATATTTCGGAAGATATGAGACTCCAAAGATGGCGGAAACCCAATTTTTGGTGATTTTTCCAATTTTCAGGGCCAATTTTCTCTTAATGTACATCCTCCGATTTTATTCTAATAAGTATTTTATGAAAGAGCATATCTTAAGCTTTCGAACGCATTTAGTTTAATTTTAGAAAAACCACTCTGAGGGGGTGAAATCGCCCCCCCAAAGTACCCATGTCAAAATCGGCCACCGACTGCACTGAACCCATCATGAACACCTCAATTGCTTTCGATTTCGTTCAAACTGCACCTGAACAATGTGTGAAGCATAGTTAACGACGTACCAAATGTCAATTGAATATCTCTTAACGTTCGTCCGCTATTCCTAAACTAAGTTTTGGCACCCAAAAAATGACATATTTTCTTTGCGGCCAAATATCTCGGATGTGTATTCTTGCACTTTCTTCTAATTTGGTACATGAATAGAGCAAATTTCAAGCTTTCCATAGAATATAGTTTCATTTTAGAGCAAATACTCTAAGTGGGTCAAATTGACCTCTGAATGTAGAGCAGGGGTTTTTGCCCACGTGCTCTCATCTCGTTTCCACCCATATATATCAGAAGTATCATCTAGGATTTAATTCTAATTTCGTCTAATGATAGAGTAAACACTAAGCTTTCGAAATAATCAGGTTTTAACTTAGAGAAACATTTCTAAATGTGCGGAATTTTCCCTAGAAGGTAGTGGGAGTAGCGGCTACCCAGGGCTTTATATGTCTTTGCGGTCGAATATCTCAGGAGTATACGCCGTGATCTCTTTCTAATTTAGTTCATGAATAGAACATACTTCAACCTTTCAATAGAATGTAATTTCATTCTAGAGAAACCACTATAGATTTTTCTTAAAATGCCCATAACTGACGAACCGGATGGAATTTCCCAGAAAAAATGGAGTTGTGTTTATAAAAAATGCTAAAGAATATTTCGCGTGGAATGACCCAGTTTTTTCCTTTTCGTTTGGATCAAATTGAACCACAATTGTTCCATGTTGAAAAATTATTTTTCAATACAACGCAGTGACATTATGTCATCGCTGCTGTTTAATTTTTTTCAAACACATCCTTTTGTCAAATCCGGCGCATGCTTAGAATTAAAGATTGCCCTTTAATCGACTGGCAATCCTTTCATTGCTTCTGCCATTCGAACCCCCACACCTGCAAAAACTGACCGATGCCGAAGGGGTTAAATCTCGGGGGATGCTTTTTCCCAATCTGGAGAGCCGAAAGAGAAAAAATGCCGAATTACGCGAATTCCGCACTGGAAAAAGCGAATTAAAAGCCGCCCTCGAATATGAATTTTGGATGATCGGCCGTTATGACGCTGTGCACCCTAATGGAAATCAACCCTTTCCCCACCCTCTTTCGGGGATGTTGTTTTCATTTTTTATTCGTTTGAAGCCCTTTCTTTTTTAATGGTTCATTCCAGTCATTTTCCGTTTTTAATTAGAGGTAAGTGGGGTGTTGAAAATAGATACACAAACGCAAAACGTTGGGCTTTTAGGGGCGTGGCAATTTGCCGCCACTAATTGTTTTGCTTTCCTTTCGATCCCCGCGAATATTGCTCAGCAAACAGGGTCGCCGTGGTGTACCTTTCCCAGGCCTTTCATCCTCCGTCTGAGACTAATTTGTCAGGCTTTCTTTTCACAGATTCACAAAAAATCTCGTGAAAGGAAAATTAAAACTACATCCATCAGCGATGGAAGAAGTTCATTAATGAGATAATAAATGGAAGCTTTTGTTTTTCCAAAATGTTCCAAAGCGGTGAATATTAATCCATCAAATACCTTTTAACATCTAAATTTTTCCAACATGATGATTTTTTAGAAGAGAAAAGAATATCAATTTTCTATTTTCTTTCTTTGGGAAATACTCGCACAAACTGAGAAAGCTCAAATAAAAAAAAAGTACTTTTTTTGGGGTCCGAACCTGAGGGACTCACATTTACTGTGGAAATGTCAGTATAAATTTAATTTCTCCGTGTCTTTTGCTTTAAAATTCTACTCGCCCTTTACTTCAACCCTTCTCTCAATTACTGCTCCCGCCTTACACCCGACCTTCGCCTGTCCGACGCTTTCACTCCATCAGGATTCACTTATCTGCATGACCCGTAGCAAAACCCCGTTGACTCGGAGCAAATAAGAGTCTCAAGTCTGCTTTTAATTCGTCGCCAAAACTTAATTATTAGCGATATTTAAATATTCAATTGAGGGTAAAGTCAATCAGCACTGATAAGCAGTTGAGGGGGCGGAGAAAAGGAAAATCGAACACTTATTCCAGATCACGGATTCCGTCCGTCTGTCCACATCTGTCTCTCACAAGGGAAAATATTTATTCAAAGTCTTTCTGAAGACACTTGAAAATAATTACCGGATGGATGGAAAACGTGCCTTTTCTGTTTTCCTTCGCGGAGGAACAATGGACTATCAAAGTGTGGCACTCGAGCAGCGAGCCTGGGACGAACAGGCGTCGCTCGCATACTTCAAACAAAATTAACGAGAGGGAGCAGAGCTTCCGGTGTTTGGATAACGGTTAAGTTGGCTGCCCTGGCACCTGCTGCGACTCCACATGAAAACGCGATGGGACATGATGACCCAGTCGGTCCTCTTGTGGAAGTATAAAATTCTTTTTAAGAGCTCCGCTTTCTTAACCGAAGGAATAAATTGAGAGCGGAGAAGAAGAAAAATAAAAAAAGGAAAAATCCGATTCCGACTATTTCCATTTTGACAAATAACATCTGAGACGGTTAAATATTTACTGCGTGGCCTCCAATTTTCCTACTTCATAAGTCTTTCCGTTATCTCTTCTTCTTTTCGCTTCCTCACTTTTCACTCGGAATTAGCGGTTGACTTTGCCTCTGCGCGAATGGCACAAAAAATTATGCACCCGTCTGCTTGTCAGTAAGTTGACCCTAAGGGAGGAAAAGGGGGAACGGTCTTACAAATGGGGATGGATGAGGGAATCCCATAATGTCAGACATATACACTCAGCGAGAATAGGTTTTCCTTCGATCTTTTGGCAACCTTATTTTGAATGCACCGTATTTATTACCGCATTTGGCTGATAAAAGGCTGTTTAAGCGCAGTTAAAATGGAAGAACTTATAATATTGTAGTGAGTATTTACGAGACAGACAGAAGAGAGATGAGAGAGACGGGGAGAAGGGGATGATAGTAGATGAGCTGCCAAAGTTAAAGGGTCCGACACTTCGGCGTCAAAACTTCTGGGCCAAGTTAATCGATAACCAAAGGGAGCTTTTTACTAAACTTTCTTCGATTCAACTTTTTCGGGCTCTCCGTTGGCCGCGTATCGATGGTACTTTAACCCTGTGCGGTCGTATGTCTATTCTCAGCCACCAATCCTATACTGTATGCATTCCTGTATCAGTTTACACTTTTCCTAAAGAACTAATACGGTGTTCCATCGATTGGAGATAACGAAGAGGTGTCGTCTATTGAACGTAACAAAATCAAATACATTGTAGAATTCCAAAGAATATTTTCTAAATTGTATTTAGGAGTAATTATAGATTCTCTCTTGTTAAAATATGACTAAATATTAGTGAATATTATGTACATGTATCCCTGCTCTTTCCAAAGAAATTAATTCCGACCAATAGATACCCATACACAAATTTTATACGACCCCAAAGGGTTAATTATATTTGAATACCAAAACGTACTGTATACTTAGACGCTCAGTTATGCAAAGACTGTAACTCAAACCGACATATTTTTGCTGTAGTCTTTCACTACACACAGCGCCCGTTATTTCAATCTTGGTATTCTTTGTAAATTTAGACAGTTGTATGAAGAGACTGTATGATTTTTTAACCCATTGACTGCCGGCTACGAATGGAATTTTTAATGCAGAAATTCGATACAGAAATTTCGATACAGGAATTTTAAACAGTGACTCCCATTACGAGTTTTTATTTAAATAGAAATTGGAGTAAATGCCATTACAATATTGTGTAATAATATTTTGTAAACTTTCATGTATTCTTCAAAATAAAAACTCGGCACCCAGGGGTGTCTGGCACTCAATGGGTTAATTAATCAAGAAGAGAAGGCACTAAAAGAAGTATTTTTGGTAGCCGATAGCTCCCCTTTTCTCGTCCCGGAGTTAATTTTTAAAAAAGGATGACACTGACCATCTGTGTAATTAACCCTTTGGCGGAGGGAAGTTCGAGAGGAGGTGAAAGCCCCTTAAATTATTTCTCCATTCGAGACGAAATAGCTCTTCTGTGATTATGTAGTTTTTGCGAGGGTCAAGGGATTCGACCCTCTTCGCTCCGTTTTTAGTATCTCGCCTTTCATACTTCAATTTTGAAAAGCCCTTAAAACTCATTAAATTTTGTACAATTTTTAATGAGGAGTTTTTGCGCCGCTCTTGCCCGGCTCATATCTGTGAAAATCGGAAAAGCATAAGAAAGCTTTTCCTTTTCGGGAATGGGGGGCTGAATTTTAGGGAAAGAAAAAATTAGGACTGATTTTCGACCTCGCTCACATTTAATTTAAAATTAATTAATTTAATTTGAATTTAAATCCCTTTTAAAGCCCCATCCCCCTCATCCCGTCACGGTGCGTAAAAGGTGGAAGGACAAAACAAACTGTGAATTCATTATGAATGATTCCTTTGGCGAAATAAAAGGACAGAGCGAAGAACCTCTTTGAAGAGTCTTTCCTAATGTTCATTTAATAAACGAATCTTACGCCATTGTGCGTTCCAAATTAATTTCTTTCTGCGATTCGACTTTTTCTTATTTACTCATTAAAATTTCAGAATTAAAGTGCCATTTCCAGGAGGGAAGTTTTTTCCCCCGCCCGGTCTTAATTTAAGCGCTGACTCTGCACAAAATCGTACCTGAGCGAAGGGTTGGAGGGGAATAGGGATGAATTTCTAAATCACCCCTGATTATTATTAACGGGACCGAAGTAATTTAATCCTAAGTTTTTCGCATAAAATAAATGCATAAATATTAATAGCAGGTGAAAGAGAAAACTTTCGGAAGAGGACTTTAATGAATGACTCGCGATAACATCGCATTTCCATTTTTTTCTCAAGAGTTTTGCGGCAGAAGTGATTTATAGACTCCAGAACCTGGAAACATCCCCTCGCCCACCCCCGACATTCTTCACTTTTCCCCTTTCACCCCGACACAAAACGCCTTTGTTGCAACAGCTGATTGTGCTCGCCTTATCGGGTTAATCGGGTCGCTTCCGTCGCGTGCCTGCTGTTTGCCTTCCTTTTCAGGTCCTCGTGACACCAGACAGAAAGTAAACATTGTTTGTTGGCGTGAATGTCTTTGTCACGGTGACATTGGTTGGGTCGTGAATTTAGGAGGTGCAGGTGATCACTGTTTGCCGGATTTCCTTCCGGAAACAATTCAGAAAGGAAGAATTTTCGATTGGATTTGTCGCAACAATTGTTTCGACAAAGGTTTTTTTTCTATAAAGACTCGAAGGGAGTTGTACGAAAGGGAAGACATTTTTGGGGAAACGGTTCCGAATAGTTGTTCGATTCGAAGGTTTAAATACAATGGGAATTTTTGCCAAATTTAGAAATTCGACCCACCATTTGGGGAGTGACATCCCCCAAAGGCGGAACAAAACAACAGTCCGAAGGCTGAGGGAATTAATCCGGATTTCGTATAATTCAGAACACAATTTCCAGTAACGGGCAAATCACTCCCGCTTAAGCGAACATTAATTTGATTCAAATATGAAGGAATTACAGTGAATCCACGCAGTGAGTGACCCCAAATAAGAGACTCTTCGGGGGAAAACCGTTTATTTTGTCTCGGGGGCGCCGAGGCCTTAAAATGAGTTGGCGAAGCTTTAGTTTGTCTACGGGAGGAAAGATAAACCGAAGAAATTCAGCTAATTAAACCTGTAATTGTTTGCTCAATTTAATAATTAAAAGTAAACTCAATTACAGGATCAAACTGGTCATGATGCTGAGCTGGTCGAGGGTCCCACCGAAGGGTCTTCCCTCCCCAAGAGGGGGAAATGAGGGCGGGGGGAAAACGTAAACACCATTTGACATCAGAGCTTTGAGAATTTAAAGAATTTTTACGATGTGAGGAAACGGATGCTGAGAAAGCAGATCCGACTGAGGGCATGGCTCTTCGGTTTCACCTGAAGAATTGCTGAAAATGAGTTGAGATTCCCCGGGGAGGACATTAGTTTCGCCCTTAGACGTCTGATTCGATGGATGGGCTCTTTGGTGTTCACCCCTCAGACCCGAAAATGATTTTCTCCACTTTCCCGATTCCCATCCAGGAAAAACCTCCTCCCTGGGAAAACCAAGAGAAATTTCTCTGAGCCCGCAGAAGCCTTTACTTATGCAGATAATAAATTTCCACACTTTTCAGACGGGAGTGAGAAGAACCGACAGCAAAACAACTGACCTGAGGAGTGACAATAGTTAAAAAAGCCCCGAAATACAACTGCTGTTTTGGTGGGGGTTTTTTCCTGCAGCGGACAAATACATAGAGCAGTGATGGCCAACATTTGATAATGTGCGGGCCAAAGTTGAGTTTGGTGTAATTTCGTGGGCCATAATTTTGCTAAAATTAAATATGGATTTTTAATATTAGTTTTTACTCTCTTCTCATATTCTCTTTTTCTCATTTCCTCCTTCTCTCTTTTTCTCCTCTTTTCTTTTTCTCATTTTCTCATTTTCCCTTTTTCTCATTTCCTCATCTTTTCTTTTTCTTATTTTCTCATTTTTTTCTCTTTCTTCTCATTTTTTCCCTTTCCCCTTTTCATTTTATGCAAGCAGTCCTTTTGACTTCTATAACAGAATGTAAAAAAGAAGGGAAACCCAAAGTGTTTAATGGACTTCGAATGTATTCCAATTGAAAGTTATTCTAATATTAGAATAACCCTTTATTTAAAAATTAAAATGGACTAAAATCACCAAATACATATGTGAATGTAAGAATAAAAAAGCGGGCCACATGGAACACCTTCACGGCCCGGATACGGCCCGTGGGCCGTAGGTTGGCCATCACTGTCATAGAGAATTCATTACTGCATTCGTCACTTTCATTTGTTTTAAGTCTTTCCAAACCTCATTTTTATATTGAATACTCTTCCGAGAAGAAGATTCTTCCCTAAAATTAATAAAAACAGAAGATTTATTTGGGGAAACTGAAGTTTGGGTGGTCAAAATAACGCCATCGCCGCCCAACTGTTTACCGACCAGACAAAGTTATTAATGCGTCAGCAATTTCCTTCACGAGCGTAAGTGCAATCTAAAATCAGCAATTTCCGTTTCGTTTAAGCTAGTTAAGATTTTATCCAATCGGGGGGGATGCCGGGGGGAGAGTTATCTAGAATTAGAGGGCAAATTTTTAACCCTCTTCCGCCCTTCGTCATTTGTTTTGAGGTAATTTCGGGTTTATTCAACTCCAATAACGGTCGGGTCGAACTCACGCTGAGATTTTTATTTCTTCGGAGAAGGTGAAGTTCTAATTCCCTCGCATCACTTTTTGATGTCGTAAAAAATAATTTAATTATCACTTTGTCTTCGAGTTTATAATTTTTTAGAGCGGGTTAAGAATTTTTATTGTTCCCGGGAACGTCTTCATCTTATCCCTCAAAACAATTTACGACCTCAACGCTGTCTTTCTTCCGATGAGTGACGCATTCTCACTCGGAGCAATGGCGGGGGTTCGTCGACGCCCTCGAAGGGTTTTCCCCACCGTTGGGAGATGGGGTTGAATGAGAGGAAATTCGGGAAAAGCAGAGGCGAAATCCCGAGTGAGTGGCGGCGGACAAAGGTGTTCTGGAGCGGAGCCAATCAGAACCCTTTAAGAGGGAAAGCTCTTCTGACTGACGTGGAAAATCGGGAAAAGTCAAGTTTTAAAAAATGAAAGAGTTAAAGAGGTTCAAAATCCCACAAGACAAGTGTGAGAGTGCGTGTGTGTGTCCTGCATAAAAATTGCCACCTTCCACCCCGGAGTTTGCATGGAAAACGGCGATAGATTTCCCGGAACGTCTCCACTCCGTGAAAAACCCCCCCCCCCCCCTTTTCCCGGATTTTCGACTTTTTCATCTGAATCTCAGTTGAAAATGTGTCAAAGCACCCGTTGACGAAACGCGGAAAACGCTGATAGTGCCGTTGAAAGGGATGATAATCTCGGTTGAAAAACAAAATAAAATAATTTAAAACATTCAAACTGTCATTTTGAAACTCACCAGAAAGAGAAGGCTGACGGTCCTCATTTCTCAGATTAATGATTATCCGTGCATTTCATCAAAAGCAATCTTTTTACGACAAAATGACGAGAGAGGCCTTCTCATCCCATCACATCCTGGAAAAAAAAAAAAAGTTTGAGGGAAGTAGAAATCAACGTCAGTTCTTGAAGCGATTGCAATGCGGTTGCCGGGCAACTGTTTTTCCTTTTTTGTTTTATCCGGTTTTCTTTTCGGTAATCTTCTGCTGGTGATCACCGGCAAAAACTAAATTCGTGGAAATTAGTTTTTCCCCGAAAGAAAGACTCAAAAAGTGACCGTCTGCTGTTTCTGTTGGATGTCTCGGAACGGCTTTTAAGAATTTACTCACTTCAATTTCCAGCTTTAACCCGTTCTCGGCTCGAAATGATTAACGTTTGTGATTTCTGCTAACTGCCGAAGGGTGATTGCTGTGGTTGGCAAAATTTGGATCGCTCTGGAACATCGATTTTGAAGGGGGGAAAAAAAAGTTCGGTCAAATTGACAGTCGCAAATTAATTAAAAATATTTAAGTGCACAATAATATATTTGACTGTCATTTTATGCGATTAATCAATTAAAACAAACAGAACGTCGAATTCCCCCATAAATGATATAATTTTTAATTATTTTCTTCACAATTGAATTCATTTTTGAAAAAATATAGATATGTCTAAATAAATAAACATCTAAAAGTCTAACAAAAATAAATAAATAAGACCATATTAAATACCCTTAATAAAAAAGTAAAATATTAAATACATAAAGGGATACTAAAATAACCAAATGCGATAAAAAATAACAAATAAAAATTTAAATACCAATAGCAAAAAATAAAAAAATAAATAAAAATATAAAAGTGAAAAATTACACGTCTGTCATAAATTACTCGATCTATCATAAATCTTTAAATAAGCGGAGGTGAAATCGCATTGTAATTTATTCTAATTTTATTGTTAATTTTACAGCTGTATTTATTCAATTATTTATTTATAACAGCTGAGTTGGATTTTGACAGCATCGGAAAGTCAGACGCAGAGACCGAATGGACGTTTATTAGCTATGATTACCGACAATTAATGAATATGATCATTATTTAAATCAGTGATGGCCAAACTTTGATAATGTGCGGGCCAAAGTTGAGTTTGGTGTCATTTCGCGGGCCACATCTTATAAGAAAATTAAATATGGATTTTTAATATTAGTTTTTACTCTCTTCTTATTTTCTCTTTTTATCTTTTTCTCATTTTCTTCTCTTTTCTTTTTCTCATTGTCTCTTCTCGTTTTCTCTTTCTTCTCGTTTTCTCTTTCTTCTCGTTTTCTCTTTCTTCTCGTTTTCTCTTTCTTCTCGTTTTCTCTTTCTTCTCGTTTTCTCTTTCTTCTCGTTTTCTCTTTCTTCTCGTTTTCTTCTTTTCTCCTCTTTTCTTTTTCTCTTTTTCTCCTTTTCTCTGCTTTCCTACTCTCACGACTGTTGCCTTTGCCTCTTTTTTCCGGCTTTATCCTTTTTACAACATTTTATGCAAGCAGTCCTTTTGACTTATATCACCGAATGGATTCGAAAGCGTAAGCGGTGAATTTAAAATTTTGCCGAAAGGTAATAAAGAATTTCAAATTGAAGTTATTCTAATATTAGAATAACCCTTTATTTAAAAATTAAAATGGTCTAAAATCACCAAATACGTATGTGAATATAAGAATAAAAGACCGGGCCACATGCAACACCTTCACGGGCCGTAGGTTGGGCTAAGAAAAAAGACTAAACTGCTGAGGATTTCTCAGTTACCACAAAACAGTCCGAAAATTATAATTACAATTATTTTTGTATTAATCAGCTGTTGAAAGTCAATTCTTAAATTCTTGGGCGAGTCAGCGCGCCTGCATTCTTAAATGCAACGGGAGCGGAAAAATCATGAAATGATGGAAGACAAAAGAGCGAAAACACGGAAGAACGAGAAATAAGAGAGGCGCAATTAAAAAGAAGCGCGTGCACTGAAGCCGAGGATGCAAACGACAGATGAAGAAAATCACAAAATAATTTGTCTAATTCAATAAATGTATTTATGTTCACTCGCTTACTATGAAAGAACTTTAAAATCCTTTCCTTTAAGATCTTAATTGCTTTCTCGAAAATTTTCTCGTTTCGTGGAAACTTTTTTATTATTCCCCTCACCCCTTTCCCTCCCCTCATCCCCCGACCCGCACTGTCATTCGCCCCTTTCTCCCGTTTCGTTTTATATAAGCCCTTAACTTCGAATGGGGAAAAAAATGGCGTCAACACTTCGTCATTCATTTATCCTCTAAAAAGTGAATTTCCGTCTCGTTTTATCATTTTCGCCTCTGGAAACCATTTTCCGCCGTTTTCTTATCAATATAACGGCTAATAAATGCCAAATTTTCGGGAAACTCTCTTCGAAATGACTTTGTTAAAGGAACTTCCGGCGGACCAATTTCCGCCGGTCCACTTCCGATCGCCGACTTTCGTGACTGACTGCTGCCACGACCGCCCCGTGGTAGGAAGACGTTGCCGTTCCGATTGTGCAAATATTTAAAAGGTTTTCTCTCTCTCTCTCTCTCTCTCTCCTTAGTTAACAACAAAGAGCGTGGAAGTTATTTCAAAGAAATTTTCAACTTTTCTGAATTGAAATTTTAGAGGAAATTATATTCTTGTTTCTTTTCCGAGCATATTTTCCATATAAAACGCTCCTCAATTTTGAGAAAATTTACAAAGGCGTTCGCTTTTTGAAAACGGCATTTGAACAAATTTGAAAAGTGATGTTTGGGCCTGAAACAGTTTCGAGTTGAAATCGCCGGTTACTCTGTGTTAATTTCTCCCGCAAAAAACGGAACGAAAGCAAATTCGTGCGAAGTTCCCAGAAAATAGTTTGTTTTTTAAAATCTCTTCAAAGGAAAGAAAAATAAAAGAAGGGAGTCGGGTTAAAACATTATTTGCTTACTAAATTGCCGCAACCGCGTTTAAATGATAACCGCTCGTAATTCGTTGAAAAAAATTTATCGGTACAGTAAAATTGAAAAATTTTCTCCTGTTCCCCTGTGTTTATGCACTGCGACGAAAATCCAATACATAAATCAAATAAAATAATTGTTATTAAAATACTAATTATAATAATAATGATTATTATTACTGTGAAGGATTCAGAAAGTGAGCCTCGGGGGGAAAGTCGGAGAGAATTTCATCATTCAAAACCTGATCGATCAGAATTAATTAATATGCACAGGTCCCACCCCTGTGGGTATCATCTTGAATTTATTGATTTTTGGAATTTCAGAAACAAAATTTCAGGGCCCGAGAGCTCGTGTTATGCAATTGGCTTCTTTGAATAATAAATCACGGGGAAAAGTGGGCGCCATTTCACGAGGAAACCGAACACTTGAGCGACAGACGGCCTGAACGCAACCTGATCGAGGGGATCGCATCGCCAGACATCCCGACGGACGTCCCATAAAACCCGCAAGATGTTCACGTTTCACAAGGGAAGAAGGGAAGGGAGTTGCAATCGACGTGAATTCTTGCTCGCTCCCCTCTGTTCCCTTCTCCGGAAAAATTAACATGTCCATTCTGATTTT
The DNA here is from genome assembly GCA_028293925.1 of Brueelia nebulosa. NCBI lineage: Eukaryota > Metazoa > Arthropoda > Insecta > Psocodea > Philopteridae > Brueelia > Brueelia nebulosa. The sequence goes on along the minus strand of JAQIBA010000006.1, from coordinate 2,595,649 downwards.
GTTGAATTGCTTGGCGGAGTTATTACATTCTTGCGCGAGTGCTAACTCATTTTTATTCTGTTGGTATTTTTAGTTCCAGTCAAATTAGCTCGTAAATGAGGGGTAAAGTTACATAAATTCCTGAGAAGCTCGAACTTTGTGAAATTATTAAGGGTATAATTATAAATGAAACGTCAAAGTGCTTTAACCCTTTGCGGTCGTATAAAATTTGGGGATGGGTATCTATTAGTCGGAATTAGAGTTGGGATACATAATATTACAATATATAATTTCATTTCTTTTAGGTATGCAAATATATCTTTATTCGATACAGGCATCTAATGATATGTTTTTGTATAATAATTATGTTTTATAACTCTCCATAACATATAAAACTGGTGACAACTTTGGTTTAGTTAATATTTCGTTATCTCCAATCGATGGAGCATCGTATTAGTTCTTTGGGCATTGAGGTTCCCTCAGGAAAAGTTTAAACTGATATAGGAATGCATACAGTACAAGATTCTTGCCTCTAGAGTAGACATACGACCGCAAAGTGTTAAAATCGGAGTCGGGAAAACTCAATACTTTTTTATGGGCAATTTTTACAACTCAGTCAACTTTTTAAATCGTTATATCTCAGAAACGGTTGCTCTTAGAAAAAAAATACTCATACATTTTTTGTAGATAATTTTATTCTCTACAATTTTTCTCTGAGCTGTTTTCACGATAAAAATTACCGTTTTCCTGAAAATGGTGAAAAACTAATTTTATTAATCTTTGACCCGTCGACATTTTTTTTCCAGACGTCGCATTTTTGATATTTTATGTATAATTATACTCTGAACAATTTCACAAAGTTTCAGCTTCTTAGAAATTAACCCTTTGCGGTCGTATGTCTACTCTCAGTCACCACAGCAAGGAACTATACGAATATATACGAAACTTGTACTGTATGCATTCCTATATCAGTTTAAACTTTTCCTTTACGTTCGCAGATACAAAGAATATTTTATAAATTGTATTTAACAGTAATTAGACATTCTCTCTTCTTAAAATATTACTTATTATGCTTATTATGTATCCCTGCTCTTTCCAAAGAAATTAATTCCGACCAATAGATACCCATCCCCAAATTTTATACCACCGCAAAAGGTTAATGTAACCTTGAATGTCTAATTGTTGATTATTTGGGGAGATTTTTAATTAAAATTCACGTATGAATTTCAAAAATGAATAATTTATTTTTTGCATTTGTAAAAAACAACCCCTTTCCTCCCCTCAATAAGGGAAACAATTTAAGAACTCAACGCTCTCTCTTAATTGCCTAAAACCATTGACATCCGAACTAATTCCCGTTATTTTCTTCAGATATTCGTTAAGACTTTTATTAATAATTAATTCAATTATTTCCTTCGTCTTCATGTTTCAATATTTTTCGGCGAACGTTTTAACTACCCCCCTCCCCCCTCCCCGGGCAAAATTTCAGCAAAAATTAATTTCCCCCCAGGCTTCTCATTCAAATGAACGGCGGTATTTTATTTTATTCAGACTATTATTCACTTAATTATACGCTTTTTCACGAGTGAAGACTATTAAATAAATAAATAAAACATTTCACTTTAAACGGATTCGATCCACCCTCGAAAGAAAACTGATGTTCCAACCCCGCACCCCCCACCCCCACCCCCCACAAACGTCGCATGCACGAAACAAATTTTTCCTTTCCTTTTTCATGTTTCCTTTGTTCCGTCACATTACGCTTTTCTTTTTTCATTGCACTTTTTCATTTCATATTTTATCTTTCGCATGTTTATTCGGCCGCTTTTCATTTAAAAATTGCTTTTTTAAAAGAAAACGTCGTCTTTTCTTGTTTTTTCCCTTCTAATTTTTCTTTTTTTTTTCTTTCGCGAAGCCCACATTCGGAACTTTACGGGTTACGGAATCTCCAAAGCTCAATGTTTCCCCCTAAAAAAAAAGGGGGAAAATTTTGATTTATTCCATTTCTAACTATTAAAAATTAAAATTCGATAATAATAAATAATTAAGTTTTTGACGTTTACGTTTGCAAATGTGTTTTATCAAAAAAGAAGAAATTACTTTTTTAATTTTTTTTCTTTTTCTGTCTTATGAAAAGAAATTTTCACAGTTTGGCAGCCATTCACGATAAACTTTTACAAATTGCGGGGGGTTTTCCAGGTCGTTCTTCAGCAAAGCCGCCCCCGACGCCACTTCTCTTTCATTTCACCGCAGAACATTCGAGAATGTCTGCTCTCTCTATCGTCTCTCCTGCGGGCAGTTCCATCGCGAGATTAAAAAAAAAAATTCATTTCACATTAACCGCGATTAGTTGATCCGGGAGAAAAACGTACAGCATCACAATTAGTTTCCATTCAGGGCCCCGACCACCGCCTGCCCGAATCGTCAATATAGCTCCGGAAAATAAATCCTGGGGATGTCATTTCGCGGATTAAAAGTATTGTCAGGCGAAAAATTAATGCCCTTTTCGAATCAGATCCTGTGCATAATAATAAAACATGTCACGCAATCGAAAGGAGATTATTCTCCAATTTTCTTTCCCCCGGCGCGCGTTCGTCTTTGAGGAATAACGGAACCGGAAATGGATAAACCGCCGTTTAAAATTAATTCTTAAAAGCAATGAGCGGGGGGACAACTGTTGAGCAGAGGTCACAGGGCAAGTTCTGACCTGTTGCTGCCAACGGACAATGACTAAACGGTTGACTTTAATTACTTTTCTCGGAGGTTGGGAAATCAAGATGGCGGAGGAGTTGAAAGTTTTCCTTTGAGTGACAATGGTTAGCCGTAAGTGCATAATTAAGCAATGCAGGAGAGAACGCACTTTTTCTTGCAAAATATCCCCCGAGTGAAAATTTTCACACGTCATTAAATCGGGAATTAAATTTGACAAATCTTTTGGAACTGAAAACGGGAATAGATTTCTAAAAAAAAATTTCCCGCTCTCCTCCCACGGTCGCCATTATTCCTCTGTCAACCTCCGAGCTTTCAAATTTTAGAAAGAAAAATAAAATTTATGAAAGATATTTAAAGAATACCTTCGCCTGAGGGATCACTCCAAGATTCCACTGAATGGTTTTATTATTCAAAAAAGAGAATTTATTTTTCCTTAAATGGTTGAGTGTGTTTGAAGAAAAGAGGCGTTGGGGTCAGCGCGAGGGGAGAACACCCCTTTTGATTTGAAGCGAATTAACGCCGGGATGAAACGAGAAAAGTATTTTCGCCCAATCGAACATTGGGTTTTTCTCTGATGAAACAAAAGGTCCGCTGCCGAAATGTCAACTCAAATAAATTTCTCCCCCCCCCCCCCGGAAGGGGAGACGAGGGGAATATGGGTCAGCGTGACATCCCAAAGCTTTTTATTTTCCTTTTTCGCAAAGGTGCAGAAATGAAAAATCCCGGGAAAAGTCCCCCATTTCGAAATAAGATTTAAATTTTTGGGAAGTCAAGTTCAAACTGATTTTCATTTCTCATTGGGAAAGCTCGAGGGGCGGGGGAAGACTCGAAAAAATGATAGAAATCCTGGAAAAGATGTTGCTTCCGGGAAGACAGGACATTCCGAGCTTTTTCAAAATCCTGCATGCATTCCATTTCCCGACGTTTCCTTTGAGTTCTCCGTTCCTTCTACTTTTCCTAGGAGGAAATGCCTCACAGCACTGCTGTCTTCCCGGTCTAAATTCCCTCCCAACCTGCATTTACAGTAGCGCTCAAAAGTATTTTGACAATACAAAATTTTTTACAGAGTTACATACAAAATGAAATTTCATTGGCTTTCATTAAAATACTTTACAACCTCACATTTATATTTATACATTACACATTACACATATATTACACACAATTTAATATTAATTAAATAACAGAATAAACAAAGAGTTTACCTTTAAAATTATCCATTAATAATATAACTAAGTAAGAGTATTAAAGAAAAAGCAGAAGACTAAAGAAGAATGTTATGTTTTGTATATTATTAACAGTATTGATAACTAAACAACACATACTGAATTCTTACAGTAAAATAATAAACTACTAAATTTTGTATTGTCAAAATACTTTTGAACGTTACTGTATTAACTGAAAATAAGCAATTTGATTGTATTGTCTCTACACTCGGCGCTGAAGTTTTGACTTCTTAACAGAGCTTATGAGCTTCTCTTACCCCCTTTCCACCCCCTCTCTCCTGCGAAAGACTCCCTTTCGCCGCTAAGGTTTCCTACTGAACTTCAGAGAGACCCGGAAAAACCTTATCCCGATTCGTGAAAATATTTCTAAATCTTGAAACGTAAATTATTGTTTTAAGAATTAATTTTTGGTAATAAATTTAATTAAAAGGGAAAGAGGAAGCCTTTTAAGTGGAAAATGTCGACTTCAAATGGTTCCAATTGCAGTAAACAATTTCGGAATGGGTTTTAATACGTTTCGCAGTGAAAACCGGCTCACTTTTCTGCTGATAATAATCGACTTTCCCGGAACGGAAACGTATTCGACAGTGACGGGAAAAGGTTTCCTAACGATCTTCGGATTCCGGCGGTGCCGTTCCGAAAAGGTGTGGTTCGAAAAGGCGGTGGATTCAGGCGAAGATCAAAAAAGAAGACGAAATGGGCGTATTTTTTCCATATTTATGAAAAAGACAAATGTGTTTGCTCAATTCTTGTGTGTTTGCGTTTTATATTCTACCCAAAACGAGTGAGCAAGTTGGGTAAACAGAAAGGAAGATTTCTTTTTCCAACTCACTGCGAGAGCATTTGAAAAGAAAATATGCCCCGTCGCCTCACCGCCTTCTCTTCTCCCCCACTTTCCAATATCCTCACTTTCTTTCCGCCCCATCCCCTCTCGCCCCCATTTCCCCTTTGTCTTATCAGGCTCCGCTCTTCGATTGCGCCCCAACGGCACTTGTTAAGCTCCGAAAGGAAGGCGACTTCCCCGAACTCGACAGCTAATTTAAGGCTTTCCTTTGACTCTCTACCTTTGTCCCGTTCCACCTCGCGTCTGTCCTTGTTTATTTATTCGACTGCTGGCTGAGAGGCGAGACTTCTGGATGGCTTTTCGCCTTTAATTCATTAATAGAAACCGAACACTAAAAGACGTCTCGACACTTTCGTCCGGGAGAAAAAGTCCCTCGTAAATTTCGAAACCGCCACGTGGGGAATCACTTGAAACTAATTTCTTATTTAATTGCATCACCACATGGTTGAATGTGTTCAAGATGGCCGAAGAATTGGAATCGGTCGATTTAAGGACGAAACTTAGACTCATTATGACCGAAAATAAAGTAAAAAAAGCTCAAAAAAACCGTTTAATAATTGCAAACATCGCAAAAGGTTAATGAAAACAGTTAATTGCTAATAAATTAATATTAATGAATCTCGGTTCGAATGAAAAGAAAGCAATAAATAAAATTAAAAAAAAATTTCCCCCTCACCCCTTTCTTTTGAGCCGAACTGAAATAAATCTTAACACTTTGGGAGTGGAGCAACATTTTTAATTTCCTGCAAAAGTGCAATTCCGCATTGCTTGGAAGCCATTTCGCTCCCAGGGCGACAATGAATTCCAGAATTGATGTAAGGTGTGATGTAAGGGTTGTGCCTTCTCGGGGTGAACAAAAAAGAACGTCTTTCCCCGTTCGGTGGCACCAAACTTTGGCGAGGAATCGAAAGGAGATAAAAAAAAAAAGAAGAAAGAGATAAAATCCGTGCAAAGATTTGTACGTGAACCCTCTCGCCCTTTGAATCCACCCTTATGATGGAATTTTATAGCATGGAAAAGTACAGGAATTCTTGAGAGGACCTATTTTATTGTAACGAACGATTCACGGGAAGCGGAAGTCACAAATTCCAGCCGTTTGTCTTCGTTATAAAACCAGCAGACGCCGAATTCCAGCTCTGGAGGCCCATTCATTATTCAAACGTTTTTTGATCCGTAGCTCGTTCATCTTTATCCGGAGGCTAAGTACTCCACGCATGTGCACCACCCTCGGGGGTGCTGCATCATTTCCCGTGGTTAACACCTCCAATGTGCCGCGCAATGAGGAAAACAATCACCTCACGACAGCAGAAAGAGAAATCTTATCTCGACAGCAAAAATCATAAATTCGTTTACCGACAGCGAACATGGAAGCCCTGTATATGTATAACTCGTAACCGACTTAATTTTGTCTATTTTGAGGCGGCCATGTTTTCTTCCATTGCTGAAAATTTTAACAAGGCAAAAGCTCAAAGCTTTCGAAAGCGCAAGAAATTCCCTAATTGTGGCCAAAAGAATCGGAGTGAACATTTTGTGCACCTTTCGACTCGGCCATATTTCTTCGGAGTTCTCCGCTTGGAGAGCAAATATTTTTGGCGGTCTTTGGCAGTTTTTTTCCCCCATTTTGAGTTTTACGAATGGTCGCCTGGGGAACCATATAAAGAGTTCGAAAGGAACGGTGGAAAATTTTCCATTAAAACCGAGAATAAAGCTGATTAATAATATTTGCACAGTTGCAGGAGGATTACGTGGTTGCGTTTTTCAGGGCTATTCAACACGCGCGAGGCTGTGTATTTTCTACTGCAGCAGCCCTCGCCGCTTTTTAGACTCCCTTGAAAAATTTTTCGTGATTTCTCTCCCCGAATTTTTTATACGCAATTCAGCGCTTTTGTTCTCTTCTGCTTTTTTTCCAATTTCATGAGGGAAAATACTCTCAGTGGACTTTCCATCTGATACAGTAATTTAATAATTATTAAGATGGACAATTATCTTTAAAGTAATCCTGCAAACAAAGTACAGAATAGAAAGACAGAAATGGAACTGGAGCGGCCTACTTCTGTTGGAGAACATTTCCTGAAAAGGTTTCTGCCTCTTTCAACAGAGATTTGGTGACCTTTTTCAATTCTTTGGCCCTTTCCCCTCTAATGAAGCAAACTAAAAAAAATTTAAAGCTTTTGCTCGTTGGCAATTCTCGTTGCATCCATTCATTCCTAATTGCCCTGCTTTTCCACATTGCAGTTACTCAAAGTTATTCTGTTGCTTTTCAGGTACATTTAGAATTTCTTGCAAAGATGTCTGAGTCGCAAAAACTCAAAATTTCTCTCTCCCAGTGAGTACGATCGGTATCAATATATGTTTTATCCCTATCAAAGTTTCGCATTTTCTATTAATAAATTCCACAAACTCCTCCGTCAATTTATTTTTCTTTGTTGCTTTTCATGTCACCTTCGGTCGCCTTCGCAATCACTTCTGAATTTGAGAATGAAATAAAAAACCGTCGAATTCCTTTCAATGAAAAACTAAAAGTCTAAAAGGAATTTTTGATGAAAGCTCCCCATGTACTAATTTTACTGTTCATTCAGACAGAATTATCTGTTTAAATATTTGGGAAAAGTGAATTCAGAAATGAACGGTCACGACAGAGTTAAATGGTGATTGGTTGAAGCAAAATTCATTCAAACTCAGAATGAAAAAAATTATAAACTTTGAATTCCGTAAAAACGGTCAAAATAAAATGGCCGCCGTATTTTTGGATTAATTATTCGCTGGAAAGTCTGAGTGAATCCCAATGTATGCAAATTCTCCACCCCGCGATTGAATAAAACCTCAAATTACTTCCCCCTCCCCTTCGCCCCTTCACTGCAGCGATCTCCCTTAAAAAAATGATTGTAGAAAACCAATATGGACGCGTCTGGAGAAGACATAACCTCCCTCGGGCGACCCTCATTAATACCCTTCGAGCGCATGCAGAAACCGGACACAACACTCACCGAACCGGAAGTCGAGCTCGAAATCGATATTTTTGAACGGTTTCAGCGAACGAGTGCACTTTTCCTCCCTCCCGGTTGGCAAGCCCTGACGACCTTGGAAGGTTTTTGAAAAGGTATTTGTCAAACGCACATGGGAATTTTCGTGGAAGAATAGTTCGCTTTGAATTGCGTAAGAAGGTTCCAATAAATAGGAATGACGGGGGCCCAACGTTTAATTCAACCGCGAATTTCCTCCGTTTCATTGGATCGAAAACCTAAAATGTCGCGATTTACTCTCTGCAGTGTGTTTGTTGTACTTTGCGTCCTGCAGGTAGGCTATTATTCTCAATTTCTGTGTATATGTCGTTCGCCGGAATGGCAAAATGGTTCAAATTAATTACAATAATAAAACTAATAATATACTGAGCCTCTATTGCGCCCGCAGGCCTTAGAGGTGGAATCTTACTTTAATTACAGTATACAATTATAAACATTACAAACTTATACAATTACAAACATAATGTATTACATTTACAGTATGATATTAATAAAATAAGATTGGGACTGAGTGGCTTTACTCTCAGATAATGCCAGAACAATTATAAATAATACTACTAAACCAATACTAAAAAGACTCATAAAACTAATGGAGTTCCAGTGGGTACTATATGAGAAAAGAATCCATCCAGAGATTTAAAAACCGATACTATTACTCCAACGAATAGGAACAAATAAAGATAATTAATTAAATACTGTAGAAACAAAATATTATATAATCAGGTTAAAATAAAGTTAGACACTATATAAAAATAAAATTGGGTACTGTACAGAAATAAAAACATATAAAAAATAAAATTAATTATACATTTTAGCTAATTACATTTTTTTTCTTTTCAACAGTACGTTTGTGCCCATAAGGACTGGGAAGCCGAAGCTCACGTCCAGGAATTCGACGGCGCTGATGAGGTAATTGAAATTTCACCCCTTTTTAACGCTGCAGTGAATTCAAAGTTGGAATGTTAAAGGGGCTCATTGCAAAAAGTGTTTTTTTTGGGACGTTTATTTTAAATCAGTGATGGCCAACCATTCATAATATGAGGGCCAAACTTGAGTTTGGTGTAATTTCGCGGGCCACAACATAAAAATAGTCTATTTTCCGAAAGATAAGAAAGAATTTAATGATAATAATATAATAATACATTTTCCCTATTTCGCACAAAAGCATTTGGGGTAAATTATACAATTACATTGAGACACTGTTACAAAATACAACCCAAAATACATAAATTACAAATTTCTGAGGAAATCATACACATTTTTTATCGGTTAAAAATAGTGTTGTAATTTTTACACAATTTTAATACTTAAATGTTTTAATGTTAAAACGTATAAAAATGAAATTAATAACTTGAAAGTAAAAAAATAAATATCATAGAAATTAAATAACGCACGGACCACATGCAACACCTTCACGGGCCGTAGGTTGGTCATCACTGCTCTAAATCATTCCTCACTCGAACAATGCACCTTTCCAGAAAGTTCAGTGAGGGGACGAAGGGGAGAGGCGGGGGGGGGGGGGAGAGAGAGAGACACACAGGGCGGCCATTTTACTCAGAAGAAACAAACAAAAAACAATTTTGCTTTGAAAGAACTAAAGCTTTGGCTAATCCTTTCGTTGTCTCATCGCTTTTATCCCTTTTATTCGCTGTATTTAAAGGGTTTTTTTTTCCGTTTGGAAAGAAACGTATGAATTTGTTTTGTTTTTTTTTTATAATTTCATCAAAAAGACGGCGAACCGGTCGGGCCTCCCTTTAAAAAAATCTCCAGACTCAATTAAAAAGATTATTCTCCGGGGATGATTCGGGTAATTGGTAATTTGAGTGAGAATCAACCCCTGTCACTATTTTTACGTTGTTTAAATCCATTATTTACGCCTTCTTGTCATGATTTTTTATTTTTCTTGTTCTTTTCTCTCTTTTTTTTGTTGTTTCGACTAATTAGCTCGGAGGGTTCTTTAGGGAATATCAGTTCTCACCATCTTCTCAGAAATGTTCTCGCACAGGTTCTCTTCGTCTCACCTCCAATGCGGATTCGGTTGGGGGTTGAAATTCAAATGTGCCCTCGTTTGGGGGGGAAGGCATCCAACAGAAAAGTGCTGACGGTCCGATGGCCGCGAGTGAAGGGACGGGAGCCCATTGACTGTATAAAAAGAGGCGGCCGTCATTTGGGCATCCGAAAACACCGAATCGGTTTCGGGTCATTTCCTTCCTCGTAATTCACGTTAGTGAGGCAGCCGAAACCACCTCAGGTTTCCGTTCCTGATTTATTGCGTCAAATTCTAGAAAATTTTCAACGTCTAACTCACCGAGAAAAAGAAAGAAATCTTATTAGCCGGCCAGAAGTCGCATTTAATCAGCCGTAATAATGTGGTATTAAAACGGGGCCAAAAAATTTCCGCTCTCAATTGTGGGATGAACCACCCCCTCGGGGTGCGTTCGGTCTGGCTCATAAATTCAGAATTCCCTTTGATTTATTAGCGTGGCCACCTATTCGCGGCTCTTCTTCCTCCACCCCCCCCCCCCCGCACCCCCTCGATAATTAACCCCCGCATTCGCTCACGATGAAAAGCAAACGCTTTCGGTAATTATGTCATCAAATTAACCCCAAAGCGGGGGGTGTTAACCATCCCCTTCGACATAAAATAAGATTTCTTATACTTTTCAAAGGAATCTTCCGCTTCTCTCCCCCGTTTCCGGCTTTGGGTTTACAACCCTGTCCTGATCGGCCGCCGAAACTTCTTCCTGTTGCTCGTGGGAGAACATACAAAATAATTTTCGCTTTGAATAGGTAAAGGATTTCTCAGCAAAACTCGAATGGAAAACTTTTTGAGAATGGCACAATCGAAAAGTGAGTTTACCTTTAGTGAGAAGAGAAACGGAGAACCCCGAGCAAACCGCAGCGAAATCTAGTTTTCTCTTGTAGTAGTTTCGCGAATTTTCCCAGACGAGTTCTTCAATTCAATCGCACTTAGGAAACCTATTGGAATTCACTGACCCCTTTCTCTCCCTCCCCCACCCCCTCCCCCTCTCTCTCTCTCCTTCTCTCCGAAATGAGCGGTTTAAAACAAATGAAGTTAATCCCGTGCGCGTGCGTCATTTGCTTTCACAGTTGCAAATTTAAATTTTCAGTAAAATTATCTCCCATCGATTTTCTTCTTTAATCGTCCGTTAATTCCCCGACTTAACCTCAAATATTTCGGTCACGAAACGTCTGCTTTCCCTCATTTTTCCCTCTCGCAACAACAATTCCAACAAAGCCTTCATCGGAAAAGGTTCCTAATTTTTTAATGTCGAATTGAAAACTTGTCCGAGTTCCTCGGAGACTCCCTCCCCTCCGCCAAACCGCCCCCTCTCCCGCCCGAAACACTCTCCCGAAATTCGATCTGGAATCGCTGACGGTTGGTCAGCGAACACGCGCCGTCTTCCGACAGCGCCGAGTAATCAGAGGAAACCTCCGGTGAATAAATGAAGAAGTAAAAATTCGCTTTTGGGAATTTCGTGTAATTCCTTAATCGCGTGACTCAGTCAAGGGAAGAAAAATTAGACGAAAACTAATGGGATACGGGGAAGAAGCACAAAAATTTGAAAATTTGTCATAAATTTAAACAAAAACCAACTGCTAATTTTTGAAAATGGATTTTCCGCGAAAATAATCAGATGAAATCCTTTTGATTCGGCCGAGCTTTTCTGCCCTCTCGGCCACCGCCATTTTGAATAAAGATGGCGGCGCCAATTGCATCCCGCAATGACAAATTGGGGCGAGAAGAGAACACAGAGCAGTGTATCGGTGTCGACAATGGACGGGCGATAGTCTCCGCATAATTAGACGAGGAGCGTTCACTCCTGGCGGCTCAAATGACTGCCTTATCTCCGAGTTTTATCTCCAAATAAATTGGGAATTTCGACACTGTGGTGGGGACACTCCGTTCGGGTTTTTGTCGAAAATTTCTTTGCCGGCTCCGCTCCCCCTTCGGACACCACCGGCTTTAATTAGTTCCCCGAGAGACGGAAAATCATTGCTGTGAATTTATGTTTTCGTCGATAATTAGATCATTATATTGGAAAAACTGAGCGCGGGACTTCATGAATATTTACGAGCGAAGTTATTTATCATTGGATACTCTTTTATTTATTTCTTCTCCCACCCGAAAGAGTGCGTGCACGCGTTTGTTCACACCGTCGCCCCATTTGTAATTAGCGTCATTAATGATGACGCGGCTTATCTTTTTCGGTGAACGTCCGCCACCTTTTTTTATTTACGCAAATTCCACGTTACTGAGAATCCGTAAATGGATCGTCTTAGAGATTAGCGGTAATCTTTTCAACGGATGGAAAAGCCATCAAAATTAACGAATTATTCTTAATTACGAATCGTTTTTGCTTAATAGTAAAAGTATTTTGACAATACAAAATTTTATAGTTTCTTAGTTAATTATTTTACAATAGGATTTTATTTTGTATTATTTAGTTATTAATTGCAGTAATAATAACATATTTTTCGGCATTAAAAAAAATATACAAAATATAACAATTTGAATAAACTTATAAAGTTAAATAAAACAATAAAAAAATCACAATATAAATATAACAAATAATATATAATAAGTTTATAAATATAATATCCAACTAAATAAACCAATATAACTTTTTCTTGATACTGTCTTAACACTCTTATTTAGTTCTATTATAAGTAGGTATTATTACTACTCTATAATTCTAAAGATAAACTCTCAAGTTTCTTCTGTTATTTTATTAATGTTATATTTATAAATGTGAGGACAAGTATTTTAATGAAAGCCAATGAAATTTCACTTTATGCGTAACTCTTGGGTGGAATTAAAAAAAATTTTATACTGTCGAAATACTTTTGAGCGCTACTGTATATTTCAGCTGAATTGAACGTATTGCTGAGCTTATTTTCTTTGAGAATTTGTATTCAGTTGTGATGTGTTGCTCACTTTAAGCAACGCTCAGCCTCTGAATAAAATGATTAACTACCTAATTAACGAAACTCTCAGATGATATCTTCAAGAAAAGTCTCACAAAGAAATTAATATGGGACACTTGAGGAAGAACCAGTAAACGTCTTTCGGAGTAATTTACGAGCGATTTCCCCTTTGGCTTTGGCTAACGAACGGCCGCGCAACCCTTCAGAGAAGGCCTCCCCGCCAGACTTTACCTGCGTCTCATGCGAATGGATGAACCAACCGGTCGGGAGGAAACCAAGAAAAATAATTCTGAGAGGTTTTTTTTTAATTGCGTCATGAAAGAAATTTAATCGATCGCTCGAACCAACGAAGCGAATTTATCGGCTCGAACGGCTTTGACGAGATGGCCGAAATCCGATTTTTGTTTGGAGTCGAAAACGGCCGATGGCAGGAATTGCCCCGTGGCTGAACCTGTACCTTCGGCCTTGTCAGACATGGGCCGTGTGGGCGTTTGTGTGCGGGTAATGATATAAATTATGCGGAGTAACGTCAGTCCATATCAACATCAAACAGAATTTTCTGTACATTTTTTAGAAATTTTTCTAATGCAAAAACAATATCTGCTGATGGCAGTTGACCATCGAAAGATTGAAAGAACTTCTTGGATGAAATCGACAGCGCAGGCGGTGACTCAGAGCAATGGCGAAAATGGTCATCGTGGCGACAGAAAGCGGTTGAGAAGGGTAAAAATAACGAGGAAGATAGTCACCGGAAGCGGAAACACCAGAGATAAGCAAACTCTGCTGTGGTCGGGGGTAAAATCCTGAAGAAAGACGGCGAGAGAAAGGAGGAAACTTATTTGAATGCTTTTCAGTCCCGGCTCTAAATTTTTTATTTTCACTCTTTTGCTTTTTATGTGCTGCGCCCACCACAGTGGCAAACAATTAACTAAATGTTGAATTATAAATTAATGCGGTTTTACGGCTTCCCTTAAAAAAAAACTCCCACTGCCCTAATAATGGCGCTCTTTGGAGTGTTACCTACAGAAACATCAAATCCTTGTGGACGTGCGTTACGTCCAAAGATACTAAATCCTGTATGGGTTTGAAAATAACCATGCATTTCCTTTTTTCTGCGTTAATTTTTTGAGCCAACACGCATAATGTTTGTCAAGTTCAAACTGTCGCGCCATGAGTTCCCGATGGCGACAAAGTGCCTCCGATGTTGTTCGGGACACATTGGTGACTTTTTTAACGCCCTCACCTAAGCGACTCCCGCTCGGGAAAATTCGCCAAAAATATACCATTTATGGAATGTAAATGTTTGCCTCGATTGCAGGCAATTCCCATGTAGAAACTCTTTAAACTTTAGTAAACAAAATGCGTTCTCCGAATCCTCTCATTTATAACGCAGCACTCGGGGATAGTTTCAGAAGGATATTTCGACCCGAGTAATCGTAAATCCATATTCTGTGTTTCCATTTTCCGGCTTTATGCATTCGGGTTATCTTTGACAATGAGAGATGTTTTAACGCTGCAACAACTGTTCTTGGTTAATGTGATTGCCCTCAGATACCTTCAAATTCCCACCATTGAAACTCTTTTTGTACTTTCCATGCAGTAAATTTGCTCTCTTCAAGAGTACACAGGACAACGGCGGTGGCAAAGCAATTCCAAATTAATATTAAATTCCGTTGGAACCACTTTTCCCCTTTTTTCCTCCCCATTGTTTATTCATTATCGCTAAATGTTGGGTGCAAAGAGCAGCTGAGGAATTTGTAGACAGTTTTAAAAAGGATTTTCATTATAAAGGTTAAAAAGAAATGTAAAAAAAGTGAAAGTTCTTTAGTGAAAGAGTCATTTAATTGGAGCATTTCTTGTCTCCCCCCACCCTTTTCCCACCTCCTCCCCTTTTCTTCAATCCCCGAAATATAACCTGAGCGGTGCTCATCTTTAAATTCAACACAAGCAACCGGTGATCGATGCTGGATGGAGTTCCGGTTGTTATGGCCATCATTTACCCGTGACACTAACACGGTGTCTTCAATTGATTTTTATCTTAATTGACTCTGTTCGAACGCCCCCTTTTTGTTTTTAGCTCTCTTCAATTTATTTTTATTCCTCCACAACTCAGAGTAAACTTCACATTTATTTCTCCCGCCTTAACAAGTTTGTTTGGCCCGGGTTCCCCCGCCCCTCCGAATCAACATTTTAAACAGTCATTAATTAAATAAAAATGTAGCAGGAATGTTTCTTCATTTGCATATGCAGTCACTTTTAAAACATAGTGATGCATAGATACGCCGTTACTCCATTTTCTGGCCGTCGTCCCACGGTCCAATTCCACCTTTTGCCCGAATTGGCTTGTTTTTTCGCCCCCAACCACCCCATATTCATAACCGAGGAGGGTTTGGCCCGTTTTTCTTGCTGCTGCTGAACCACCCTTTAAGTACACGAACGATGCAGCCAAGACTTTAGCGGTCTCCGGTCCTCTAAGAGAGACGTGAAGGCGGCCAACTTTTCTAAATGTATTAAATTTCCTAATGAAAAGATCTGGCACAGAAGCAAAGACTTGAAAATGTTTTGGACGCGACTTTTAAATTTACTTAGCAAATAAAGCAGTACGTCAGGAGCTATTGCGCCCCGACAGTCTAATCGCGAACCTTCTCTTAATAAAAGACTTCCTCGATATGCACTTGGAAAGAAGTTTCCCGTTGAAGGTCCCATAAAAACGGGAAATAAACGCTCAAAGTGCGCTGCATAAAATTAGAGTAAACGTGACGGTTAAAAAGCTGTTGCAAATGGCGGAGGTTGGGCGGTGGCGGCATTCCTTTGAATTTCTTCATCGGAGTTTCCTTTGGCCCGAAATGGTTTTGCGGAGGCAGCGATCTCCGAACCGTTTTTATGTGTGTTTTACTGACGGCCCGGCAACGAGTTGCTCTTCCATAAATAAATTTTTTCATTAAATTGGGGAAATTTTAAACGTTTTCGAAACGGCGGTCGATTACGTGATATAAAAATAAATTATTCCTTCTGGTTTATTACAGGAAGCCCCCATCGTCATTCTCGGCAGACACGAAAGAAGCTCGAAATCCCGCAAACCCGGTAAGTCTCTCACTGTCGACTTTTAGACCGACGTAACCCTTCCCTTAGTGCAAAAGGCCAAGAAGGGAAAACTTTTCCCCCCCTTTTTAACGGATTTTCCATCAGAAATCAGTCGCGCCCGGCATAAAAAGGTGGGAAAACTCACGGTTTAAACCGGACTATAAAATTTTCTCGGAAAATGAAAATATGAATTATTAACGTTTTTATTTCTTTTTCCGTTTCTTAACCCTTTCATCCCTATTTACATCAAATATTAAACATCGATGAAAGTTTCAGTTATTTTTCCCTTTCAAAATCTAAATTAATGCTAAGGAACATCTGACGCACGAGGAAACTCGGTCAAAATACTGAGAATTCTAATAGTTTTTAACGGTGTTGCTGAGAGCAATTGCTGAACACATCGATAAAAATCACTCGTAAAAAGCATAAAATTGTAAATTTATTAAAAGTAAAGGGTGAGGGGGCGGAGGAGGGGGAGATTAGACAAGAAACCCGAATTAAGAATTTAGAAATTAATTAAGAATATAGAATCCGAATTAAGAAATTGAATTTTTTATTTCGAAAGGCTCCCAAATAATTTAGAAATCCTCGTTCCCGGAGGAGAGTTTTCGTTTTATAATTGTTCGGGCGCTTCATTTTCAATTTGCATTTCAATTTCAGTAAAAAGAGACTTCATTCTAAATACCGCTCGCCCAGGTAATCCTCAAGTTTTTCGGAATTGATCAAAGCCCCGGGAAATTTCTGAGGGGAAAAGTGGGCAGACATTTTCCCTCCGGAGGGTTGTGCCGGGTCATTTCGTGCGCGGGGCATCGCGTGCTCTCCTGTGTATGCAAGCACACACAGACCTAAATTCTTCCGAGGTTCTAATCCGATCTGACATTAACTGATACTAAACGGTTGATTCAATGCGACGCAATCGCCGGCCGGGGAGCGGAATTTGATTTTGTTTCGTCGCTTCGCCAACTGATAAAACTTCGCTCGGGACGTAATTAAAATTGAGGATGAAAACAAAAAAAAAAAGAGTTTTAATGAGTGTAAAACTGGTGTCAACCAAGATCAGTATCGGGCGAGGCTTTGGTGGTCCCTAACTCATCCTTATTTAAAGCGGAATGAAATTTTTCTAATCTTCTTTTGACACTCCTTGTTGTGCCCGCTATGAATCAAATGGGTTTAAGGGTTTCGAAATGTAAACCCTCGTTATGTAGTGTTATGCGTAGCGCTCGGGGGTGTGAAGGAGCATCCCTCTTCGCATGAGTTCACCGCCTTTCGAATGATGGGGGTTCAACCGCGGCCCAAAAAAATTAATTTCGAATAATTGATTAGATTTTATTATTTAAACAAACGAGTTCCCGTCGTCGTTAAATTCAAAACGTAAATAAAAAATAAAAATTAAAACTCTCGGACCTTCTCCATCTTTAACCCGGATAAGCATTCCCTCATTATTTTCAATTTTTTTTTTTAAAAAGGTAAAAACATAATGAAAATTCTGAATAAATCCTTTCGTAAATGTCGTCCTTGAAGCCTCGGGGATCTCGAGAATGGCATAAGAAATTAGATGAGGGAAAAAGAGATAAAGAAGGGAAGTGGGGGCGAAGAGGAATGGGGGGGGAGAAGGAAAGAATAGATTTCTTAAGTACTTTTTGATTTTAATTTTGATTTGTCCTTTGACTGCATCCGAATCGCTCCCCATCTAAGGGTTTCTACGCTGCACCGAAAATCAGAAAAACCTGTGCTATGAAATTTATTTTGGAGCGTCCTTTGACTTTTTCAATATTAAAGGAACAGCGGGATGCCTCTGTTTTGAGAACATGTTATAAGAAAAGAAATCGTTATTGGCTGACCTATGGAGGCGGAGGCCAAGCACTCACTTAGGGTTTTGTAAAGGGATGAATTTATCTGAGTTTGGCATCCCTGGGGATGAAACAATGCAATGAGTGCTTCGCTAATTCAGAGGGTTTACGATGCCGATAACCCAATAATCAATAAATAAAATCATGTGATGTCGAATGGAATAACTTTTTATAAATGTAAAAACATATAGAAAGACGTCAAAAAGAATAAAACAACCATTCGAGCTCATCAATCACTTGGGGCGTTGTCAGCGAAGACGTTAATGATTATTAAAAACGTAGCTTTCTCATTCCCTTTGTCACTGCTGACTAAAATCAATTTTTCCATCTTATTGCCAATGCTCATCTCTCTCGCGACTTTTCCTTCTCACCTTTTCCATTTTATTTCCCCCAAAACAAACTGAGTGAAAAGGGTGACCACTTGTAAATCTCTTTCGGACGAGGGTCTGCGGTTTTTATTTTGGGGGCTGAGGCGGCATCAGAACACCGGCAATTGACCTCGTGGCAGATCCCGACTTTGTGCTCCCCTCACGGAAATGGGAATTTAGCCGCCCATTTCGTGGTTAGTTAATCCTCCAGATCCGATCAATCGAGTCATTACGTTAACGAATTTTAAATATCAACGGTTCCTTACGTGTTTCTATTCAGATTGAGGGGATGCTCGGCCTCACAGCTAAGACTCAGCAGTTTCCATTGTTATCACTCTTTCCAATAAAATGCAGCGGCGTTTCAGAACTGCTGATAAAATATCTGGGTTCGAATTACATATAATGGAACGATCAATTATACCTCCACGTGGAGAATTTGTTCCCCGAACGCCATCATTTTTCTCAGCGGAAGATTCGGTTCTGTCAGTGTTTTTACACATATCCCATTATGTATGCATGCAAGAACGGGTTTCCCTTAGCTCTCGGAAAGGCGCCACACACGTTTAAAGGACGGTGCGATGCATTAGTGTGAGAACAACGCTCAGGTACGGATCCTGCATGAAGGATTAAAAACCGATTGGTGGGAATTTATTTGGAGAAATGGCCCAGGTAGTCCGCTTATTAATAAAGCATCGGTATGAAAATGAGAAATGGCGTTGAGAAGCGGGTTTAAAAGTGTAATCATGTTCCCCGATATAGATCTCCCGTGTTCGATGCTCTACCCCCCACCAGAAGGGTTGATGAACGCCAAACACGAAGGCCTTTCAGAGGTCTTCTGGGTGTAAATGCCCTCCGCTTTCCCTTCTCACGGCCATTTCGCCTCTTTCTTTATACCAAGAAAGCAAATACTGCTCTCCCTAAATCCCGAAATTCAGTTAACGGGACGTGAGGATGGAGTGGCATTCGCTGCAAGGAGCCGCCGAAGAACAATCCAGAAACTTCCAGAGGTGTCTTTTAAAGCAACCCTTTTTTAATAAATCAAAAAACACTTTTCGATTTTCATTGCGTCATAAACACATCGCTTTTCACTCTTTCTTTTCCATTAAAGTTATTTGCATTCAAATTTGACTTCGATTTCCTCTGTCTGCGTATTCTTTAAAGAAAAACGTGAGGAGCAAACTCCGAAGAGAAAAAGTCGCATAAATCACATTCGCGGGCCGTTTGCTAATAGGTTTTTAAAGCGTTTCTCTTATTGTACCGTCGGGGGGAGAGATTAGGGGGGGGGGGAGGGGGAAGGGCAGGGGGTTTCCCACCGCATGAGGCAGACTTCAATTTGGGTGGCACCTTCAACAACCGCGTAGTAAATTTAAATAAAAATCTAATAACAAATGCAAAGCGGGTTTAATAATATTTAAGGCCGAGTGTAATTGAGTCGCGGGGCTTAATGAATGCACCGTTGCAAAGACGCCCTCGGAGTCGGCCCGAGAAGAGGAGTTCACCTCCAGCCATCTCTGGCCGAGGAAGAAAGCGAAAAGAAGATTCGACGGCCCGAATGCACTTAATTAAGTCATTAAAATAATTTTTTTGTGTAGGAAGCGAATAACGAAATTATTTGCGAGGGCCGAGCTCTCGTGTGAGGATAAACAGAGGCAAAAGCACTCCATGTGGAGTCCATTGGGAGTCCGACAGCAGTGCTCGAAGCCATCGAAACGGGGACGTCCTCGTGAGAAACCCATAAAACTCGGCCCGGGATCATTATAATCGTAATTATTATCCGAAAACGGAGATTGACTCAAAAGAAAAGATGTAAACTCCGCACGGAGGGAATCGTCTTTCACACAATCCCTTCGACAAAGCTTAGAATAATTAAGGGAATAAATATTAACGAAAATTAATTATTTCACAGAAGAGCGCTCTTAGATCACGCAGCCATTGATCCTTTACTTAATTAATCCAAGAATAATTAATTATCGGATAACATAATTTATTTATCGATTGAGCGGTGTGGGGGGAAATCTTTTCTTTGTGGATTTATTTATCCCATTTTTTTACCACTTTTTTCGGAGGTCACAGAAAGTCTTCTTTTCTGTAGGGACCAATCAATATTTAAGACTTTCTGCTTCCACGTATACATTTTCCTACAGATAAGAAACACAGTAAACGATACTTACTGACTGACTTCCGAATGGCGGCTGCCGGCTGAAAGCAAAAGAAAATATATTTTAGAAATGGAAATGAGCGGGAGGTTGTTATCACTTTGGGGGAAAGGGTTGAAATTGGTTTCAGTTCTACAAAAGACGGGACGAATCCGTTACGGCCGCGGAACGACAATCAGATCAGTTCATTTGAGAAATAGTGGGCGGGTGACGTTAATTTGTGATGAGGACGTGTTTTTGGGGTTGACCCGACGAGGGGTTGAGGGTGAGTTTCAATGACGCAACTCTCCAAAGTCTATAAAGTAGCTAAGATTCATAATACATTCTCCAAAATGATTAAAAATTTTTAAAATTTCTATTGAGAAGAACTGTAAAAACATTTTAAAAAAGCTTTCCAAACAAATTTATGTGCAAAATGATTAAACTTATAATTGAATTTCTGACATTTAAATTTTGTTTTTAAAACGGTTTAAGATTTCATTTTAAGAGCAAACATTTTATTATTATTATTATTTTCAATTTGGAAAGTAAAAGTCCATTTCCTGCTTTTATAAGAATTTAATCAGTAACAGTAACCTTTTCTTCGAAATTACAAGTTCAAGCAGTCATTACCAGAACCTTTAACCATCTGAGACCGTCGAAGACTCCTTATTTTCATGTGGTGCTACCCTCTGCTCCCCTTCTTACCCTTTCTCTGGAGCTTCCGAACTCCCCTCTCCCCTCGGACATTCTCACGGCAATGACCCACACCCGAACTCGCGGTGCTTTCATCGTGGAAACAAAGAAAAAGCCATGAAAACGTCACCTTCAGTAGACTAATAAATAAGTAAACAGAAAAGGAAAATAAGAAATTAGAGTTGCAAGCCATGTACTCGAGAGCGTAGACTTATTAGTTACGGTTATTTTATTTCTAACGCATAAATCTTCCCGCTAATGCCAAACATTTCAGGTATCTTTAGTCTGCTTCCCAACCGGAGAGGATTAACTTTTGTAAACAAACGAAACCGTTTCGTCAACGACTTCCGCGTTGGATCCTCCAGGCTTTGTTTCAGTCTGAAGGACAGACGGAAAGACAGACAAACGTCTGTTCTTTGGTCAGTCCGTGACAAAGGCCCACTTTCTTCGATTCATTGCTGAATCCCGCCTTCCATCGGCGGTAAACAGCGAAAAAAACAAACAGGAGACAAAGAAAAATATGGCGGAATTAGAAAGTAAAACAAAAGTCCCTCCTCGGAGACTTTTTATAAAGTAAAACTTTTCCTTTAAGAGTGAGGGCTCCGAGAGAACATTTCTTGATGTGGGATCCCCGAAGGGTGGAAGTTGCTAAGGAGAGCTCGAGAGATATCGCTGGAGCCCAAAGGGTTGGGAAACTTTTAGTGAAAAAATTTTTGGGGAAAAGTGCTGTCGGATCGGATTTCGGAATCCGCTCAAGATGGAGGACTTGCTCAAATTCAATTGCCCCGCCTTGTCTGAAAACAATTTGAAAATTGCTTGGGATCCGGCCCGAACCTCATTGGCTACCGGGGAATTCATCTCGGACAGAAGAGGATGTGTCCGCCAACGCAGACATTTTTTCTTTTTACAGCTTGCGATTGCGAAAGCGGAAAGGTTTCATAAGCCACCGGAGACGTATAAAGGAATTAATATACGCTAATACGATAATAGGGTTTTACGGTTCGGGTTCTATTTGAAACGGCGCAGTACTTCCGCCGACAGATTTCTGTGCTGCAGAAGTAATAAAATGGCTCCCCCGAGAACTCGCCAAGAATCGGGTGTGGGGAATCCATAAAACCGCTCCACTCGGGGCAATGATTATTCGGATTTGAGATCCCGAAGAACTCCGCCGGGATGAAAGAGCCGATTTATGCCGATTCGGTGTTACATGCTGTCGTTGACCTTGAGCAGTTCTTCAGGTCAGGGAAACACCGAAAACCTACCAACCTGATGAGGGACCCACAGCCAATTATTTACACTCGGTTAGGGCATATTATCAAAGGAGCACTTTAAGAAGATCTTTTCCACGTAAAAGTTTATAAAGACTTTCACGGGAGGATAAAAGTCATTTCATAAGAAAAAAAAATTAAAAATCCCGAGATGAAAAATTTTCTCTTTTCTTTTTAATTAGTCAACTTCTCAACGTTCTTGTAATTATGAGTCAACTTTTTAATTTTGACTGCATAATTTTAATTAATTATTTCTTTCCCTCTCAACATTTTCAGCCTGTTTATAATTACGAATCGCAATTACAATATGCTTGAGACATTAGGGAAGCTCCGGAGGACTCGGATGTCTGGCGATGGGTAGCGATGGGTAGCCTATGTTCTCTTCTCCCGAGAAGGCGGATTAACGCGATCGCTTTTAGACATTCGGGGAGGAAATCTTCGGAAATGTTTGGCAAATTTCAGAGAAAATTTTCTCTGAATGGAGAACTGATTGTCGTTCAGTTTCACTATTTAGACGCGAGGGGATAAGAAAGCAAATCAAAAACGACATTTTGGTTTTAATGACACGATTGCTTTTCCACTTCCCTACGAATCCTCTCTCTCTCTCTCTCTCTTTGTCTCCCTAATGTGTGCGTCATGAAAGGAACATAATCTCAAATTTATAATCTCTCTTTGACTTAACCTAATCTAGTTTCAATCTCACCGTGGCAATTTATTATTGCGGTGATGCGAAATTTTCACCCTCATCATTCCCTCTCCCTCTGCGGAATTATGCAAAATTACAATATACCTTTAGTCGCGAGTTACATTCATGCAAATTACATTAAACTGGACCGAAATTTATAATTAGCGTTAGAATGGAAATGGAGAGAAAAGGGATTCGGGGCAATTCATCCGAATGGAGAAGGAACTCGACGAAGTTTTCGGGCGCGAGTTTTTAATCGTTAGCATATTGTCTCCGTCTCCGAAGCAGAAGAAAAATTTCTGGCTTGCGGGAAAGCTGCGATGGAAACTCGAGCGACAGTGGAAACAAACATTCGTCGCACTCGAAAGAAAATTCGAGCGGCAGATTTTAGTTTTCATTTGCCGGAACGAGAGCTCTTCAAATTCAGTTCATAAACTGGCAAACATCCCGAAATAGACGGGAAACTCTGAGGGGATGAGTTTTTGGGGGTGGCGCAATGGGCTGAGTGTTTCGTGGCAGAAGAGTGCTTCATGGAAGAAAATTCCATGTTCCGAAGGTTTATGAAAATTTCAGGTTGTTTTTGCTCTTTTTGAATGATGTGAATGCCTACTCATACTTTTAGGAGACAATCTTCTGCCACTCCCTTAGAAATAAAGTCGGGTTGTCTGCCTGCAGTCAATCTCGACAATTACAAACATACCGAATCCAACAGAAGCAAAAACAAACATAACAAACGGACAGACAACAAAGAAAGCGCCGATTTAGGACAGAGATCCAAAAAATAGGCTTTGGATTAACAACAAAAGTAGTTGTTTATGTGAGAAGCTTTTTAAAATTAATTGGAAGAACAAATGAATTTAGCTACACCCAAGAACAATTAACGTTGACCAGATAAAAGAGTTGAATAACTGAATAGGAGGCTGCAAGATAACTGCTGGAAGCTCATCTCGGCTTACACGTCCTTGTTCTGAATATTATGTAAAGCGAAACAACCCTTATTCCCCACTCCACCCGCCCCAATTCTCACTTTGTCCTTTTCCTGATTCTTCCTTCTAGGAGTTGGAGAAGAGGCCAGTCAATGATCACCCACTGTTTCGGCTTTTGTTTTCAATTTAATATTTTGAAAAAACAAAACCTCCCCCTCTTTTCCCCCCCTCCCGTCGGAGGAAAATCACAAGTGCAAACTCCATTTGAATGGCGACTGGAAACGTGACGGGAATTCGGGTTCTGAGGTGTCCGAATCCCGAATCCGAAAGCTCACTCCGTTCCCTTTGCTCCGACTTTTTTATTTTTCCCAAAAGAAAAACCATTTAGTCGTATTACACCGGTCATTTTGTTATTGTTCCGTGAGCAAACACAAATCTTTGGCGGATTGTATTCGTACAAATATATGTTTGTAACGAATGTAAATGAAA
This sequence comes from Brueelia nebulosa, assembly GCA_028293925.1. NCBI lineage: Eukaryota > Metazoa > Arthropoda > Insecta > Psocodea > Philopteridae > Brueelia > Brueelia nebulosa. The sequence goes on along the minus strand of JAQIBA010000006.1, from coordinate 2,571,414 downwards.
GGCAAACACGATCGTAGACTGGAGAGAAGTGAACAGCAAGCACAAAACAAATCAATCCGCGCATTTATAAAATTCCTCCGCCACTTGACGCTAAACACAAACATGGGAGCACAGTAAAGTACATAAAAAGTACATTTACAGATGATGTATGTCCACCGATAGCGTTTACAACTCCGCCATCTATAATTCTAAGAATTTCTTTTTATTTCCACATCTTTAATAAACACGACTTCCGTTACGCGTTAATTCCCATAGCTTTCAGCTTTTACTGGAAAACTTTCCAGCGGTGTTGATTATTTACCAGAAATCTGCCAAACAACCTAAATATTAAATTGACATTTAGAAATGTGTATATCAGTGATGGCCAACCTTTGATAATGTGCGGGCCAAAGTTGAGTTTGGTGTAATTTCTTGGGGCACAACGTCAGCAAAAATTAAATATGGATTTTCAATATTGGTTTTTACTCTTTCTTCTCATTTTCTCATTTTCTCATTTTCTCTTTTTCTCCTCTTTTCTTTTTCTAATTTCCCCCTTTTCTCTTTTTCTCCTTTCTCTTTTTCTCATTTCCTCATTTTTTTCTCTTTCTTCTCATTTTTTCTCTTTCTTCTCATTTTTTCTCCTTCTCCTTTTCATTTTATGCAAGCAGTCCTTTTGACTTCTATGACAGAATCTAAAAAAGAAGGGAAACCCAAAGTGTTTACTGGAATTCAAATGGAATCGAAAGCGATTCATTTAACATTGAAGTTATTCTCCCATTGAAAGTTATTCTGATATTAGAATAACCCTTTATTTAGAAATTAAAATGGACTAAAATCACCAAATACGTATGTGAATATAGGAATAAAAAGAGCGGGCCACATGCAACACCTTCACGGGCCGTGGGTTGGCCATCACTGGTGTATATTCTACGGAGCACCGATTTCTGTTGTATATTCTCCCGAATGGATAAAATATGCGATCAACCCATTAATTCTTCCTGTCCCTGCTCTTATAATTTTTCCACAAGTATTTACCGCGTGTTTTGTACTGTCCTTTCGCATGCGGTTCCTTTTCGGACCTCCTTCTCTGACATTATTTCACAGACAATATCGGATTCTGAAATAATCTCTGCCCGCAAATTCCTAAATGTGAAATTTAACTCTTAAAAATGTGGATGATGGCTTTGATGGGGAGAACAACGACTTTCACACTTGAGGAATATTTCGAGGGGGAGATTTTTTCACTCTGAGAGGGCGAATCCGTGTTTTATTAGTAATTTTGGGCATAGAAAACTGCACATGCGATCCAAATATATAAGTACGTTACGGAAATAAACGCGGAAAGGTTTCCTTATTTCCCTCTGCAATATATTTGATAAAACGCTCGCGATTACGTTTTGACTTTTTCAAAATGTTTCACTCTCATTTTTTTCTGACGGGGGAAAACTTTTTCGAGCTCTTTAAACTGTTTAAAATGTTGAAAAGGTTTGCATGGATTTTTTTTAAAAATGAGATTATAAATTAACCGATGCACTTTTTGAGTCGATTCGAGTTCTCATTTTTTCATGAGGACGAATGTAAAACGCAAAAGCTAATTTTTACTGTTCCGTGTCACGACCCTAAAGTGTTCGATATTGGCGTTACTTATGTTGCATCGTTTGAGTGCTTTCTTATCTGAGTTCGCACAAAATGACAAAATGGCTCTTTTCCCTTCGCCTCCTCATATCTGTGCTGTAGTTTTCCTTTTCGCTTTCTTTATTGCTGTTGGTTTAGTGATGTCCTCGAACCCTCCTGACGCAAAATCAAGTTCACTGGACTTTTGCTTTATCTGTTTCTCCCTCGTTCGTTTGAACTTTCTCAACATCTCTTATCTTTCACCACATTCCCATTCCACCGGTTTTGCGTTTTTTTCATTCGTTTGTTGGACAAATTAAACCCTTTGCGGTCGTATAAATTTGTGTATGGGTATCTACAGGTCGGAATTAATTTGTTTGGAAAGAGCAGCGATACATATACATAATATTCAGTAATATTTTATAATATTATAACAAGAAGGAATCTCTAATTACTCATAAATACAATTTAGAAAATATTCTTTCGTTGCACAACTTTTGTTTAGATTAAATTTTGTCATCTCCAATTGTATTAGTTGATGAAAAGGTTTAATAGAAATTCAGGAAAAGTTTAAACTGATAAGTATAAAGTATAAAGTGATACAGTATAAGATTCGTATAGTTCCTTGCTGTGGTGGCTGAGAGTATACATCCGACCGCAAAGGGTTAACGAAAACTGGATTGAGACTTTGGGCTATCTTGAAGCGATTTTCAAGAAGCATTTTTTAATTGAAAGATAATAAATTTTTAAAAAATTTAAACAAGAGATTTATCGTTGTTTTATTGCTGCGCTAGAGGATAACACGCAAATCACACGTGGAGAGAACCTTTCAAAAGGGGCGACTAAAACTGAGTCGACTTCCTCCCCCCCGTAACTCTCCCAAAGTAGGAATTAATCAATTAATGACAGTTTAAGTAGAAATATTAAGGACAGGTCGGCGGATGACTGATCGATGACTCGAGAGATGTTCCAACCACAAATCACGAGTTATTCTCCTGTCAGCTCATCACAGGCGGAGCCTTTTCCTCTTGGGTACCTCCGCTTTATTTATTTGTTTGTTTATCCTAAGAAAGGGTTTCGGGGCGAGATAAGCTAATAATGAGGCGGACGGTGCCTTCTTTCGCTCTCGGAGGCGATGTCTCTGACCCAGTGAACATGATGACGCATTCGAACGAGTAATTAAACATCTACGAGTGCATCCGATCCAATGCATCTGAAAATTTACACTTATAATGACGGAATGCTTTCGGCGTCTTTTACCATACGCTCGTCAGGAGAGTCTCGACATCCTTTTAACAAATCCACCGAATTAATTTTACCAACACTTTAAACAAATGTTTGCATCGTATAAAATTTTTGGGGTGCAGAGAAGGGCATGCACAATTCATTCAAATTAATTCAAAGTCGTCGACACAAAAAAGAAACTCGATTCTGCCGTTTTGCTGTCGACATCTTCTAAAATCAATACCCTTTCTGACGGACATTTAGAACACCAACCGAGATGCTAATGATATGAATATTTATGGCAAGTTTGATTGCATCTAAAGGAGTTTAATTATGTTATTTCTAAGGAGCAAAATATATGCGCGGGCTTGCCTCCATCGGGGAAGGATCCAGAGAAACCGACACGAGCAATTTCAAGGCAACGTGTCTGAATGCAGCGGGCGGGCAATTTTTCTGCTGCCCGAAGGCCTGCATGCCACATAATTTATGCGGCAATAAAAAGTAATCGCCGAACCCAGACGAAATCTCACGCATAAACACACTATCGGTAGGAGAGTTAAAAAAGCATTAATCGACAGCAAATTTGTTCCGTTTAACATCAGATCGGAGCCTTCCATTGTTGTCGAAATTCTAGAAAACCGTGATCAATCAACCTTTTCATTACTCAAAAGCTAAACATCAACTGTCATTGCTAATTTAATTTTTTACGAGGCGCTCACTTAGAAAAACTTATTATTTCTCCGGTCTCAGACCACCCGTCGGTTCCCTTTGCCGGGCATTCTCGCTAAGTAAATTCCGCCATTTTGATTACCGTTGCCCCTCCCCGAAGTAAAAGAAATTTGACGGCGAATGCACAATTGTGCCTTCCCTTTCTCACCTGTTTCTGTATCCTCTTCAATCCTTCTTGACTTTGGCGTGTACCGGATAAAAATACTCCGAATTTATCCATGATTATTGAAGTACTCCGCGAAACCGTCAATTCATCAGCCTAAGATGATGCCAACCGATGTTAAGTTGGCAGCGCTTAGCAGAAATGAATTTTACCCGCCATTTTTGAAATTCCTAACGCGCGAACGGTGCGAAAAGAAAATTTTGAATTTTTTGCTCGTGAAGAGATTGGTTTCCGAATTGTTTACTTGTATTTGACATTTGTTATTTTCTTTCAAACGACTGCAAAAATTTCAGTCAAATTTATGTAAGATTCTGTGACAAAAAGGAAACAACCTCCGTTTGAAAAGTTTTCCAAGAAACTCCCTTTCCGATTGCCTAAAGAAAAAGCTCTTCTTTGAAATCACTTCGGAAGGGAATATTTTTAAAAAGTCCCCTTCTCAGGTGAACATTTTATTGCCGGCGACTCACAACACTAAAGTGTATTAGTGTATATATTTCTCTTCTCCAAAATTTCCTAAAATTTCCTCGCCAATTCACTGCCCCGACTCGGTTTAAACCTTTTCGAAATCTTTACTTTCGATCTGGAAAATCATCTCGCATTTCATGTTAATTTGATATTTTTAGAAATTTTAGAAAACTTATAATTTCACCCTGGAAAATTTTCTTTTGAAGCGACTTTAATTAAAAATTTAATTGGCCTAAAACCGGAGCACTTTTCCCCAAGTTTTCTGCGACGCGAAAAATTCACTGCGGAGAGATGAAAAGGTTTTCCCGAGCAGTAACAATTATACTTTTCCAAAATAGCTACTTATCATTTCCGATTTTATGTGGCCATCTTGTGAAAAACTTTTAAAATAAGCATCATTTTCGTTGTCGCTATTCGAGATCTCCTGTTAAGGTTGTTTATGTTTGTTTTATAAGTTTGAGATGAGTTAAATAATTTGCTGTAATTTCGTGGGGGGAAATTTCAAGATGAATATTGTCGGAACAAATTATCAAAATTATTTTTAAAAATTACTTTTTTGTCTGGAGTGGAGTCTCAAGAGCCAAAGTCCTTGCCATTGGTAATTTCGAGCAAGAATTCAAAGACTGAATGAAATCCTGGTGAAGCATCCTTTCTCATGCCTTTCAGGGTTAAGGAAAGTGTAAAAAAATTTTCCCCAAGAGCCCTGAAAAACGAGTTTGAGTCTGATTGCTTTTTTATTTTTTTGAATCCCCGATTGTAAGAAAGGCGAACAGGAAAGTAAAGTAACTTATAAACTATCGAAACGAGATTTTTTTTTTAGTTTTACTCATGATTCTAAGGTCTTATATTTGGATTATTTTATGTGGATATGAATGTGGAGTGAAGGCATAAAAGTAACTGTAGGTACACAAGATGTGATTAGTTTAACACTCGGAGGGGTCGAATCGACCCGACATACTTTTTATCATAACTTTTTTTAGGGTAAAGACAGAATTATGAAACTTCTTGGCTTTTACTAAATACTCGAGAAGACTGCTGGGGATTTGTTTCACAATTTTAGGCCCATCGGTTTCCGAGAAATAAAATTTTGCGGACAACTCGAGTTTGAAGTCTTATATTTCTCAACGTTTTTTTTTTCAAGCAGAAGTTCTTGTTGGTTGAAGAAACCATTGTCTAACCGCTCTGATAAGTTTTTTATATTTGCCAATGGGGGGAGGAAGCATTGTCAAAGTAATGCATACGCGGCGTAACATCGAAGGGAAAATTAGTAAAAATCATACTCTCACTAATCCTAACATAAAAACCGCTTTTGTTTTGTCAGTTGTTCTTTGCTTGGGCGATTCTATAGTATTGCTAACGAAATTGTATATAATAAGCTGCGAAATAATGTCTCCAAGGTTAACACTGTACGAAATTGACCGATTTAGATGGTTCTGATTCATTTGAGTCATCCGAATCTGAATCCAAAGGGAACGAACCTTAGGATGACTTACAGGTACTGCCTTTGCCCTTCGAAAAAGTATAAAAGAAGTTATGACAGTTTGTGAAACCTGCAAAAAAAATATTTGTTCGGAGCATTTTGTTTGCCGAAAGTGTTACTCATAGTTTTTTCTTTCTTATTTGTCATTTTATTATATTATTATATATCTTTTTAATCCAGCGGTTTCCAACCTTTTCGTACTGCCGCCCCCTTTTTAAAAGAAAAGTTGGTGCGCCCCTCCTTTTAGACAAAAAACAATTGTTGCGTTAATTTATCTAAAAATCAAATTTCATAAATACTCAACTGATATTATAATTTATTTACTGGGCCACACAATAATATACAATACTATGTAAAAATGTAATATATTTATTATAAGAAATATAATAACAGAACAAAAAAAAGAATATATATTTTTGGTTTGTATTCGAAAATGATGTTTTGGAAACAGCTACACGCCCCCCTTGCAACAGTCTCACAGGTTGGAAACCACTCATTTAGTCTTTTATAATATACGCATTCAATAATACTATAATTCTGAAAGTTATTCGAGTAAAACGCCCATATGCATCTGCTGTATAATTTTTCCGTCCTCTGAGTGTTAAAAGTTATCTAAGTGAATTTTCGGTGACTTGTTATTGAGAGAAATATGTTCGGGGAGGCGTTGCATTCAAACAAATTTGTTCAGTTCGTTGAAAAGTTTAAAATAAATTTAAAATTCGGTCATCTCAACCGAATATGATGAGATAAAATGCGAACACCAACACCGAATGAAAGCCTGACGCGAACACTTAACAATCGCTTCGAAAAGTTATAATTGAATTCAACTTTTTTAATTTGTAGAAAAAAGCGATAAAGTCCTCCCCCTCTTGTAAGACGCCAAGGGAAAAACTTGCCGCGATTGTTATCTTCACCTTATTGATAAAAGCTGCGCAACTTCTCGGCACATCCGGATACAGTATTTTTTTCTGGTGTTCCATCGAGGGGAGGAAACAGGAAAAACTGAGTTACGGATTCCAGGCCTTTTCTCTCCCCCTCCCAGTATCTTAACAAAATATGAAACCCCAAAAGTTTTAATTAAGTTGCAAAAACAAAATGCTTTTATAAAGAATAACCCATCGCGACATTCCAATGATAACATTTCTCTTCATCGTTAAATGCAGATGAGGTTAACAGAAGTTTTTTACCGATTCCTGAGTAGTCTGAATCCCCAGAAGCGACAGATATCATTCCAGCCGCAAAGCCAACACAGAAATTTGAATAAAATCAAACTCCGGTTTTACTTTCTCGCAGATTGATTTAATCGGTAGGAAAGTGAGCAGCGAATCAAGCGTAAAGTTAGGAACCCGACTTCGCAAGTTCATTTTCCGCTTCGTCGTTAAGATTCTGTGGCATATCAACTCGTCTCTCCCACTCAGGTTCCCCTCCCTTTCTTTTCCAACGAACAATTATGCTCACTTTGTAGGATTTACCTCCGAAGAAAAAACAAAGTCTCCAATTGAGCGAAAATTCCCAATTTTTCCCCGAATGTGTGGGTCAATTTTCCCCGAAAATGTCGGTTTATCCTGCAAGCGATTTAAGAATGCAAGGGAACACTGTTGCTCCCAACGAACAGCAACGGAGGCATTTCGGTCATAAATCACAGGGAAATTTAGATAAATCGGAAACGGAAATGTCCATTCGCAAAACGGTTTTCAACGCGAAACGGAAAATCTCCCTCTGAATTTTTTTGTCGGGTATCAGTGGAATGATCAGTGCTTTCGTCGGCGGATGAAACAGCAAAGTCAGCAATTGATGCGGACCCGCGGGGAGGGGGCATGAAAGCGCGGGGAGAAATTCAGCGACCGTAATAAAATAAAAACTTACACTTTCTCGTAATTAGTTCCCAGTCGAAATAAAAATCCAAAACAGACGCGACGAGCCGGAATTTAACGGTCACCACTTGACGAGAACCACTCACGATACAATTCTTCTGTTAATCACAGCTGACACCGATAATTAAAACTATTAAAGACACGAGACAGTGCAGATAAAGACGATCGAGCGCGGAAAGAATGCGGTTTAAGGTTGAATGTGAGGTTCGTGTATGAGAGAGGAGCTCCACGCGAAGTGTGAAGAGTGTGCGCTCTGGGGATACCCTCGCTACGATACAGAATTTCCAGAGAAGGGGAGGCACTGGAGTCGTTGCTGGAAAACTCTGCCTATCATTTATGAGCGCTTTTCTCCACCGCCACTTTGTTTTTTCTTTCCTACATATTCTTATTTTGTTCGACTGCTTGCTTTTTTGCCCCCATATTGGAATGAGTTGAGCGAGGGAGGGGGTAATGGCCGTGAGGGGTTGGGGATTTTATTTTTGCTGTTCGCGTGGAAAATAAGCTTATTATTTAGTCCTCCACTTTGTTTTTTTTCTTTTTCAACTTATTACAAAGGTTGTTGTTTTTTTTGTGTGTGTGTTTTTTAGGATGATGAGTCGTTGTCAGTTGGGAATTCGTTTTTTAAATCCAATTTAGTTTTAATATTTTTGTAAAATTTATTATTGAAATGGGATAAATCGTAGAAAATAATCGAAATTTGGGGCCTAACTTAATTGTTCGGATTCTTATCCGACAAAAACGGTTGTTCGAATCTAACGGCTGAAATTCTAGGTCAATTAACCACCCACCCTTTATAAAATTCAAACGCCATCCCACCCTTATGATTGTCGATTTAAGGGTGATTTAAATTTGATTGCGGCCTAGGCGACAGTTTCCACCCTTTTGGGCCTTTCCCATTCGGAATGACTCTGGAATTATAAGGGTGCAAAATGTATTTCTTTTTGAATTTTCGGTTTCTTGTAAAGGGCTGTTATAAAATTCCGCCAATACACTGTCAGATCTCAATGTCCAGATTGAAAGCCGAAGTGCACATCCATTAAACGTGTTTGCATGTCAATCACATCGCAGTAGGAAAATCCCAATGAAAAGAATTTTCAAACGAAGTAGTTGGAAGTCATACAGAGTTTGCAGTACAGTAAATAACAATTCCAAAGAAGGAAAGCCAACTGACGAGGAAAAGGTAAATCTTTTGGGTAAATATTTAAATAAATCAAAAAAAAGTGAAATGACTCTTGAGGGCTCCTCAGCCCTTTTTGCCCACCCCGTGTTCGTCTCTAAAGAGAACTGATTTTGAATTAAATAATTCAATCCGTGAGTAAAAACGAAAATTCTCTTAAATAATAAAAATCTACTGACGAATTCCCGATCGACTTGACTGGAATATTAAATAATTTTTTGCCCTCTGTCACCGCCTCTTCATCCCCAACCCCGTGACAATTACTTCAACCCCCCGCCCCCCCGCCTCCTTCTTAATTTGGAAACAAAACACCGAAAGAACATCTTTTTATTCGTTCAACTCATAACATAACTCGGGAACTCCATTTCATGGCACGATGCCCTCCGAATCGGAAAACTAATTTTTCGGGAAGTAAAAATTCCTCCTCCGGAAAACGTTTCCTATGTCACTGTCGAAAGAAACATGAAAACCATTGAAGCGGACAATTGAAGCTGTATAAAACTTTTCCACCCCTTTTCTTCTCCCTGGGAGGCGCAGGGGGATGCCGGCTCATAAATCATAGGCCCTCAAAATTCACCCTTTCAAATTATTTTATTTATTTTTCCCATTTGGAATAATCAATAACCCAATTCAAGTACCGATTTCAACAGTTTTATTTCAACTTTATGCGCAAAGTGATGTACCACTTTTGAAATTAATTACTTTTTTTATATACTTCGATCAGTTTGTTTTGTTTTGTTCAAATTATTAACCCTTTTGCGGTAGTATGTCTGCTCTCAGCCACCACAGCAAGGAACTATACGAATATATACGAATCTTATACTGTATGCATTCCTACAGTAGCGCTCAAAAGTATTTTCACAATACAAAATTTAATAGTTAATTACTTTACTGTAAGTTTTATTGTTGTTTATTTATTTACTGTAAGTTTAAGTTTAATTAGGGCTGTGTTTTATTTTGTTATCAATACTACATATATCTGCTATTTACTATAAACATGCAATACTATATATATATAAATATACATATAATAAAAATACAAAATATACAAAACATAACATTCTTCTTAGTCTTCTGCTTTTTCTTTAATACTCTTACTTAGTCTTCTGTCTATTATTAGTAGTATGTCTATTATTATAGTATTATTCTACTGTTACTTTTCCATATATTTTAGATAAACTCTTCGTTTCTTCTGTTATTTAATTAAAATTATGTTTACACATATTGTAAAGCATTTTAATGAAAGCCAACGAAATTTCACTTTGAATAGGTAACTCTTTTGTGATGGAAAACGAATAATTTTGTATACATTGCACGTTAATTTTTTTATCTTTTTATCGTATTTTTTGTTAAATATCTTATATATTTTTTTATTTTATTTTCCTTTTTTTCACAGCCCGAGGTGAGCCAGAGGGCGTTCCTCAATCAATCAATTAATTTAAAAAAAAAATACTTCAGTATGAGTGGTGTATAAATGCAAAACTAAATTCTGTATTATAAATGCAAAGTTTACAAATTAGTAAAATTGTAAGTAACCCTTAACAAATTTTGTATTGTCAAAATACTTTTGAGCGCTACTGTATATCAGTTTAAACTTTTCCTGAGGGAACCTCAATGCCTAATCAATTCCAAAGAATATTTTCTAAACTGTATATATATTTGGCAGTAATTAGAGATTCTCTCTCCTTAAAATATGACTAAATATTACTGAATATTATGTATATGTATCCCTGCTCTTTCCAAAGAAATTAATTCCGACCAATAGATACCCATACCCAAATTTTATACGACCGCAAAGGGTTAATAATGGTATCATTTCTATGTATCTCACGTCAATCGCCAATTGCGGTTCTTCTGCATTTACCTTTCGAAAAGAACAAACCGTAAAAATTTTAATTTTATGGATTGGACAGCCTAATTAAAAGCCTAACGACTCCGATAATTGCCGGCTTAAATGTAAACTTTCTCGCTTAAACTCACGTCGTGTTTAATTATTCGCATGTGAGAAACACCGCGAATTCACCCTTCGCTTCTCTTATTTTAAACTCAGCATGAGGTTTTGCATATATTCATATGAAAGAGGGTGGGAGAGGGGATGAAACGAAACGTTTCTTCCCATAATTGCCCCTTCCTCACCCCGCCCATTCTGACGGATAAGAGGGTCCGAAGATGACGATGATGATAAATAACGGCAGTTAAAATTGTTTATGGAGGAGTATTTCACTTTTTTTTCAATGAATTTTGAGTTGAGAAACAATAGAGTTTTTCATTCGTCAGCACTGAATTCTATTCCAGAGGATTTTGTATTGGATCTGTGCCAGCGTTAATTTCTCTTAATTTTTTTTTTTTTAAACTGAAGAGTCTATCTCTTCGGATGAAAAAAGAAATTAAAGCTCTTATTCTCGAAAAAGCTTCACAAAAACTAAAAACCCTAAAAGGAAAAAATAATAACTGAATGAAACGTCTCAAACCCTTAATTGGCCTAAATAGTCGAATTTTCCGGGGAAATTGTAAACTCGTCACGTCTTAAATCCTCTTCCTCTACTACTTTTATGCACAAATTAAACAAACCAAACTTTCCCTCATCTCCCATCCAATTTATTTTCTTTTTTGTCCGCGGAAAAAAAAGTTTTTGTTTGTTTTGTTTGGAATTCATAGTTAAAAATTACGATGAGGGAAAAAGCTGAGAGAAAAGCGCTGTTAAAATAGAAAAAGTTTTCGGAGGAAGTAAGATATTAGGATACGCAGTATATATAAGAAGGAAAACAGTTAAAGAAACAAAAACATTGAACCGGCGACGAGCAGACGTCTGTGAAATACTGCACGGAATTCGAGAGTAGGCAAAGTGGCATTTATAAAATTTCATACTTAATTCATAATCGATGGAGAAAAGACGGCGGCACCGAAGAACGCCTTTTCTGTCGGTTGTTTCACTTTCCAGGTTGATTTAATTAAAAAGTGAGACTTGACAGACAGACGGAAGACACCAGACAGACACTTTAATTTACTTGCATTCGAACTGATTTTATTAGGTAACTGGGCGAAAAGGCGGACGCGGGATTACCGCCCACCACCGCCGCCTAGGAGTCAAATCTCGAAACACTATTCCCAAATTTCAGAGGAGCTTACACATGTAAGGGCGGGGGATATTCTGCAAGAGCTCAATCATTAATTAAGGACGTAAGAGGGTCGCGAAATGTTGAATCTGGCGAGTGACGAACAGAGAAAGGCACTTAAAATAATTTTCCGAGAAAAGGCGATTTCCCCACCGCGAGGCATCCACCACTCTGTTTTTCAAAGTGTCCCAGCATTTTGGGGTGTGAGGTGTGTTTTTGTGTGTGTTAGAGCATACATTGAAGGGCAGGATGTCGTCCTCGCCTTAGGCACTTTCGGGAGGAGCGAAGAAACGCACGACTCATATTTAACCCTTTGCGGTCGTATAAAATTATCTATTGGTCGGAATTAATTTTGGATAAATAATATTCAGTAATATTTAGTAATATTTTAACAAGAGAGAATGTCTAATTACTGCTGAATACAATTGTATTTGCGAACGTTGTCGATTTTGTTACGTTCAAAAGACGACACCTCTTCGTTATCTCCGTATTAGTTCTTCAGGAAAACTGTAAACTGATACAGGAATGCATACAGTATACGATTCATATGCTGTGGTGTCTGAGAGCAGACCACAAAAGGTTAAAAAACCAAAAAATGTATAAAAATATTAATTGATAAATAATTTTTTTTAATTAAAGCCGAAGTGACAAATTCCCAGACATCGTTCGCTCCCCTTCTCCGTTTCCATACTTTGAAGAAGGTCAACCTGGACAAGAAAAAAGTCATTAATGTGGTTCAGATATTATCTATTTTAATGTTTAGTTTTTTCTTTTTGGTTTTTAATTTTACAAGCAATGTTTACTTGTTATCCTATCTGACATGTCTTGAGTGAGGTATCAAAACCCCTCAAAGCTAACCGATTGAATCTCATTTTTCTTCTTTATAATTTATATTTAATTATTTTGCACCGTCTTTCTCGAAACATTTCCTCCGTTTCAAAGCGCGGATGAGAGACGGAGCAGATGAGAAACTTCCCCCGATTGGAAATTTACAAGGGAGACTTTTTGTCGTTAAAACAATAAAGCTTCAGATGGAAATTTTAATGATCGGAGCCGGATTTTCTCAGAGAAAAAATAATGAAGAAAACAAATGACGGCGACAAAAGACAATGTCAAGGAAAAATTTCAGAAGGCAAAGTAAAGACAGAAACAAATGGAAAGAAATTAAAAAAATTCGATAGGCGACTGTAATTAAATGTCATCTAACGGTTTCGGGACACACTCAGAATAAACTCGAGAAAAAGAATCGGACTGCCAGAATCAACATAACAATTTAAAAGGCTTTCGAAATTTTTCCCAGAATGAAAATAAATATAAGAAATTGCCTACATTCTTAACTTCTTTTGCAAACGGCCAAACAAATCCAACTGTCACAAATATTAACCCTTTGCGATCGTATGTTTGCTCTCAGTCACCAAAGCCTTTTTACCGTTGCGGTCGTATGTGTTGGCAACACTGCAAAAAAAGATGGCCGAGCGCTCCAATAGAAACTTAATGTGTGAATAATGTTTTCATTTATTGTTTTACGTTTGATTTATCCTTAGTGCTCCGAATGAGTATAATATAAGTTAATATATGTCTGCTCTCAGCCACCACAGCATTACACCTTTTCATCAACTAATAAGATGCTCCATCGATTGGAGATAACAAAATTTAATATAAACAAAAGTTGTCTACATTGTTGAATTCCAAAGAATATTTTATAAGTTGTATTTATCAGTAATTAGAGATTCTCTCTTCTTAAAATATTACTTATTATGCTTATTATGTATCCCTGCTCTTTCTACAGAAATTAATTCCGACCAATAGATACCCATCCCCAAATTTTATACGACCTCAAAGGGTTAAAATTATGTAAAGACCTCGATGTGGTGTGTATACAAAGACATTCTTTTCTTAACAAACTAGCGTTGCTCTTTTCCTGACATCTTTTGAATCTTTGAAAATTGTGAAAGCTCGACTTGAGCACGATTTTCGAGTCGGCCATTGAATTCATCCCCCTCTTCCCTGTAGGGCTTCCCTCCTTTTGCGAGATTCGTCATGCACCATTCGATAACATCCGTTGTAATTAATATCTGCTGACAACCCGCAACTGGGAGTAAAAGCACAACATCAAAAGCTCCCCTGGAATTAATTACCAATAATGTGTAAGGCAAAGATTGTTGATGGGAAACTGAGTTTCTGCCTCGTTGTTATCAGAGCTGTGTATAATTTTCGTTGCCGAAGGCCCTCGGATCTCTCCAACATTCTCTGATTCTCCCATCTCTGCTCGCTCCCAGTTTATTTCCCTTCCAGGAGAACAAATAAAATTAAGTTCCCCTTTAAAATGTTAATTGATAATGGCTTCGAACGTTTATCAAGAAGTTTCGCACCCTCAGGCAGTGACCGTTGCCTGTGGCTGTAGAAATCGCCATCACGGGAAGGGGTGAATTATTATTTGCCCTCCGAACAGCAGTGATTTTTCCATTTCTTAAATAATAACAAAAGGGAGAGTGAATCTCAAATTATTATGCCTTTCGAAAATAAGTCCTTTCTGAGACTGAAAGAGAGAAAGCTTTGTAATATACCGTTTTAATTTTTAAAACCGTAGAATGCATTGAATTTTTCAGAAGTGTAGAAACGAGGACGGTTGCACCCCCTCCGCCCCCGGGGGCGCCCACCACCTCTTTAATCATTGATCCCTCCGAGAAATATTTCTCTCGGGGCTTTTGAACATGAAAAACCGACTTAAGATCCTGTGTACCTGACCGGTGGATTTTTCTTTAGGTTTTCTACACTGTCATGGCCGAACCAATGGATAAATAATTGACAGGCAGGCGCACTTAAATATATTAAATACCTGTGTTTGTTTCTAAGAAGCGTAAATGTTTTCTGGGTGTCTTAGACAGGTGTAAAATGTAATCGGCTTGAAAATGACGTTAATTATTAGAGCCCTGATAAAATGGTATTGATTAAAAGGAAAGAGAAAAAGGCGGGGAGAAGATGGGAGAGAGAGAGGGGAGAGAGAAAGAGGAAAAAACAAAAATGAAACATTATTTTGACATTAGCGCCTTGTAAGAAAGGCTTAGGATTTTTTTCTCGTCTTAGCCTTTAAGTCGTGAGTTCTTTTTAATTTCTTTTTTATTTTCCTTTCTTTTTTGTCCGGAGATTTAAAAGGAAATATAGAAAACGTACAAGTGTTCCTTTTCAAGTTTTCTTACCCTCTTCCGGCTTTTGTTCAGAAAACGGTCATCTGACGTTCGTTTCGAAGAGAATCTGTGCGATCTGAAAAAAAAACAGAGAAAATGAGCCACACTTTGAATAAGAATTGGGATCGTGAAAGGGCCATAATTCGAGTGAAAAGCAAAAGTCGGGATAGAGGAAAGAATTCCCGGGAGACCCGTTTCTCTAAAAGAACGTTCAAAGAAAATCTCAACCTCTTCACTTCCCCAAAAGCTAACCAAAACAGAAACCCTTCATAAAGTCTTTTCTTTGGAAATCCGTTACTTTTAAGAGTTAACAAATTGGAGGAAAAAAACCGAGGCCAAAAGAGTACATTTCACAGAGTATTTTTCTTAAATAACCTCAAAACGTGTGCGTTTAAACTCAGAAGAAACTGACGTCACTGCTAAAAAGATTTAAAGCCGAAGTTCTGATACAGCGCAGTTTAAGGGTCTTTCCGGAGAGCCGGAGGAGGAGCAAGGAGGAGGGTTTTTTCCGAAATAAGGCCTAATTTTCCCTCTAAGCGTAAACATTTAAAAGCACCATTAATTTTCAAAGTTCCAATCTGAAGGAAAACAGTTTAACGCATTAGTTTGTTGCGAAATCCGAAAAAGACTTTTCCGCTCCGATATTGGTAAAGTAATGAAAACAACATTTTCCTTCGGTCGAATCGCTCACATTCTTCGGTGCAGTTCCTTTCGCAATAATTTTCACCGCAATAATCAATTTCAATTTGTTGGAAACGTAACAAAAAGGAGTTTGTACGCCCCCGGGGGCTCCGGAATAATGCACGATTCCCAAAAACCTTTGCACGATTCCCAAGACTTATTCCCCTCTTTCCTTCACGCAGTCAAGAAAGATCAAGAAGCTTTAGGATGCTTTGCATTGGAGAAGCCAACAGACAGACTGAGAAAGCTCGCAAGTTCGGCTTCATATGGAGGTGTTCTTATGAGAGTTCATCCGAGGAAACTGACAACAGCAGTGATGCCAAACCTTTCATAATGTGAGGGCCAAACTTGAGTTTGATGTAATTTCGCGGGACACAACATAAAATTAGTCTATTTTCCGAAAGATAAGAAAGAATTTAATAATAATAATATAATAATATATTTTCCCTATTTCGCACAAAAGCATTAGGGAGTAAATTACACACTGAATATTATAATATTATATATAAATACATATATTTTATTATTAGGGGGGTGTATAAATATTATTATTATATTTATATTAGGAGTGAATTATACACTGGGTAAATGAGACACTATTACAAAATACAATCCAAATACATAATTTACAAATTTTTTAGGGAATCATACGAATTTTTAATCTGTTAAATAATTATATTATAATTGTTAAATAATTGTGTAATAATATTGTCATTTTTATACAATTTTTATACTAAAATGTTTTAATGTTTTTTAATGTTAAAACGTATAAAAATGAAATTAATCCTTAGCGGTCGTATGTGTACTCTCAGCCACCACAACAAGGAACTATACGAATATATACGAATCTTATACTGTATGCATTCCTATATTAGTTTATACTTTTCCTGAGGGAACCTCAATGCCTGATAAACCTTTTCATGAAATAATATGATGCTCCATCGATTGGAGATAACAGATACATTGTAGAATTCCAAAGAATATTTTATAAATTGTATATATTTGGCAGTAATTAGACATACTCTCTTGTTAAAATATGACCAAATATTAGTGAATATTATGTATATGTATCCCTGCTCTTTCCAAACAAATTAATTCCGACCAATAGATACCCATACACAAATTTTATACCACCGCAGAGGGTTAATAACTTGAAAGTAAAAAATAAATGTCGCAGGGCCACATGCAACACCTTCACGGGCCGGATATGTCCCGCGGGCCGTAGATTGGGCATCCCTGGACAAGAGTAATGAGGATTTGATGCCATTGCATAAAAAAATCGTTGAGAGCCTTGAAAAGCAGCTCAAGAACCAATTATCTGTCTTTTTAAATCAATATTGAGGGTAAATGAAGGGAAATTTTAAAGGAGCATTCGGGGCGATTAAAACGCGCCTAAAACCGATGAACACTTGGACAAAGTACAGATTAAAAAAGAATTGGATCTGAAAGTGGCGAAAGATGAAAACCTTTTTCTCCCGGGGCTCCCGTCACGGTCCGGCCTCTTTGAGGAATGCTTTTTAATCAAGTGAACACAAATGAGGGCCCTTCGCCCTTTTCCCTCCTGAGTGGATTCCAAATACATTTTAAAGAACAAACAATGTTTGGATACGTTCTTGTTTGGATACGTGTTAAACACTTCCCATTTTTTCGGAATCAGGACGAGAGGCTCTTTGTCGCTTAATAATGATCGCTCCCCGAAATTATATCGGCCCGGGCTGGTTATCAACCTGTTATTTTATGTACGTACGGCCATTAGCATAACCGCTCGATTGAATTCCATAGCCACTCATCAACGAAGAAATTGATTAATGGACGACTAATATAGATTCGGAAATCGATTAATGGCGCGTCTGCGCCTCGATGATTAACTATTATTGTACCTGACGGTGAGTGCTCCCGGGGGAGAAAACTTATTTTCGAGAGACCGTTATCGGCCCGTACCTATCATCTCCTTTCTCCTCTCTTTCTGCCAAACCCCGTCTTTCTCCTGCACCCTTTGTCAGCGCCGGAGTTAATCTTTCGTGACTTTAACCCTTACATTTTCTGGCTCATGTTCTCCAGGAACATTGACGAGGCTGGCAAAACTCCAAAACTATTTCCCTTATAAATGATAACATCTCGAGAGAAAAATAAAAAAAGCGAATTTTTGTCAGAATTACAGAACAATCGCTGGCAAAAACCGATTTTTACATACAGAAAATCCCTCTCTTAATAACAAACCCGACTAATTAGTTAAAACAACCGGAAACAAACAAGGGAAGAAAGACTAACGAATCTCGCACTATTATTTTTAATAAAACAGTGAAGAAGGAAAAGCAATTTGATTAATTTCATATGAAGTTTACAGCAAAACATCTCCAGTTATTAGAAAATACAGACGGGTATTTTGGGAGGGGAACTCCACGCTGTAGGGGTAGTCGAGGGAGGGACATGTAATGAGTCATTTGCTGCAGTCAGACTTTTTCCCGATGCAGAAACCGTAGTTGGGAGGAGAAAAAATTCTCTAAAAGGAATAAAGGCCCGGGGTCATGTGATTTGCAACCAATGGAAAAAGAGACAAGACGACGCCAGAACTTTTCTTTCTTTTTTGTCTCTGTCGGAGACTTCTGGAGCCTGCCTTTGCTCTTATTTCATGTCCTCTTCATTCTATAAATTTATAATCAGTAGTGAACTTTTAAATAAGAAATATTTTCTAATAGGAAATTCTGAAAAATCTTAGAAAAACCCCCCCAAAACTTCGGGCAGTGATTTAAGACGCGGAAGACAATGGAGAATGTAAATTAATGAAAACTCTCGGGAAGAGAGCACAGCTTAAAGAAGAGAAAGAAACATAAACCCGTCCAAATATTTTGACAGAATTATTTCAAACTAGGGGGCTTCACCCCCTGAGCGCTTCGCGCTACAACCCCCGAGTGGGGGCTTCGAAATTTCAGTCTACCTCTGTACCTTAATAACAGATACCTTAAACACATCTCCTAGAAACTGAATGCACCGAACATCATCCTATTGCACTTAACTACAAAAATAATGTTTCTTCTTTATTCAGTTATGGTTGTTGTTGATGTAAGTCTTCTGTTGCTTCTCCTCTTTCTCTCCTTCTGTTAACCATCTCTTTCTTTCGTCCTAATTCTGATCCATATCCTTCTTTCTTCACTATTCTCCCTTCTAAATGGTTCTCTCTTTGGTGTTGCAATTTCTAAATTCCGACTTATCTGTGGCCGACTCAAACCTCCATCTCTTCTTCCCTCTGGACTTTCTTCTCGGAATCTTCATAAAACTACAAACGCAGAACCGACACTAAATAATTTCTATCAATTTTGTTTGCTTATCAGTTTAACCCCATTTGTCCTCAAAGTGGTCTCCACGGGAACAAATTCCCAGATATGTTTTCTGGAGATTTCTCAGCTTTTGCTGATTTTCGATAAATGAGACATATCGCAGAACCTTCTTTGGAAAAATGCGCGTCTTTTGGAAAAAGTCCGGTCGAAATCGGTTCGGTCGTTGCTGAGATATTATGTAACAGAAACGGAGTGCACACACACACACACACACACACACACACACACACATACATTCTCATCGTTTTCATTATGTTTCAACTCTGAGAATTCAATTCAAATGGAATTCACACTGACCAAGCTTTTATCCTGTTCCAGATGCGAAAACTCTGAGACAGCTTAGAAAAGGCACCAGGGCAAGTCAGTCCCCCTGCGAATGTTCTGGAATGTCCTGCACATGCTGCGCTAAATTCAGCGTCGAAGGAAAATCCGACAAAGGCTGTGCCACCTTCCAAGTCCCCGATGGGAAAACCAGAAACCAAATGGTCAGATACAACTTCAATTTCAACGACAACAACTCTCAAGTCCAAGCTCCGACAGGTAAGTCATCAAGAAACGACGAAGGGTCGAAGCTTTGAAATGCATCAGAGAACGACAAATGAGGTTTTGTATATCCTCTTACAGGTCGTGACCCGAAAGGAATGTGCCAACCCTTCCCCAGATACCCCAACAGCCAGGTCTGCTCCAGATTCCACAGCACCAAAATAGAGAACGGCAAAGTGAGATTCTGTCTTACAATGGAAGCCAAATACCAGGGATTCACTTTCTACCAAATGGACTTCGACTGTGTCACTTACGACGTCGAAAACCAACAGCAAGTTGGAAACAAATGAGCACTAATTGCACACTCAATGATAAACGATTGTAACATATCAAATAGATTTAATAAAGTTTAAGGCAAATAATGCGTTTGTCTGTGAGGTCCTTCACATTATCCTTCCATTATCAGTCTGTTTTGATCAAAATTTTGAGGTTTATTATTTTTTTATTGGCGGAGCATAATGACGCACTTACAACGGGAAAGTTAAATTTCTTTTATAAAGAGCTTTCCATTTTATTTTATTATTCGCCGCTTTATAGGGCAAACCATTCCGAAATAAATCGCTTTCGGATAATCTTCACCTAACTCAGTCGAAAAGAAAAAAAACAATTTAAATGACCGAAGACTTCATTTACACGTGAAGAAACTTTAACCCGCGTTCAATGCCGAAGCTTTCAAAGCCTTACTGATTTCATTGTTAATAAGCACCGTTGGGAATCCTCTTCCGCCACCCGAAAGGAAATTCAAAGGGTTGATAAGACACTCAAGGTCTGTGTCAACGTTTTGTCTTATTATTTTATTATAATGAAGACTTTAAATTAGTGGATTTCATTTAACCACCTGCCCGCCCTTCTCCACGGCTTTTCCTTTCATAATCATCATATTGTTGTCGGCAGAATTCGTTCGAGAATGTTGGGTGAAATTTTAAAGACTTTTACTGACTTCTTATCATTACGGAGAAGACGAGATTATTTTTTTTTTTAATTTTTACCTGAGCACTAATTTAAAAAATAATTGCAGAAATTTGAATTGTTAACCAAAACTAAAGTGTGTGCAAAATTTGAAAGAAATCGGTCCGAGGGAAACGGGTCAAATTTTGCTTCAAAGTTTTGATTCTCGGCCTTTGCAGACAGACAGACAGACAGAAAGAAAGAAAGGAAGAAAGACAGACAGACAGACAGAGAGGCAGGCAGACAGGCAGAAAGAAAGAAAGAAAGGAAGAAAGACAGACACACAGAAATAAAGACAGAAAGTATGACAGACAGACAGACAGACAGACAGACAGACAGAAGAACGGACAGAAAGACAGACAGACAGACCAAAAGAAAGACCGAAAGACAGACAGACAGACAGAAAGACAGAAAGACAGACACACAGAAAGACAGACACACAGAAAGACAGACACGAAAACCAAGTTGATTAAAACCGTTTTAAAATAGGTTTTTTGCGACTAATCCAAAAGAAACTGCAAAGGAATTTTATATTTACTCTATAAAGGCAGAAAACAAGAAGAAATCGCTTGCATAATTCAATCCGAAGTTTTGTTAACTTATATAATCTGAAATTTGTTAATTCTAAATAAATAATTTAATTTTCTTTTCTTAGAATAACGTTTTACTTTATCAAATCAGAGTAGAAAGAATTAAATTCAAAGACGGGAGAGCGAATTTATTTAACGATGAAATTCATTCATACGAAGATGTATCAGTTCAATAATTATAGTCAGGAAACTGTTTTTTTTTTTCTGGGATTGAGTTTCTTATTTTGTCCCGAAACTTTGGTAGTCTTCTTCATTCCATTGAAATTTTTTATAAATCTTTGAAGCTGAATATTAATACTTTCCAAAAAGTTGTAGAAAAACTAGCAATCAAACCTCCATTACGATCTGTCAACAAAGTCAATCATCTCAATCATTTTTTTGTAATGATTACCTCAACTCCTCACCTTATTAGCTCCTGCTACAATGCATGACCACGCATTCTCGCTCATCTTTTCCCACTCTCTCCCGCCATTACTAAAAGCGTCGCATTTTGATGCAAAGGAGAAATCTTTACAATGTCCGGATCAAAGGGTGTAATGTCATTTTGGAGCGAATGGTCGTTTTCAGCAGAAAGTATAAAGTAGAATTTTACTTAAAAAGGCAGCTGTCATTTGTATGTATCCTTTACATGTCGCGAATGAATAAAATAATACAATGTTTAGTAACTGCAATGGGCCAAATTCTTTACAGCTTTGAACATTTCATCCTCTTCTCTCATTCAATTAACTCATTTAGGAAAGAATGTAAATTTTTCACCTTTACGAAACCACATTAAAACTTTTATTCTTACTGCGGCTCTTATTTACAAACCCGAGAAACCATTTCTACCGTTGTTGAATTTATTCATGAAACCACCGAATATTTCTCAAAAGTTCCGGAAAGGAAAATGCTATGTTACATTGAAATTGTATTTTTTAAAAACACTTTAAAGGAGTCTAATTTTCTAATATTTCTTCGACAAAATAATTTGGAGATGCACAAGTTTTGAGGTTAGTACAGTGCAAATTAAAAAAGTAATTTTCCTAGTTTTCCCTATTGTCTAAGAAAAAAAAAAAACAAATAATTTCTTCTGCCAGTGATGACGTCGACATTTACTAGGTTAATCTGATAATTGGAAAATGTTGATGGCCACTGAAATCAAACTCGGGCGGCGTGTGGGAATCTTTCTTATGTCCCGTTGCCAAAAGTTTCAACACTACAAAATTCGTTTTACAGATCCGAATTAATTCGGTCGCCTGAAAAGGAAAAATTGACGGTTTAAAATCACACCTATGCAATGGGGTTGGCTTTGCGGGAAAACTCTCCTACCTCTTGGTCTGGATTGGTTAGAGACTCCATCAAGCTTCTCGCCTGGTGAAAATGTTTACAGCCTTCCAGGTAAAAATTCGAACTGTCAGGAACTGTGTCGTACCGAAAGAGTGACGTCATCTCTTTGAATTCGGAGTATTTCATGGGTGGGGGCGTAAGTAAACTGGAGAAGGGAGCAAACCTGTGCTCGTACCTGACTTGTTCGTTGTCGAATTCGGGATGAACCTGAGGTATCTTACTATCTAATTTGAACGCCACCATCGCCTAAAAAAAAACAACCCCGAGTGAGTACAATTTTCTTTAAAAATCATTAAAAACATCAGACTCATACCTTATAATACCCGCCACACATGCTTTGAAGAGCCTGATTAAGTGTGATTTCCTTTCCAAAAGGTTGCGTCTTTTTCTTCTTTGGTTTATTCTTTTTAGACCCGCGACCTTTCGTGTGTGGGTCGGGTAATAAATCTTGCTCTAATAAAACGCTATTGGCCCTCGAAAGAGCTGAGACTAGCCAACCATACAGGAATTCGTACAAATACCTGCACAATACAATAAATTTTTAATTGGGATCTCAATGAGGGAATTCCATCATTTCCTTACCAAAAAATATAATGATATTCGTGGATACTGTACAATTCTAACTCTAAACCAGAGAGCAGGTACATTATCATGATTCTCAAAGTGTGGTATAAAACCCAGGTTCCGAAGCAGGCCAAATGAGGTCGGGGAGAATCGGACTTGAGCGAAATATTATGTAGGTAAGCATCGACTCGCTCTGCTTCGTCCTGCAGCGCGGCGAAGTCTTCCAGAAGGTGAGCTAATTTATCCCTTTGCCTCGCGCGGTTGTGCCCGCACAGCTGAAGAAGGTTTCCGAAGGGCCGCGTGCAATGACTGAGAAATGTGTCCACGTATTCTTTAGCTTGCGGATTGGTGAGCAGCGACGACTTGGGCATCAGAGCTGGTGGAGCGATGAAACTCTTCGCGGCTTCTTTTAGAACATCGGCGCAGAGATCGGAGCCGAAAACTCGATTGCACTGGGTAGAATATACATTGCAGGGAGGAAGATACAGAAGCTGCATGATAGACCGGGATAAAATGCAAGGTCCATGACGACTGAATTCAATGAAAAAATCCTGAAATTTTAAATTTTGCCAATTCACTGAAAGAAACATCAATTTCCCAAATACAACCCAAAGTCCACCTACCAGAGCACCATGAAAGGAAGTAAAAGTGGTAATTCTACAAACCACTCTCAGTCTATTAATTAACTCCTCAACATAATTTAAAGCGTCAATTCGAGATTTGACTTTGGTATACCGCGGAAAACTGGGTGGTAATAGTCTTTGATTAATGAGAGGGTCAAAACCCAACATTTGAGATTGATCATTATCTTCTCTTGGCTGAATTCCTTTATCCACTGTTTTGTGCATTATCCCTAGAGCATCCAAACATCCAGACAACAGTTTTTGAGTTTCTCCTCCATTTACAGATTCCTTTTTATTTAAACTATATAAAACCTGATAAAAAGTACGGAAAAATTTTATCCTTGCAGAGAGTGCCATCAGCTCTTCATGTTTCTGAAAAGACAAACAAAAATGAAAGCATTCTAAAATCTTAATCTAAACTCTAAAATATTAATTTACTTACTTCTAACTGACTACTGTCTGAAGATTTACTCCTCATTTTCTTTTGTAGATCTTCTTCAACTTCCTTTAACAAACCTACAGCTCTAGATTCAGTAATGTCTGGCTTTAGTTTATAACCATACATCATTGGCTGGAAATCCTCCTCCTCAAAAACTAATGCTCCATTTATAAAATCTTTAATAATATCTATGAGTTTATAAAAGTAAATAGAAAATGCTCTCATAACCCTGTCTTGCACTTGGTAAGGTTTATGCAAATATAAATTAGTGAACACAGTCTGTGCCAAAGAGTGTCCTTCCAACCAGGATACTAAACAAGCTAATGTTGAATCAATTATTCCTATACATTCAGCTGGTGTTAAATTGTCCATTTTTAATGCTCCTGACTAAAACCAAGTTGAAAGATACAATTAGATTTTTTTCAACTTTCTAACTGTGAATTGTAGCTAAAAAATAAACATTACCTCAACCAGCTGATCAAAATTTTTTGCTGACTTATAGTCTCTATTGCACATTCCAGCATCCATTTTAGGGTCCATCATCTCTATAGCTGACATTGCCTCGAATAACCCGAAAAGACTGTCGTGAAGCAATTCTCCCAGCTCGAGTTCCTTTACAGCTTCATTGAATTCGTTTGTGATATCCACCCAATTGTACATAGTCCCTGCGTGAGGTGGACATTTATGTATGTCTTCGGACATGCTGCATATAACAGTCTTAATTAGTAAGTGTTCTTTATTAAAATTTTACACAGAGAGAAACACTTGGAAGTGATGAGCAAAAATCGAATAACACCTCAAAGATTGAGTACATCTATCTTCACTTTTACATTAGGTATCATCGCTCTCTCTAGTAATAATCACTTGTAAAAATTTTAATGGACGAAACCTCAAGAAATGACATACCTCAAAGAACAATCAAGTTCAAAATCAGTTGTATCATTTGGAGCACCACTGGCAGTAGCCATTTGGGAAAAGCTAATTTTCTGAAAGTTTCAAAACAGTGAACACTCTTCGCTATAAAAGGTCTTCTGCAATTTAAGATGGATGTGCTCGTTCTTAAATAAATCAATTTTTATGTATTAATATTTAAAATTAAAAGATGACATTGAAACCAGAATTATATTTTACCTTTGGATATAATTTGTAATAAATTACGAGACAAAATTTTTCAAGTAAGGGAATGAAATAGCGCTAAAAGCCTTTTTTTGCCAGAGAGAAACGGGTGGTTTTGAAAAAATTAAGACGAAGTTATTAATGTTATTAAAGAAAAATATTTCAAACCACATTGATTTTATTTTAAAAAATCGACAGCTTTAACAAAGTAAATATGATGAAACCAAATACCACGAGGTTTTATTTATCCTTTTACATTATTTTGTCCATTGTCGTCATTTATCAGTTATTAATCCTTACCAAAATAGTTGATTTAAACAATTTTGGTCTATTTAGGAAGAAAACTCAAAATTTTACAGGTTCATGCATCAGGTTATTTAGGGAGCTCATTATTATTTCCACAGAAAATGCAATTCCATTTGATCCATTTCCAGAATTCGTTGAAAAAATAAAATATGAAAAAATTTATGCAAAATTTGAAGGTTTATCAAAGATCCAAAAAAACCAAAGATCCAATAAATATTAACATATTTTATTATTGCTTTGCACTTCTCTACAAATCTCATTCAATATATTATCTCAAAATAAAATAATTAAATTTATACAAAAAAAACAAATCAATAAATTTAAAAGTACTTAAAATTGTTCATTGAGAAAGAAATTGGAGATCTGCATAGGCAAATTATAATATCCTAAAATTTCCTCATAAATACATCAAGATATATTCATTAATTTTATTTTATTTTGATTTTCCCAAGTCCAAAAACAAGTATGAAGGATATGGAATCATAGAAATATTAAACTGAGTAATCAACTGAGTAATAATCATTGAGTTTAAGATCAGCATCAAACCTTTGTAATTCAGGAAAGTTTACAACTGAAAATTTAAACTGAGTTTTAACCAAAAGTTATTTCACTTGACACTTCACAGATCTCTAGAGGCAATGTCATCAAATGTTTTAAAAAAATATAAAAATCAGTAAATTATTAAATTATAAGAAAATAATTTAATATTTGGACGGCTTTACATGACTAAACATTTTCAAATGTATTTAAGTCTTCTGGATACAACTCAATTAAGTCTTAAATAATTAGTTCGTCTGGAAGAAATCTCATTGATTAAATTGATTTTATACTATTGATGCGCCGAATAGTCGTCAGCTCTGATAAGTTTATTTCGCCTCCTGCAGTGGTTTATCCGAATATTCGGCGCATCATTAGTTTTCACCTACTCGATTCTAAAGTCGCACTCTTTTAAATTTATACACGTGAAAAAATGTACTTCCCAAGCACAAGAGCACATCTGAATTTGTATTTCCTACCTACTTTTACAAAAAATAAACTAATTTATCCTCATTAACATACAATAATGTCTGACTAAATATTTACATTCGTAAGTATTCATTACAAACTAAATGTTCCTCAATTATGTGATTTATAACGAAATTGCATTAAATTTTGATCAAAAAGACCAGGAGAAAGCATTCGCTTAAAATTACCGACTAAAATACGTAAATGATTGATTTTAAAAGGGAATCAGTCACCAAATAACTAAAATTTATATAACGTTTCACTTATTAGAAAATGTAGAAGAATTACAGATTTACATACAACCGAAGTTTTTACATGAGTTTTGGTTCTACTGTATCAACTGCTGGTCAGAGTTACTGAATATTTCCTAATCTACAATGGGCAAATTTAAAATCTAAATCACATACCGGAAAAATATCGGCCAGACCATTTCAACAATATCCGGTTTTCACTCATTCCAAATACTTAACATATAGCCTATCATGTAAAAGTTATTACGGTTCGTCCGAGAATCCTGTACAAAGTGCAGAACGCCGAAGCGACGATTATGAACACTGAAACGTGAGCGGCGGACGCGAGGTTGTAAATGGGACAATACGGGCATTGACTGCTTCCGCAAACCTCGCAAATATTCAGGATGTAAGTGGGCAGCGAATCGAATATTGTCTCGTTGAATCTCTCGGGAGCGTAGTAGTCATAGACCCTGATGGCCAGATACCGCGACATGTTCGCCACCGGATACCACCTCTCCACTGTGAAATCCACGCAAGTATCGTAATTGTCCAGATAGTCGAAGTAAAACAAAACTTTAGTCTCCTGGAACCTCGCTCTCTGCAAGTTCCTCACTCTCCTCGATAGTATATAAGCGTCTAAATCTTGTTGTTGTATTATATAACCGGTGGGTATCGTCACGTCGAGCACGGCCATTCCGGAACGCGCCGATTCCTGCAGGCGAGTCCACCTCTGGCAGCTTCTGTAAGTGATGTGGGACTGATTCCTTCCGTGAAAGTTGGCCCTTGTCCTCAAGTCGAAAGCTCTAACCGGTGGCTCGGTCTGGAACCTGGGTATATCCACGTTATACTGGACTGTCATTTGGAGAATCGCATAGCCGGCTCCCTTCGCCTGAACCTTGACGGTTCCCCACGCGTGGGGGATCTCCAACCTCTGAAGCTGAGCGCGGTTTTTATCATTGATGTAAAAGGTAAGAACCTGACCGGGAAGTGCAGTCGCTTCTATTATAACGGTGAGGGAAGAGACCTCGCGAATTCTCTTTCGATTCGTGTACTCAATCAACGCTCTCATGGCGACGGCGGTGTCCTGAGTGGACGCCCAACCCCCGTCTGTCAATCTCTGGGCGTTCAGCCAGTTAACGATCTCTTCGACCATCCACTCCTGCCTGGCGGTGTAAACCAGCAGGGCATACGCGGTGGCCTCGATATTACTCGAATCGTACTTGTATGGAAGTCTCGGTAGGGTGAACTCTTTCTGATTTTCCAGTTTCGTGGGGGGAGGAGGGATGGCTTCTTTACCCCAGTATGTGTAGCCTCCTTCTGAGCGGGCGTGACGAGCTAAAATTGAGAAAGCCGCCTCTGCGGACGCAGATTTACTCAGCAGTAAAGCATAAGCGACGAGAGCCACTTCGTACGGCTCTCCCGTTTCGTTAATCAACCTGAGATTCTTCTCCAGCCATTTCATTGCATTCGACTGGGCGAGAGAAACTCTCGAGCCTAGACCTCCCGGTAAATTCTTCACCGTGTCCAGCATGATGAGGACATGAGCGGTGAGCGTTATGTTTCGAAGGCGGATATCGTCGTTCGGCCAATACGAAGAACTGTTTGCTTTTCTGTCGGGAAGCCACGTGACCTCATAGAAAGAACCTTCGTAGGTTTGATGACGTAGAACCCAGGCGACGGCCTTGGAAATCACTTTTGGGTCGATGTAAATGAAGTTTTCCCATTCGCTGAAACTGGCTTCTTGAAACACTCGAGCGCAGAAGGCGGTCAGCCACACACTCGGTGATGATTGGTTCCTAAATGAAAAAAAAATCTGCTTAGGAAATTCTCAGACCGCCTAGAATGTTTGGCCGTTAAAATGCTTACCAATCAGTTCTGAAAAAGCTAAAAGATCCATCAGGATTCATAAACGAAAGCTGTTTTTGGTAGCCAACGTTCATGTGAAAAAACGATTCCTTTTCCTGCGTCTTATTTCTTTGATTGACGTATCTCATGTAGAGTGTCGTGTAGAGATTTGCGGCAAAACTGAATATATTCTGCTCGGCGCAGTCCATAGGCAGATTAAGCAATGAAGACGCATTCACAGGCATTGTGGGAAAAATGGGTCCGACTACATCTCCCACAATCGAGACGAAGGCTCTGTTCGATCCAAACACATAATACCTGTCCTCGGAATAGGGAATAATCGGCGTGTCGGTCACGTTCACGTGAAGATACTGTAAAATGGTGGCTCGATTGCTGAGATCCAGGAGGATGGACTGATGGCGATACTGAGGAAGACCGTCAGCCTGAAAACAGCAAGAAAATGTCAAGAGGGTTCTTTTAAACTGTTCGTGAAGGGGATTAGGCAAACTCACCTCGACATGTAACGTCCTTGTGATGGTGTCTTTACCGATCAAAGTTACCGCCAAAATAGTCACATCGATGTCTCCCAACCGAGTCGGCACAATGGGAATGTAGACAGTGGCGGTATCTTGTTTCGGTATGTATATGAAAAACTGATGCTCGCCGAATGACGTTCTGGGATTATACGACCTCACAATGCCATCCATCTCTACATGCACGAATTTATAATCATCCGAACCGGTTAGGATGACAGTGGCTTCCATATCGGTTGTCATGTAATTAAAAACGACCACCCGAATTCCGATTTGCTCGCCCTGTCTACTTATACTCGGCATTTCTACTTCGATGAAGAACGGAAGAACTCCGATATACTGAAATCAAAGTACTCATTTTAGTTTACGATGATGTATTGCCTGGTGAGATTAAGAAATCTTCAAGTACCTCTATCGGTTTCTGAAGCATTCCGAATCCAACCGCCGGGCTCATGCTAAACGCCGATACCATCCAATGGGCGGGACGTTTCGGCACCGGCAGATCGAAAATGTATCTCCCATGGGGGCCAATGTTGATATCTTTCCATAGCCAAACATTTTCGTACTGTCTTTGAATTCTGTTAAATCTCAACTTTCTGAAGTTCACAACATCGGTTACATTAAAATACGGACCTGAAAAAAACCCGAAATGAATTAATTTATTGAATTACAGAATGACAACACGAATGATCGCCTCGTGAAACTTACAACCACTTTCGTCCGTGCCATCTTGGCAGTCTCGGATTCCATTGCACTTCGTGTCCTTATGGTAACATCCCCCGCTGATGCATTCATAGAAACCCGAAGTTAAATCGCAAAAATTGGGAAGTCTGGGGAGAACCACGTCGCTGAACACGATCAGTCCGGAGTATTCGAAAGTGCGATTGGCATCGACTCCGAAACTGTTCGAGGGGAAGTAAACGTTCTCGTCCGGATTCCCTTCGTGCGATCTCCAGGAAAACATAAATGTGCCGTTGGTGTCCTCATCGAACCGAGACATCGAATCGATTACCTAAAATAAAAATTCAAATAGTCTCAAATCACGACTTCTTTAACGAAGAATTACCACCATTTATTTACCCTTGAATAAGTCAATTCGTTTCCTGCTTGCATTGTGTAAAATGCTTTGTCGATTCCCGAAAGGGCGACGTAGGCTCCAGGCTCTCCGTAAATGGCGACTTCGACTCGTTCCCCAGTTCTTGCTTTTCTATTATTTATGAAAATGGTAAACTGGAAGGAATAAAATGAGGTGACGTCACTGAATGACCAACACCAAAAGGTTTTATCCGATTTATGAGTTCTTACATTATTCCTGGAAATCCCATTAACGGGGAAAGTCAGCGAATCCGCGGAAACATCGCCGTAATGACTGATATGATAAACAAGGACTGTTGCTGCAGGTGCCATTTCTGCGCTTAATGGTATTGCAAAGGTTCTCACAGTCGCCTGCATGTTTTCTTGCCCCGTCAGTAAAATCATTCCTTTTGACATCACCACGTAATTAAATATTTCCATATAATAATTCGATTGCACGTGTAATACAAAATACTCCCCAACCTGTAAAACATCATCATATGTAACTACTGAAATGTAAATAAATCGATTCCTCAAGGGAATATAAATCCAGGCTCACCTTGGCATGTTGGGTCGAACTGGTAACTTTTATGAACCTATTCTGAGGCGAATAATGAGTGACCAAGAGAGCTTCTGTAACCGCATCTTGCCCGAGAGGATCTCGATAATACACCTGAACAGACATTGAGTGAATCCCATTTAATATTTCTCTGCTCTGTCGGTTTTCGTTTAAAGCTGCAAAAGAAAATAACCGCCAATGAAAAAAAAAACCGACGAAATGCTTTTCTTGAGCTTTCCCGAACTCCTTTCAACATACATAATTCAGATTTTAAATCCACGTCCAATTCCCAAACTCCTTTGTATTCACTGGAAGCTTTCACTTCTCTAAAATTAATTATTTTTTGACTGCCTGAACGCATTGAGAGCGTCGCTCTCACGTCCAGACGACTATCCTGGAGCCTCTCCGACGGTAACGGAGAATTGTCTTGATATGAAACTGCCATCTGAGAAACAATGAAACCGATTTAATACAATAATTATTGCAGACATTCATCGTTTCAATCATATTATATACATACAAATAGGGAAAAAGGCATCGCAGGCTTAAAAACTTGAGGCGAACCTCCCAAAACCGTGACTTTTACGGATGAATTGTAAATCCGAGCCATTGAATACCCTTCAATTATCTCGTCTAAAAACCTGTCTCCAACCGTCGCCGTCACCATGAGCTCCACCCTGTCCAGGGGGTAGCCGCTACCTGCCAACTCCGACATCGGGTACTTGAAGTGATAAACGCCGTTGAACTGAAAACGTCAGCGAAAGGCTTAATGAAGTTATTCGAAATTTCACTCAACCAAATAAAACTTTAGTGCCACTTACGAATGTCAAGTAGGGTATATTTCCTCCGTAATAGCCGTCATAATTACGCTCTTGATTATAATAGTTATTGTCTGGCCTGGGGAACCAAAAGGGGTAAGACTCTTCAAACGTAAAGTATTTGACTACCGGCTGAACTCTGCCTCCCCCATAGCCCTGTGACATGATAGGACGAAGGCTCGCTTTCAGAGTCAGATTCCCTCTCACGGGAGCTCCGCTGGTGTAATTGGCCATGACGGTTCCATAGATGTACTCATCGGTGTTGAAGAAAAATGCAGGCATCGTCACGTTAACTTCGAATCGCGTTTGATAATACTCTTCGACGACGAAAGTTCCCTCTTCGACCTGGCCCTGGGCCACGATCTGTATGATCCACTCCCCGAACACGGGCTGATCCGAAAGCTTATAGGATAAGCTCACCGTGCCCAAATTCGACTGGCGAGACAACCATCTTTTCATAATGTGCCTGTTCGGATCTAACATGTAAACGTCGACGGCATCGTCGAATGGTTTCAATTCGGTTGTGATGGGTATCGTTCGGAAACGCACTGAAAGTGAGAAAAACAAACGTCTAATACCTGTCGAACTTCTCGAATGAATTTCTCTTAACGCCCCCCATAAGCATAGATGGTCAAATATTTTCCAGAAACGCATACCTGTTTGTCCCTGCATGTAGACGGGCTTATCGGTTTGTATGAAGATGGTCATGGATCTCTGTGAGAATGTGAGGACGGTTTCGTTTACGAAAACGTTCCCACCGAGCTGACCCTCATAAGTTCCTTCCACTCTTAATTTATAATTACCGGGTACACTCGTGCGGGGCATCTGGAAACAAATAAAAAAAATGGGTGACAGTTGGAACGCCAAAGCAATGAATAATTAGTTGAAATTTTAAAATTACCTTCAAAAGGAGCGTTTCGGGAATTCCTTCTTTCACGCTCTTTATGTCTGCGGTGAGTTCAACTCCATTTCTCTGAATATTCGCACGAACAGTTAAAGGCACAGGCGCCTGCAGCACACTCACGACGATTCTGTATATTGTCCCGGGTCTGACTATTTTACCTGCTACAATAAAATATGTCCTGCGAAACACAAAAAAAAGTAATCAGTCATTAATGAGCATGTCTTGAACGTTCCTTCACACTGATCGCTTTCCTCAGATAAAGACGAAGGGGTTAACTGCTTATTTGCTCAGCACCCTCCAATAATAAATCAACTTACGCTTCTCGAATGATAACGTTGTTATCGAATCCTTGTTGATTTGGGTCCCAATATGGGCCATTTATCGACGGAGATTGCCAATTTCCTCCTTGCCTCGGGAAGAAAGGATTGGCCTCCGTATTTTGACTTCCCCAATACTGAGTGTTTTGCCCGGGAGAATTTCCCGGAGGCAAAAAGGGAAAATTCTGATCCTGACGAGCTGATGCTTCCGGATTATTCGACGAAAAAGTCTGCGCCGCTGCCGGGCTGATTATCAATAATATAACAAAGGCTAAGAGACTGAAACTCATCTTGCGCTCATATCTGGAACGAAAATCCAAATATTTAATTAAACGTTGAGATAATTACTAGGTTTGGAGTTCAAACTCAAATAAATTTTGAAATCCGATACCTAATTAAATGCCTGGCAACACGTCCTCAATGGTGCGCTTGGCCATAACGCTTTAAAGACCTCTTTTACACTGCTTTTTTAAATGCCCACTAATAAAGGTAATGTGGGGGAGAGAGAATAGATTTTATTGATGAAAACATTAATCCCACCTATTTGTTAAAGGACATTAAAAGAGCAACCCCTGAAAAAATCTGAACGTGCTCTGGCAAAAGTGTGGAATATTTAAAAGTAAACCACCCAATCAATCTTTCAAAAAAATAATGTATCTTCAGGTCACATCACACTATTCTCATAAATGTCTTTGACTTTAGGCCGATTTAAGGCAAACCATTGCACTCTCAATAGTTTATGTCATCTAATGAACACCATTAGAAAACCTTTCCAATTCCACACACGCATTTTGTGCCCACTCTTTAGTAAAGGAAACAAGTTTTTTCAGTTCAACAGTGCAGTACCACTACAAGGGACTTGTACAAACGGCGAAGAAGACCACAGCAGCAGTGTATTTCAAAAAAAAAGATACTGAGTGCTCACGGGAATATAATTTCATAAAAGTCAGACGACATGAGTCAAAACACTTATTAACGAGCCGACGACGTCATTTGGGTGCTTTGCTGCTATTAATTTTTTAGGTGATGAGCAATGATGTCATAAATACTATGAAGCAAAAAGTAATTAAAGGGCAGGTCGTCCGATTTTAGAAGCAAAAGCTCGTCGTCACTCGAGTGAACCCAGGCTTTAGAAAGCTTTTTTTTGTATTGAGACTGAAATTGCTTAAAACTTATGTCATTATATCCTCGTTGAAAGCTTTTCCCAAAAATTTTCCAATGAATTTTCAACCACAAAAGAAATAAAAATATGTGTTTATCAGGTCGAGACTGTCAGCACATGAATTTTAGGTTTTAGTTTAAAACGTCAGACTTTTTGTTAGGTTTTAAAATTATTACCGGGACAGATGTAGCGATTAGGGGACGCTCTTGGCAATGAACACACCCTTAAGCAGAATTCCAACCGGCATACAACGAAAGAAAGGGTTCCAAGACCCTGTCATTTGGGGATGCAATGGCACGTGTTACGAAAATAAACACATCCGAATCGTAAATATTTTTTTTTAAACACCCCAGTTCCCGTTGATGTTGGTTAGTTCAAAAGTTGGTTTTTCCGGCAGTGAAGGGTTGTCAGTCGCCTCCCCCTCATGATCTGTTACACTACACGAACACAATATTAACCGATTTGTATGATTCGGACGGTTTGGCACGTGCTCCACACTTCTATTGTTAGTCTTCTAATTCAAGGTGGAGCCTAACCATTGTGAAGTCACCGGAGTGACAGGTACTAAACTTCTTTGGATTTAAGGTTCATCTCTTCTCTGTGTTGGTTATTTCTACTAAAATCCCTTTCTACCCCAAATCATCCTTTCAAGCCCCCATCGTCACAGTAAAAGCCAACCCCCAGCTCTAATTTTTCCAAAAATCAAATTCGTTCCTCCATAAAACGCGCTTGGAAAACATTGCCTTTTTTATTTAAACCCCCCCCCCCCCGAAAAAACAAAAAAGCAGAACCTTATAAAGAACATAAAATTTCATCTCATCCGAAAAAATTCAGGCCAATAAATCAAAAACTGTAAAAGAAGTAAAAAGGCGAAACAAATGGTTTTTGAAAAACCTTTATTCCGTCCAAAATTCCACAGCAATTTTATAAAGCCATCAAAGTTTTAATTACGGGCAAGTTTTCTGATAATAATGGGAAGAAATCATTGGATAATTAAACTAAAAGTCAAGCTCGGGCTATAAATTACAAAAAATAATTTTCGAAATTTCCTCTTTAAAATAAATCCAATGATTATACAGTTACGAAAATGAAATTTTCAAAACTTCTTTCATCGGAATATACGAATAATAATTTTTTTTTTTTTGAATAAACTTTTAAGCCCATGGCTTTACTTAAAAGTATTAGTATGTTAAATATTATCCGAGTCAGTCAGAATCAAAGCGTTAAACTCTACAGAAGCAATAATATAAAAAGGTTTGGGACGGAACTACAGATTTAAAAAGTTTTATTTCGATCGCCGCATTAAGTTGTATTTTTTCAAACCGAAGGGAGAAAAACAGGACAAAAATAAATACGTCTAAGCAATTGGCTTTATTCCGCCTCCTGTCGCTCTCTAAAAAACTAATTCCAGCCACGGGTTCTGCCGTTTTCCTGAGGATTTTTACTGAAATCGACTGATATTAGATAAAGATGGCTTTATCGAACATTTCAGAAAAGTTGTATGCGATTATAATTGAAGGGTACAGAGTTTACGAGAAGGGGTGCGATTTAGAGGGTGTGACTGAATAGAGGGAGTGCTGCTTCCCACTGCCAAACTCCAAAGGGAAAGAGATTTGTTAAAAGTTTATGAATGCTGCAGTTTTTACATGTCGTTGAACCATAGAGTGTGAAATGACACAGTAGAAACCACTCTGTGATAAATTTTAAAATTACAAATTATAGGTAACACAATAATGATAATTATTTCAAAGCCGCCAACTTATACAATACCGAGAATATTAAAGATTAAAGTTCTGATAATATAAGAGTGACTCCGACATCTCTGGAAACAATTTGAAAGGAAACAACCGAAACTTTACTATTACATATTAGTTTCAGTTATTCTGGAAAACTTCCCGAGAAGTTTCTAAAGGGGAAGGAATGGAATTCAAAAAGTACACCGGTGCAAAATCCCTTCCCTTTATGTACAATTTGAATCTGTTGTTAACTATGCTTTACTTCCCTGTTAAAAAATTATTTTCCTTTTTTCGAACATGAAGGAAACGGTACATGAAAAGGGTTCTTTTTGCTTAAGTATTCTATTTTGCTTTTGAATAATAAATCCTCGTTTTTCAGGGTTCTTCCCCTGGTGTGTGTCTTATTAGTTAACGCCCCGCAGTCAGCCATCCATGGTATAATAGGCGATGAATAACCACAGGATGCATTTGACAACTCTTCCCCAGTAAGACATGGGATAGTATTTACTATTTTTTATTTACTAATCTCGAAATCCGAGAACAATACGACTATGCATAGCACTCAATTTTATTTTATTTCTTTATTTTTTTAATAGTATTTAACTTTATTTTTACATCATTTTATTTTTGTATAATTCCTACTTTTATTTCATATTGTTTTGTTTTGTATAGTACGTTCTTATTCGTTGCACATTATTATTCTTAATTATTCTGGCATTTATCTGAGAGCAAAGCCACTCCGCCCCAATCATACTTTATTAAAAACATATTGTAATTAATGCTTATTTGTACTGGTAAGAGATCACCTCCAATGCCTTCGGGCGCAATGGAG
This sequence comes from Brueelia nebulosa, assembly GCA_028293925.1. Classification (NCBI taxonomy): domain Eukaryota; kingdom Metazoa; phylum Arthropoda; class Insecta; order Psocodea; family Philopteridae; genus Brueelia; species Brueelia nebulosa. The sequence goes on along the minus strand of JAQIBA010000006.1, from coordinate 2,534,913 downwards.
GTTCAATATATTATATTATATTATTAAATTTAAATTTGCGGAGCGTAAAAATGTTTTCTTTTCTACTTTTCTCAGGATATCTTTAACCTAAGGTCTAATATGTTTAAAATCGTCCTCGTCACTTTGATGAATCTCCTGTTAGCACATTTTGTCAAAATATGTATTTTAACATTTGCAGTGCAATTTACTTTTAATTAAACCTCAAAAATTTCCCTCTCTATATTCAATTTAATATACTCAGTCTATTTTAGCTAAATCTCAGGTAGGGATACCCCAAACGAGCAGTCCAGGTTCTCAAAACATCTGACCGATAACCCTCTCCTTTGTTGAAATCGATATAACTGACATAGTGAAATACCTGATGCAGAAGCAATTTTACCTTTGGTGAAATTTCAAAGTAACGACTCAATTCCTTTGAGTCCTGAATTATTTATTCAAAATCAGAATTCGAGTGTAATTCTCCAGCTTGGAGTATTTTCAAGACCCAAGGGTTCAAGTCTTTCACCCTTTTTGTCCGATATCACGTATAAATGTGGCGGTCCCCAGTGCGTTATTATTAATTAAAGAATGCCGAGTGTCATTTCGTCTGATGGACGATCTATGACATTCTCAGTAATAAATCGTAGTCACAGGGGAATCAATTTTCCCGTCAGGGATCATTTCGAAAATTCAGATGAATAAGAAGAAACCCTTTTTGCTAACAGCATCTTTTCAAAATTCGCAGCAAACTACTTAACTTTTCATTTCCAAAATAAAGACAACTTTAGTGTTTTTTTTATTCTTTTAAAATTTATTTCCATTCAAAATTTCGATTCAAGCTTTTGAGTTTCACAAAATTATTGGACTACTGACAAATGATAAACCGGTATTACAATTACGATAAAATCGAGTGTTTGTATTAGTTTACAATTAGCAAAGTTTTATATCCGTTGGAATGTTTGATTAAAGTGGTCTGTGAAAGCCATGCATTCATAATTCTTTTCTAAATTAATATTAATTAAGATGTTAAATAATTTTAAGATGTTAAAAGGTAAATAAAAACTTCTAAAAAACGAATAATTCCATATCAGTGACACCTTCTGCCTTTGCTTAATATTATTAAAAAGACATTACATTTGTTAATAAAACCTAGTGAACATTCCCGCCAAATGCAAATTTTGAATTTTAATTCAAAGTTCGTCTTCAACATTCAAAAACTAACTGAAACAAAATTAATTTTTTGGTATATTATTTGCGAATGACCGAATGAGGCCTTTAATATAAAATTAACGGCAAACAAAAATATTTGCTTGACGCCATTTTAAAATGACGGATATGTTTGTTACGCCCATTTTCAGGTATATCGTACCTATACTTTTTTGCGGTTATTATTCCTATTCATAACAGACAAATAATAACAAGTAAATATTTCCCCAGAAATATGTGCTTTGCTCATTTAAAGGTAATTTTTACAAATATCTTTCAACAATTTAAAATTAATTTTTTAGAAGTTATTGAGTTAGTATAATCCTGAAATTATTTTTATCCTGAATTTTAAAGAAAAGAACTAAGAAACTTATTCTCGGATTCTCGGCAGAGTAGTTAATGCAAATAAGTTTAAAACCGAACTAAAAACAAATGTGGAAACAACATTAAAAATGTAAGGTTTTGCAGGTTATACCGTCAGGTACACGCCCTGAACCTACCTGTACTTATATTTCCAAATGGCCAAAATTAACTGTGAGATTAGTGTAAAATCCGTTAAATGGTGCTAATAAAAACTGAGAGAATTGAAAACAGTGGGAAACGCACATTTGAATTTTAAAAACAACAATACATTCTGTTTACTTGGGGCATTCGTAGTCAATGAACGCACCTTTACCGCTTCTTGTTGACCGTTGATTCAGGACTGCCAACAATGCTCTCGTCAACACTGGACGGCAAATGGCAGTGACCTCTTGCGGGAATTTCAGAACTAATAATAAAGTAAACAAAAATGGCGAACAAAGTAGACGTCGTTATACAACATGCACTTAGGACTTTTTCAAAATACATTAAAAAGATGCCGGAATTTACCCAAGTCGATTTAACCGAATTAAAATTGTTAACCGATGATCTTAGTGCTACTGATGTTCAAAAACTTCAAGGTCTGCTAGGCAACAAAGACCTTATGGATTTTATGAAGAAGAAAAAAACTGCACTGGATTATTTACCAGTTTATGAAGATGAAAATATTACCGTCGGTGTGTTTCTATTAAATACTGGTGCTAAATTGCCCATTCACGATCATCCGAATATGTTTGGAATTATAAAAGTTTTAGAAGGTATTTTAAAAGTAACCAGTTACAGTTTCCAAGGATTAGATAGAACAAAAATAAACAATGACCGGTACTTGTTTTACAACCACCCATTAAAAGTTATCAAACATCCGGAAGTTATACTGGGAAATAAAGACACGTCCTGCATTTTAACACCAACAGAAAAAAACATTCATGAAGTTGAATGTGTAGAAGGACCTGCTGCATTTCTAGACATTCTCTCACCACCATATGAAGAAGGAGAATCATACGAACCAAGAACATGTCACTATTTTGAGGAAATTAATTCCAGAGAAGACAATATAATTAGGTTAGTTCAAGTGAGGAGGTTTTTTTAAATTTACAATCCATTTTAGTTTCATTTTATTTTTGGAATTAAGCTTAGTCATCTTTAGAATTAGACTGTCAATGATTCAGAGGTAAATCTTAAAATTTCTAGACTTATTTATTCGCACCTCAGAGTTTGTCTTCATTGTGGAACAAATGTATTTTAGGTGCACATATTGAAATCAATCTTACTAATAATTTAATGAAATTTGTTCAGAAGTAAAACACAAACATGCATAAATGAATTAAATTTATTGTATAATTTTTAGCAGCATTTGGTGTTAAAATTATTGAGTGTTGTAATTGATATTATTACTGATATTACCTTCTGCTGTCATTACTTTCAGGATTGCTTTGGTCATTAAAATTATTATCAAATTTAATTTTTGTGAAAATGACTTATGGAATCCCTTAATTCTTATATCAATATAAATGAAAATGCAGTTTTATAAATAATTCATTCCTATTAAATAATAAATACAAATTAAAATTTTTTATTCCATCATCTGCTGTATCATTGTAAAACAGTTTCTTTATAAATTATAATAATGCAAAATAAATAGAAACTAATTTCAAGCAAAGTTAATTGCACTTTTTTCCAAAACCAACTTCAGAAATGCTGAAATAATTTGTAATTGATTTTATAAAATCATATGTAGTCGTCATTCAGGGACCGGTTTCGACAATAATGGATTGCACTTTTGAGATATTCCGGCATTTCTCTGGGATTTCCCCAAGGGTACAACTGCACTGAATCGTCTAAGTGAAGCTCATGCAAGTAATGAACCCTGAATGACCTCGGCGGTGTCACCAATAACAAAGCATAGCTGTTACCTGAAATAAATATACATAAAATAATGGAAAAATATTTGGAGATATGGAATATATAAAGAATAAATTCTTTATTCACCTGAATTTAAAATTGGACAATCACATTGTTCCTTCATTGTAAAGGAAACTGTTCTTTTGACGGATGTGAAGTTTTTACGGGGACTTATATCCATTTGAAATTCAAAAGTTCTCCTATTTAGGATGAGGACTTTAACTGCAATTTCCGAAGAGCAGTAAAGCTTTGAGAATACATCAGGGATGGTCGTTATACAATGCGGACAATGTTGACCTAAATTCAGAATGGAAGTATTTCAGAATAATTAAGTCGAGCGCGACAACTCACAAAAATTCATTTCACCTTCATCTATTCTTGGGGGCAGTGCAAAAACCGGGAAAACCTCTTCATTCGGTGTCTCCAAGTCATGATCAGTGTCAACGAAACCATCGAATAAGTTTGCCTTGTAATTATTCCATTGATTATCTTCTTGAAATTGTAAATCTCTCTTTGATTCTTGCTTGACATCATATGGAGGACTTTCCAACCACGTGCCATTTTGGCATTCTCTCATTAAATTGTATTTCTAAAATAAAATGAATAAATTACTGAATGTCTGTCATATTCATATTATTATATTATGAGACCTCTCAACAGACCATTGTGGCATGATGGTGTATATTATAATAATCGTACAGCTTAATAAGCGCTGGTGCAGCATTTTCAACGCAGACTTCCTGAACTACGAGAAAATTGACGCAAACTTTTTTATTTTTTAAATCCTCAAAATAGAAATTGATTTTGTCCTCATATTCCTCCCATCTGCGGACTCCTAAACATTTACAATTTGATAAATTAAGAAATACTAATATAGTAAAAAATATTCATTAGGGGAAATTTCTCGGTTACCTTTCCGAGAAGTTCGAATTTCATACAAAGACTCCCTATCGGGATAATAACCGGAAACCATTGCCACTTCCAGCACAGCCATAGTAATCTTATCTTTTGGTGATTTGTATCTGATACAAATATGAAATCTTGCAGCGGAATAAAGATCTACGTCGGAGAGAGATTGAATCCTTAACTGAATCTTAAAATTTTCATTAATTTTTGCTCGCCGAATATTATATCTCAAGCAGGTCTGAAACACATTATTCCGAAACTCTAATAACCGCCATCATTTCTCCTTCCAGCTTTTTATTTCCGTACTCCACCTGAACTAAGGCGCACCCTTTGCCACTGCTTTCAAAATGAACTCCCGTTAGATACGGTGGTAATGCGACTTCCTGTTGCAGCAGTTTGTTTGAATTAGAAACGTTGAAGACATATTTTTCCTCCATAGTGCGCACATTAACTGACAACTCATCATAATCGTCGCTTCTGGGAAGAGTTGATGAAAATTTAGATATGGCTTCCAGAGCCAATACTGTATCCTGAAACCATAATTAATATGTGGTAGCGCTCAAAAGTATTTTGACAATATTGTCAAAAATTATTGAATAACCACTATAATTAATTAATTCAATAATTAAATTATTACATGCAAAGCAGTAAAATATTAAAATGTTTAAATAGTGAAGAAGTTTGAATGGTTAAAATGTCAACTATTTACAAAATGAAAAAAGTACATAATATACCAAAATACAAATACAATAAAATATAAATAAAAATAAATAAAAAATGCAAAGTAAAATACAAAAAATTGTAATGAAATTATAATTAAAAAAATTCAATTAAAAATTCAAAATACGAAAGAGTACTTTAGTACATACAGTATAAATACAGAAGTGCTTGAAAGTATTTTGACAATACAAAATTTACAAAGAAATAAGTACAAAATGAAATTTCATTAAAATGCTTTTACATTATAAATAAAATATTATTAAATAACAGAAGAAATAAAAAGAATTTATTTTTAAAATATATGGAAAAGTAACAGTATAATTATAGAATAGGATACTATCAATACTACTAATAGTATTGGTAACTAAAAATAATACACAACTATAATTAAATTTTATAGTAAAATAATTAAATAAGAAACTATAAAATTTTGTATTGTCAAAATATTTTCGAGCGCTACTGTATTTCTCAATAACTGATCTTTCAGTAAAAATATCACTACTTGAGCAATATGCTTACCTGACTAGAAATAAACCCTCCGTTTTGATTCTGATACTGAATTATCCATCTGATAGCGTCCGAAGCAGCTGCTAAAAACAAAGGCCCTCCCAATTTGACGAGGGACAGAATGCCATATGCTGTCATTTCAATGGAAGACTCAATGGATTCTGAAAAATGATAGAAGATTGTCACTCTCCCGAAAAAGGTTTCCAACATTTTTTTGGCTCGTACCGTCGTTTTCCCACCAAAGCATTCCGTAGCTCCTTTTAGCTTCTTTCATAAGTTCTATCATTAGAGCTTGTGAATCTCTAAACTCGCCGGCCAAAATCAAAGCGTAAGAAGACAGCAAGTCACCGTAGATTCCCAATGATTCCTCAGTGGGTTTCAGGCAGAATATCGCATTCTTCACCACAAGATTATCTAAAGAAATGCCTGCTTCTATTAGAGATATCAAGATATAAGCCGTAAGAGTTTTAGACGAATCCTCCTCCACTAACTTTTCCTAAAAGAAAATTTTGATAAAATCTCAAACTCCTTTACGTCTTTTACAGCTCGTACCTGTAATTTCCGGTGATAAATTTTTCCGATCATAGGGAAACACCCATTCTCCAGTTGATGCTTCATAATCCACTCGACAGAAACGTTTAAATCATTTTCATCCACGTAAATATACTTCTTGGCTTGGCTCAAATACCGTATAACGAAAGCTGTGAGCCAAATGGAACCTTTTTCGTCCTGTTCTCCGAACGCCGAGTAGGAACCGTCGCTATGTTTGTAATTCAGTTGCCTTTGGTAGCCTAAATCTAAATTTTTTAAAGCTCTCTCTATCGGTTCTAGCTCTTCCGATTTGGTCAGCAAAAGGTAATCCAAAAGAAGTACGTTCGGAGCGAGAAGGAGCATATTTTGCTCTCCGCAACCGGTCGGAAGGGTTATTAGGTGATCAATGTTCTGCAAAAAAAGTGCGTTTGCATATTTAACACACTGTAAGCTCCATCCTGAAGATCAGCAAAAAACTTCAGGGACTTTTCTCATTTAAAACCAATCAGAATTAATATTTTTATGAATAAATATAAATAAATGTTCTTACTTGGGCATACCTTTAAAGAAGGTCCTAAAATGTCTCCCGAAACCAAAGCTTTGACTTCAATTGAACTTTCAACAACCTCTAAAGGAATCTTCATATTCCATCCAACCTGGTGATCAAAAATCGAGCCTCTGCCGCAGATGAACCCGGATTTGATTTCTTCAACGGGAAATCCTTCGTGCTTAATGACAGTTTTTTTCATGACAAAATCGCTGTCGCCAAAAAATAATATTGCCAATAACGAAATTAATTAAAACTTTTTAAATTTAAATTCACCTTTTCCTTGCCACGACGTTCCCGCAGCGACCTGCGAAAGTAGGATCAACTTCAACTTTGACCTTAATTTGTGCCTCCCCTAATTTCACGGGTTCTAAAACGAACCGATGAATGACTTTCGACTTTGTCCGAATACAGTAAGAACTAGATTCTTCGGTTCTCGAGATGAAGCTGCTGAGCGGACTGAGTATTATTTTTACCTGAAAGGATTTCATTCGTTAAATCTGCACATAGGATCCGTTGAAAAGTCGAATGATGCTTACTGGCAAGTCCGTTTCTTCGTAATTAAACACAGACACGGGCAAATGAAAAATTTCTTTTCGTTTCAGCGAATGAGGTACGGCAAAATCCAAGAAAAAAGGCTGGTAGGTGACAAATTCGGCCGATTTGGAAATTCCCAAACCTTTTAACAAAGACAGACAGACGGTTTCAGCTGTCCATTCTGTTATCCCGTGAGGAACTGTAACGTTCAAATCTGCGGTTCCCAAATTGCTGAAATGGAAAACGTGAGTTATCTGGAGTCTTTGCGCATTACTGTAATTTCTCACTGTTTATCTGCCTTACTCTATGGGTATTAGATCCCAAATCCAGGTCTCGGGAAAGAAGCTTCTGAGCTCGTATGACATTGGAGATTCTCGATGGTTTGGATGCTCGGAATTTAAAAACTCTTCTGCTTTAAACACCGAAATATTTTCGATCTCGCTCCCTGAAAGTGAGAAAATAATATTTTTTTAATGAAACTTTTTTATTTCAATTTGAAAAATATGCTCTATTTAATAATATGCTATTCTAATTTAAATAAATATTTTTTTACTACTCTATTTCACCCATAGGTATTAGGGGTTTTTTTACAAATTCGAATTCAGCATTATAAGAATTTCAGAAAATTCGGATAAAACTTTATAAAATTAATTTCAGCTACAAATTTACAAAGTAAAATAAATAAATAAAATAAAATTATCAGTCAGGTTTAGGGGGATAGAGAAGCATACAGCAAATATGTAAACAACAAATTTATAGAGAATAAGTTAACAATAAATATATAGTAAATAAATAGATAACATTTCTTTCTTTCTTTTCTTTTTTGTAATATTCCAAAACAAAAATGTGGGGATAAAATAAATGAATACAAAAAAATAACTAAATATAATGATAAAAAATTTACAAATGAATACATACAATAAAATAAAATAAAACTTTGAGCTTTTAAAATACTAAACTATGTTATGTTTTACACTACTAAAACTGAATTATATTTTAAAAATACTGAAGTCATAATAAATTTAAAATAAATAAAAAAAATAAAAAAGAAATAAAACACAAAAATGATAACAAAATAATAGAGATAAATGAGAGGGAATGAATAGATACATGAATAAAAGAAAGAAAACAAAAAAGGACGAAATTCAGTTCAGTATATCACTGAGTGTTCTCAATTTCCTGGCCAGTATCAAAAATTTCCCCATTTTTTTTAAGTACTCCAAGTTTTCCCAGTCCATCTCTCATCATATTTCATCCATCATATTAATAATATTTTTTATCAAATTATTTATAAGGCGAGGTGTTGATGTTTAACAAATAATGTTTCACAAGAAATTACGCTTACCCAGACCCATTTTCGAGTTACGAGTGGTTGCATTCATTGACCTCTCTTCATCCCCTCTGTCCCTGCAAGGCCGCGTTTCAAGGTCCAAATCGGTAATTACCAAAGCTCCAAAATCCTAACAAAAGTCCAAGAAATTAATTAAAAATCTATCAACAGTTCTTATTGTAATAATTTATTTTGTGTAACTGACAGTTCTTAATTTCACACGAAAGATTGACTTACATTGAATGCTTGCAAAGAATCGACAAATCTTGAATCTGATTCTTTTGGATAAGACAAAGATTCCACACCAACATTTGCCACTTCTTCTGGAAGAAAAATAAAAAAATTTATTTTGGATGTTAAAAATGAATTGTTTTTCTGTAATCTTACTTTCCAAGTCATCCAAACCGGAAGTATCTCTGCACCGATTGGGAGCATTTTCCGATGTTTGAGGTTTAATTTCAAATTTTCCAATCTCACTGAAAATTTTATCCTCGCTAAACTGATCTGAATTTGAGATTAATTCGGTGCTCTTATCGGTAACCTTCAAGGCACAAAGTGAATTCGGTGTTGTTTCAATAAAAAACTCGTTTTCAGACCCCGGAAGGCTTAAATTTTTACTCCATTTCGTTGAAACCTTAAACGGCATTATTTATATTATATAACCCTTTTTTGGATGTTAAAAACTCAAGCAATTTTCTTTTGTTTTACCTTATTGTTCAAACATTTTTCCACTTTCAAACTCAGTGTGTCGGCCACAACTTCCCCATCATTTCTAATGAAATACACAATTAAATAGCTGAAGGGACTCATAAATGGAATTACGTCGAAAAAAAATTGAAAATGTCTCAAATTCCCAAAACTCCCTTTGTTAATCGCGTTTAAATTCGGCCAACCGTTAAACGGCCTGGATGTGACCGCGAAACTGCTGAGAATCCCTTCGGCCACGATGTCGCCTCTGGCTTTCACCTGAAACACCCCAAAAGGGTTGAAATTTCAAAGCATTTCCAACTCTCCTTTTCATGCAGATTGTGACTACCATGTAATAAAACCGCAGGGGAGTGGCAGCGTCCACGGAGGAGTACAGAACCCCTATTTTCGCTTTCTGACCACATCGAAGGGGTTCATCAGAAATGCTTTCCAGTTGCAAATAGCTGCCTGAAGGAGAATACCAAGGAACCAAACTCAGTTTTGCGATTGGGTTCGATTCAGGGTTGCTTCTTTGATTTATTATCTGTAAATAATGGTATAACGACTTATTGAGTCCCATCATAACTAGTAATATTTGAAAGTACAGTCAATGATTAGCTTTTTTCTTAAACTAAAGCAAAGCTCTTTATTATTATTATTACCTCCAAAAAAGCTCGAAAATTTTTCTCATCTTTAATTGGAAACGGCATTATAAGAAAATCTGCCCAATTCTCTCTGAGCGTCAATTCTTTGCAAGTCTTTTCGTCATTCACATTCAGGCAAACCAATACTCTGTGATCCTTTTCCTGCTGACCCTTCACCACCACCTGAAACATAACCCTAGGTCTTTAACTCTCAAACGGGAAAGGCAGCCTTCTCACAACCAACCTGTCCCTTAAAAGGCAGTCCCGGTTTGAATTTGCGATTTACAGTGGACTTTGAAAACTCCGGTTGATTCTTCTTTCTTAAATTTCTTATTTGAATTGTTGAAGAAGCTTTGCCTTTGGTTCGGGTTCCTTCTTCGAAAACGGTTGCATTGACTACGAGGCTCTGCGCAAAGGTTGATGGGTTGTTCAAATTGATTTCGTGACTGACGCAACCGTCCGAGTTCAGGCGAAGGTTTTTGCTAACGGGAGATCCAGCTTCTTTGCAATAATAAGAGAAGGAACACTTGATGAAGTACTGCAGGACGACGTCGCCGTGAACTGGTTTCCCAAAGAGATATCTGAACGTAAAAAGACGCAGTTAAGAAAATTGTATGTTGTCACCCCAACCTTATTTTCCTTTTTTTTTATTTCAAAATCATCGATTGCCCTTAAAATCATTACAAAGTGAATTTGTTGTTAGTTTCTTAGAAATTTTATTTAAATCTTTACCCTTATTTTATCTTTTTCGGTTCAGTTCTTATTTTCATTTTCATAAAAACTCTACAAACTGAGCGAATAATTTATTATTTAAGTAATCTGTCGTTCCTTAGGACTCATCCTAAAACTCTGAAACATTTATGTTTTGATGCTTTTAATCAGTGATGCCCAACCTACGGGCCGCGGGCCATTTCCGGCCCGTGAAGGTGTTGCATGTGGCCCGCACTTTTATATATTCACATACGTATTTGGTGATTTTAGTTCATTTTAATTTTTAAATAAAGGGTTATGACTGTACGCTAATATTAGAATAACTTTCAATGGAAGAATAACTTCAATTTTAAATTTACGCTTACGCTTTCCAATCCATTCGAAATCCATTAAACACTTTGGGTTTCCCTTCTTTTTAGATTCTGTCGTAGAAGTCAAAAGGACTGCTTGCATAAAATGAAAAGTAGAAAGAGAAAAAAATGAGAAGAAAGAGAAAAAAATGAGAAGAAAGAGAAAAAAATGAGGACATGAGAAAAAGAGAAAAGGCGAAAAAGAGAAAAGGCGAAAAAGAGAAATGGTGGAAAAGAGAAAACGAGAAAAAAAGAAAAAGGGGAAAATGATAAGACAGTAAAAACTAATTTTAAAAATCCACATTTAATTGTGGCCCGCGAAATTACACCAAACTCAACTTTGGCCCGCACATAATCAAAGGTTGGACATCACTGATTTACGTGATTTTTTATTCCATTTATTTCTCCCAAATAATAACCCACAAAATAATGTAAATGAAATTTTTAGAGATTTGAATTAAATTATTAATACTTACTTCGCACAAACTGTAACATTTCTGGCAGAAAAGTCAATGTAATCTGGAGTTTTAATGGTTACCGAAAATTTCGGCAAAATGTAGTTTTCAACCAGAAAACTTTGCCCGACTGCATCTTCATTCCTCCGCTTTACTTTTACGTACCATTTCCCGCTTAAGGGCTCGTTTGAAAGCCGAAAGCTTTTCACTATAAATCCTTTATTGGGGGACTCATTTTGCCACTGAGCCAAATGAATTCCCGTCGGGTTTTCAATCCAAATTTTTTCCACCTGCCAAAATATACTTTTCAGAATTTTATGTATAAGTCACAAAGACAAAGGGACGATGCTTAATTCAGTACAAGACATCAAACAAAGCATGTCAGCTGACTTACTGGTTCTAGAATAGGTGTCAAGTCTGATCGAAGGGTAAATATTCTAAATCGGACTGTTTGACCGCTGTTGTATATAGGCTTATCCGTTTGAATAAAAGTAACGTCCGGATTCGTCTGTATGGATATCTGTTCCACGTAATTAATTTTGAAATCCTCTTCTGTTTTTGAATGAATTGTCAAGTGAAGACGCCCAGTTTTAGTTTTTGTTCTGGGCATAGATATTTTGAAACATTTTCCTCCTGATATCAATAAAATATTAAATTAACTCAAACGAATTACATTTTTAAATGTCTTCTCTACTTATATATCTGTGATTTACTCTCTAAATAAATGAAGTACGCATTTCCTTTATTCTGAAATTATATATTACCTACTTTCTCTCAATAATATAAATCTCAAATATTTAATTTCACATTAATTATGACAACTTCAGTCATATCCTTAAGAAATACTATACATAATACTATAGAATAGAATATCAGCATATGAACTGTAATTATTGTAAATTTTAATTAACCCAACTTTATAAAAAATTTAACAAATGCTTTTTGTTGTGAAAGCTCATTAAATCGTTTCTCCAGCATACGAGTGCATCAAATTGTATTAAACTGAAGGCCAAAGAAATATTAAATGCCACAAATCATACCGTAATCTCTCGGCAATATTTCCTGTAAAGCAGAAGCGATTTCATTGTCTTCTTTTTTCTCCAAAACAGCCACCCTCACTTGAATGGCTTCAGTCTGATTTCGAAAATGTATGCAAACATTTTCATCGTAACCTGACAAAAACGTTCTCGGGGCCGTGAAGAGAAATCCACTGGAATCAGTAAAATAGTTTGTCACTCTTTCAAAACAAAACCACTCTCACAAAATTAAACTTACATATTATTAAGCGCATTAAGAACCGGGAATATTGTCAAGAAAATGAAAATTTTTCGAACTCGAGGTGTTAAATCCATTCCGAAAACTTTCACAAAACTCAGTTTTAGTTCATTAGTTCTTTATGAACTGAATTTTTTAGTAGCAATGACCAGTTGATGTAAGTTCGAACTTTGACATCTTTTATCGATTATTATACTTATTGGTGAATAATAAAGTCTGAATAGTTATTACGAGGTCAACGAAGAACTTATAGTTATAATTTTTGCATTTTATCTCTGTCAAAATTTGAAGTTAGCTGCAAAGCAAAATTCGCTCAAACAAGAAAAGACTAATGAACTTTTTGGCGCCTAAACCCTTGATACTCAACTTGATACTTTTTTTTTGGTCCAGTGGCCCCCTCACGATGTTATCAACGGAAGTTTGGCCCCAGTAAGAAAAAGATTGAGTACCAAGGTTCTAAAAGATTTTACAGTTTTCCAACCAAAAAATTTTTCCATCAATATAAAAAATACAATGAGAAAAAGACATATTCACTCACTCATCTCACACAAATAGAATTTTCACAACAGTCAGGTATTTTTTATAAAACATATATTTCAAATCCGTAATATTTACATCAATTAAGTTTTGCAAAGCTTTTTTTTGTAACCGAAAAGAAGAAATCTGCGCTATAAAGAAATAAATAAGCAAATTAATTTTGAATGTACAAAATAGAAGTTTAATTATTACTACGAAATAATAATAAAATCATAATTTAAAAAAATATCGGGATATTTTTAATACCTAAGAGCCGCTCAGGTTTTTTAAAAACATTTTCAAAAAAAGTTTCACTGATTTCAATAAAAGTTTTACAATACAGCAGATAATTGGGGCTCATCTGGAGGTCCATCCAGACACATTTACAATGTACCATTCTAATCTTTTCCACACTTTTTAATTACCATTACTAAAAGTTATCCTTTAAAAACTAACTTTAATATTAAAACTTAAAATAACTTTCACTGCAAAAGCTCGACAATAAATCTTTAAACCCGGAAACTGCATATGCAAAGAAGGTGGTTGAAATAGAACAAATCGTAACGTCAACTGACAGGTCTTACTTTTTACAATGAATTATCTTTTTTAAAATGACCCTGACCCTGCATGTCTTATGTTGATTTTTCCTAAATTACAAAAAGCACCAAGTCCTGGCTAAGCCGGAACCACCAGGAACCCTCAAAATACAACTCCTTAAATGGACATTAATGCTGGATAATTTGGAAAATAAAAATGGCGGAAAATTTTATAGGAATTTTTACGCATTAATGGGAAGTTTATTGAGTAATACGAGTTACGCGATTGTCCATTCCAAAGGGTCACCGAAGCCGTGGATGATGTCAGTTGCATACTGTAGTTGTGCTCTTTTAATATAAAAATGGAATCCCTTTCCTGAAAAATAAGTATAATTTGCAGTCGTCAGTTGTTTTTATACTTTTTAGATAATAATTACTTTTAAATTATTCTTATAAGACACTTAAGATCTACTGCGTATATTCTGTAAAACACCCCACCATTGAAATAGTTAATTTTATGTTATTGTATATGATAGTAATATACTTTTCTTTACAGATATATATTTTGTTAATTGCATTTAACTTATTAAATTAATTAGGCATTTAAGCATTAAAATGTTTTATCCCGCCGTTCATAAACATGCAAAATAATTATATAGAAATAATAAGTGTATCTTGGGAATATATCACACAGTGAGTGCACTCATTCTCATCAGTTTGGGAAAAATTAATAATATAATGTCAGAATAAATGAAATTAACGTTCTTTTTGTAATAAATTGTTGCCCGCCATAAATGCTTTAATATTTTATTTTAATTTAAAGCTGGCGACGCTGTTATGAGGAAAATAAATTTTCAAATAAGATATACAATTTTAACTTGACCGGGCTTTAATATGAGAATTCTACACAAAATCCAGTCACTTACAATCACTTCACCAGGCCTGAATTTCGAGAACTTATTTGTGCTTGTTTGAATGTCAAGGGCGAAAATTTTGATCCGAACCTGGATGTAATTTCTCGATTCAAATGTAAATTCAGCAGGAAGTGTAAAGCTCAAGCGGAGATGACGTAAGGAACGTGACCTCTGCTATTTATTAGTGAACTATGACGGCAGACTTCTAAATTTATTGCCCTAAAATAATCTACATTATAAAAGATTCTTGAAGTCTGCTTGCGAAATTAAGTTTGATTATTTTTTTCTATAATCCGGGGAAAAAACAGGTAAACTAAGATTTTAGAAACATCTTAACCCCAATGAGTGACCCATTAAAGAAGAAGGAGCCTTTAATTCAATAATTTGGATATTTAACCCTATATTATCAGTATAATTGAAGCTCGAGATTATGCAAGACACTTGTCATAGTTAAAACTCATTTCAAAGCGTCATAACAAATAAAAAAAGTTGCAGGGAAAAGGTCATTGGCTAATGTGACTTCAAAGTTTAATTAACCGTAAGTGGTTCAAATTAGATACTTCTCCCTTTGAATCTCCAGTAAGCCTTACAGTTCGGCCCTAGCACGAATTCTTCGATTATAACTTAGCCTCGTTTTATTTCAATGTTGTTTCCAATAAAAATAAAATCAGAATATGGATCACATTTTTTATCCTCCACACGCTTTCACCTACAGCATTCCTCTTCAGCTCTCATTTGATTACTCGAAGAACTTTTGGTACAGCCACGTTCAATTTCTTCTAATCTCGATATTGTTTCTTCAGCTACTGTACTCGCAAGATTTCCAATAATTTCTGAAATTTTTTTTTATTCGCAGAGGGTATTACAATTTTAAAAAAAATAATAACAGGGTTTCGAAAATAAAAAAATACCTGGAGTGAAACGCGGGAGTATACAATAAACTCTTCCCTGTAGCTTTGTGCACTTCTCTTTTTACTATTTCCCTTGGAATGTGCTCTGGAGGTGGAATAATTGAAATTAAATAAGTAACAAATTCTTCAGGGAAGTCTATTAGAAGAAAGCAAATCAACCTTGACAGCTGAAAAGAAATTCAAAATATTTTTTTAACAAAAATGGCACCACTCACATATTATAAAATATGTGTATAAAAAACAACTTAATTTTTTTGTTCATTTTTGCATCTAAAAATTTATACATTCGAAATGAAAAATGAGAAGGAAATTTTTTTGAATGAGGAATACTGTCATACCCGTAAATACTCATCTAATCCCTGATCGGGCTGGTAAATATGCAATAACTGAATCACAGTCCTTGGTATTTCTAAGTTATCTCGGTAGTAGTTTTTTAATATCACCAAAAAAGATACAAATCCCTCCAAGTCTTCTTTTGTAGGAATTGCGCCTTTAACTACTGGAAAGAAAATACGCCGAAACAAAAAATAATGCATTATGAATTAGATCGGAAAGAAATTATGCCATTTAAAAGAGTTGAACTGTATTGTAATAGTCCCAGCCGATATAAACTGGATGTTTGTGTTATGTAAGTTTTATACAACTCTCGCTGTGATATTATCAGTATTTAGCGTCAATTAGTGAGTACTCTTCAGTCGGAAGTCCGTTAACCTTTGCGGCTAATTATATTAAAATGTCTTTTTTTTAAACAGAAATGGTTCCAAAAGCCTTTCTCTTATAAATTTTCGACTTTTATGCCACGAAATTCATCTCAACGACAACCGGTAACAGGTAGAGTTGGAAATTTACAGTAACTTTGTAACACATCTACGACAGGAGTGAAGGCGGACAAACAGAGGTCGTCAACGCCTAAACCGATCTTTGGCAAAACGTTATTATGAGATTAAATAAAATGAACAGATGTCGGAAAGGTTTAATCCACTACATAAAAGCGAAACTCCGGGGATCGTCCGCAGAAGTCGTGTGTGAAAAGTCTACGCAATGACGACTCACTGTGGTGGTAGTTTGGTGAAGTGGTTTACTTTTGTTTTGTTAGCAGTCCAAGTTTTATCGGCGCCGAAAACCCCCGGAGATGAAAATGAGGTTAAGAAAATTTTCAGCGGTAAGCGGACATTTATAAAAAGGAATTTTACCTTTTATCTGATACTGCGATGGATTATTCATGTCGAGTCTTCCTATAAAAGTGTTTTGCCACATAAAAAACTTTGTAAAAATTTCGTTGTTCAACTATTTTCTTAGTGAATAAAACCTCAGCAGTTATGAAACTGCGACGTTTTTCTCTTTTGCCGCTAAAATTTCATTCACATCAGCAGTTAAAGGAAAGAAATTGCACTAATCCAGGGTTTTTTTTTACAGAATCAAAAAGGGATGTCGCAACGGGCGTAATTGCACCGGTTCCACTCTTCAAATCTCCTCTTTTCAATCCTTATTTGATGTATCCTCCATTTATTCCAGGTAAACCAATGTTCGTTCCCCCTTTTCTTCCCATGACTCCCTCAGACGTTCTCCTCAGCAGACTCGGCAAATCGGTAACTCCCACTTCAGGTCCAGCCAAGCCAGCTGTTGATACCTCTGATCCATCTTTAATGAGTGCTTATTTCAAGGCTAAGAAAGACGAATTCTTGACAAAGCTGTTTGAAAAAATAACTAACGCCAGTTCGAGCTCAGGGCCCAGTAAAAGAGCTGCATCGGACAGCGATGCTCCTGAAGCCACGAAACCAACCTTGGACTCATCTTTTTTCCTGAAAAAGAAATACGAGTTTCTGGAAACTTTATTCAAACAGTTGAATGTGACCCCAACGCCGCCTACAAATTCCACGGATGACCTGTCGAGTTCAAACGCAACTACACCGACTCCCACCGCAAAACCAACAATTGTGTCCCCAGATTTTTGGTTCCCTTTTGCAAAACTTCCTAAACCTACCAAAGCCCCGAAACCTACGAAACCGCCAAAGGCTAAGAAGATATTGAAGGACGCTTTGGATACCATTCTTCTTCAGTCGCTGTTAATCGATATGGGAGTGGATCCAAAAGACGCAAGTTTGAATAAGAGAGCGGCAGCACTGGCAAAATCAAAAAGTAAGAAGGTCAAACCGGAGGAAGATTTTACAGAATTCTTCAGCTCAGCCAACACGGATTCAGCTCTGGGCTCACCGAAAGTGGCCGCCTGCTTGAGCAAAATACTTAAAATTCTCAACAAAACGGGAGATGAAGAATTGGGAATCAAATCGGAGTTTCAACCTACCAAAGCACCGGTGATGCCACCGAAGATACCAACCCAGGTGGAATACTCCTCCAAACTGGACGCCTTTCTCGACAGCCTTATAAAGTCTCTCAACGCGACTGATTTCCCGACTGAGAAGCCGAAAAAACCTGCGAAATCGTTCAAAAGTAAAACGGGAAAGAAAATTGAGAAGCGATCCACATTTCTGGATGAACTCCTCCATCGAGTCACCCCTTCTCCTCCAACCACTACCACTCCTGAGCCAACAATACCACCCGAAGAGATAACCACTTACGACAGCACTGACTGCGACATCGTTCAGTTCCTCAAAGATTGCTGCGGCTGCGGAGGAAAATGTCTCGGGGATGACAAATCAGGGAAGTCTTTAAGGTCATTGATTTTCAAGCCTTTCGGCTCGGGTTATTGGATCCCTCAATACCTTTATGCAGCTAAAATGGGTATGTACTTAGACAAGTTGATGGACAGTATTAATACAGCCGCAGCAAACGAAGTGGAAAGTGAAAGTTCAGATATGGTGAAAAGAAGTGCTGATCCTTCCGATGAATTAAATGGGCTTCCAGCAAAAGAGGCCGCAATTAACTTAATTATTGCTGAGTTAACTGAACTGAAAAATAATATCGTGGACGCATTTGCCGAAGGCGTGCAAGCTCAAAAAGATGCGACTCCCACTAAAAAACCATTCGGTCCTCCTGGTAAATCTTTTAAAAAACCTTTCTGGGGTCCCAAAGCGTTTCCCACCACAGATCCAATTGCTCCCATCCAAAAGAGAATTGATATTTTAAATGACGTTTTTGATAAACTGACAAAAGTAGAAAAGACTTTAATTTTTACGAGCGAACCTGAGTACGATCCCAAGCTGCTTACCAACTTAACCGAAATCCTTGAAATGAACACCAAGTCCGGCAAATTTGATGCTAAGGTTTTGCCTACAATTTCTCCTCCAAATCCTGATTCACCTGAGTATTTCCTGAACAAAACTCGTGAATTCCTGAAGACCTTGTACGGTAAAACCGAAGAAGTTGATAACGAATAAACATAATCATAACTAAAGAGTTGACAATAAATAAATTCAAAATTTAAGGCATATTTCAATTTATGCTTAAAAAATTATTAAGTAAAAATTTTTTCCTTTGTGGAAACTTTAAACTGTTATTAAGCAAAAGGAAAATGTAACAGATTTATCAAAACTAAAATTAAGTATATTTTTGGGTGAATTTAACTCAAAACTCTCAAAGTTTATGAGTGTGACTGATTTGTAAAAAAATGCTCGAGTGATCTCCGCTGTGTGATTTTTAATACATCGATATTTAATACTAAAATTTTCTAGGATTTAATGGTTAATTTTCCTTTGAAATTTACATATTTTTTTGTAGTGCCAAATAGAACAATGAAATACGTAAGTAATCGCATTAATCTTGGGGGATATCCTGCATCAACAGGATTGTGGTAGTTTAAAACACAATTCTTTGCTTGCTGGATATTCTCCGGGGTTAAAACTTCTTTTTTATTAGTTTTGGTTCTCTGTAAAAGCAAAAAAATTACCTCATTTTGGAGAATCCAAACCGTTTTAAAAAGAGCACCCATCCATTTCCGCTTGTTCGAATCTCGGGGGCTTGGTTATGCGGCATTCAAGATGGAAGACAAACTGAACTGGGAAATGTTAAAAAGTTAAAAGTGTAGAGCTCTTTTTTTTTTACTTTTTAATTTTTATTTTTTTACTTCCAGCATGAGGATGGCATGGAAGTACTTCTTGTTTTTGCTGTGGCTTTCCTACCTTTTCATATGCGGTATACTTCTGTTTACGAGAGGCTTTCTCTTAAATCGGCAAACTCTTCTTCAGAAATCAACATGTGTTGAAAATTCGGATTGCAGCGCTTACCAAAAGCTTTCAAAAGAAGAACCCACCTTTTTGAATACTCAAAAATATTTAGACTGTTTGGATAGAAACCAACTAAAATTACGTGAAAATTCAGGAAATCAGTGCATCACATCTCAAAAAAAAGCGGTCTTTTTGGTAATAGATGCACTGAGATATGACTTCGCCCGCTTTAATCACTCATTAAAGCCAGATGAGCTTTTGCCATTTCAAAATCGATTGTCGGTTATCGACGAATTGCTAAATACAATGCCGAATAACTCACTGCTATACAAATTCATTGCGAACCCACCTACCACTACAATGCAAAGATTGAAAGGGTTAACCACAGGCAGTCTTCCAACTTTTATCGATGTCGGCTCAAATTTTGCAACTCCTGAAATAGATGAAGATAACATATTAGATCAGTTAAGAGATCAGGGCAAAAATATTATTTTTATGGGGGATGACACTTGGACTGCATTATATCCAGGAAGGTTCAAAAGACAGTATTCTTATCCTTCCTTTAATGTTTGGGATCTGGATACAGTTGATACTGGAGTTATAACCCATTTAAAACCAGAGCTTCAACAGAAAGACTGGACTTTGTTGATTGCCCACTTTTTGGGTGTTGATCACTGTGGTCATAAATATGGGCCTTATCATTCTGAAATGACAAGAAAGTTAAATCAAATGAATGAAGTCATCAAGTAAGTTTTCATTTACTTTCTACATATTAAAAACAGAATATCTATGAATGTGTGTTGGTAGTTAGATTATTTAAGATTTGTTTAAACTGATACTTGAAAAGGTTGTAACCTTTTTTTTTCCAGAGATGTTGTCAATACAATAGATGATGACACCATTTTATTTGTATTGGGAGATCATGGTATGACACATACAGGAGATCATGGAGGAGAAAGTGAAGATGAAATCACATCAGCTTTATTTATTTATTCACCAGTGCCATTTCTGTCAGGAAATACTGTTGCTAAAACAGAATCTGTTTATCAAATAGACATTGTGCCTACACTTTCAGCAATATTGGGTTTTGCCATACCTTTTTCAAATTTAGGAAAAGTTATATTATCAGCACTGCCAACCCCACAAGAAACAGTTGATGTATCAGATATTCAATATGCTTTAAATGTTTTAACAAATAACGTTGAACAAATAATGTTGTATATAAATACATATTCAAGACAGACTCATGTTTTCTCAAAAGAGAAAATTTCAAAACTGTTGGAAAAATTTCACATGTTAAAATACAAATTAGGATCACTGAATGACAATAATTTTAAACATTTTCAAGAAAATGTGTTTGAGTTTCTCAATTATGTGAGAGAACTTTGTGAAGAAGTTTGGGTTCAATTTGACTCATTCTCAATGTCCAGGGGATTAGTACTGACTTTTTTACTCCTTTCATTTACTTTTTTTATAATTGAAGGGATTCCTTGCACACATTTCAATGCAGTTTTGGATGGTGCTTTTTTATGGATAGCCTATGGCACCATTTTCATTTGCATAACTGTCAGTGCTATCTTAGAATATTACAAAATGATAGATGATATGTATTTACTAATTTATGTATCAACATTGTCTTTGTCAATGCTTATTATGGCAGTTGAAGTTGTTCAGAATTGGGAAGAAATCACCCTGCTTTGGTTTAATAGCTACAAGAGCAGAGATTGGGTGGATATTTTAACGAGATTTGTACATGTGTGTTCACTATTGATGATGTTCTCAAATAGTTTTATTATTGAAGAAGGCAGTGTTTTATCATTTATGCTCAACACTCTTGTTTGGTTTACTGTATATAACATAAATTTTAAAAAAACAGAACCAAACTCTGCAAAGAATAAAGCCAATGAAAAGACTTTTTGGCTTTGGAGGATTTTTAGTCAGTCAAAGTTCAAACATTTTGCATTAGCTGTAATTTTTACACTTTTTTTAAGGATCTCACAGTATTTTTGGAGGTAAATATTCATGTGTAATTACAAAAGGCAGAAGAGGAGAGTCATGATGTAATAAAATTTTTCCTGCTGTAGGTGTCGGGAAGAACAAAAATGGTGTATCGTCGCCACGGACCCAATGAAATCGTACACCTCTTTCAAAGCCGGCAAGGGCAGCATAGACTCATTAATAACCCTAGCTTTCCTGGGCCTTTTCATTTCATTAACGAGAATATGGCTGAAAAGTTGTGGAAATTTAGTCGGGTTTTCACCCACCGTCGTAATGGCACGATACGCTCCTAGTGTTATCGTTGTTTGTTTGGGGGGATTTTGGGTTTTGCAAGGGCTTCCAAAGGAAGCGAGAAATAAACTTTTCGTACCCTGGCAGCTACAAATTTTGCCTTGGACCGTCTTTTTTCTCGTCGGTCTAACCATTTTTTGTTTATTTCTACAACCCGTGTGCGTATATGTTTTAGAAAAAAAGACTGATGTTGTCTCTGTCTATGGGAATGAAAATATTATACCTCAGATTTTTCAACAGGTGATTTTTAAATTTAGTTTTCTCTTACAATTATTAAATATTGGATTTGCATGAAAAGACTCTCATTGAAGGTGAAAAAGGTGATTAAACACTCAGATGGAAGCGAGAGTGACAGCATAAAAAGCAAGTCGCCCCTTGTATACGGTCTGGCGACAGCCTATAGTGCCGCCTTCATTGTTCTGGGAGAGTTTGTGTCTTTGTTCTTAATATCCTTATTGGGCGATGCTCTCGCACCTTCGGTTACTCTTATGTTCGCTACAATGGTGATATTATTAGCAATTTTAGCGTATACTCGCTTGAAAAGCGCCCTAGTCACAAGTAAGTGCCTTTGCCTAAGCAGTTTACAAAAAAGGTAATTACAATTACAATCGTGCTTTTTTATTTTTAGCACAATTATTTCACGTGCCCTGGTCGTATGTGGTGAGCTGGGGTTTATTAGCGTCATACTTTTTCTATGGCACTGGTCACCAACCGACTTTCCCAGGGATTCACTGGTATGCAGCCTTTGTAGGTACAGGTGGTCAGTTTTCGTCCAATTACATTCCAGGACTTTTAATCGGTGAGCGTAAAAAAAACCTCCTTTAGTTAAGGATTATTAGAAGTTTAATTATTTTATATTTTCAGGCGCGAACACTTTCTGTTCACATATAATTGCCGGATTGTTACTGCCAACTATACTGATTGCGCCTTTTACATTTCCTGTGATGTTGCCAAAATGGTTGGGTTCGAACATTTCACAAACGGAGAAACTTTTGAAAAAACAGACCCGCGAAGAAATGAGAGAAAGTGATATTAGTCTTTATGAAATGAGAGGGTCTACGGATTATGCTTTACTTAAACTTTGCGCTAAATATATTCTCTACCACGGCACAAGAGTACGTAGAGTCAAGTTTATTCTTTAAGTGTTTGTTTTCTTACTGTTTTAGGAAAATAAGAAACTATTTTTATTTTAAAAGTAATAGAGGATTTTATTTTTTTCAGGTATTTTCGTGCATGTTGGCGGCATCGGTGCATTGCAGACATTTAATGGTTTGGATGATCTTCACACCAAAATTCATTTTCGAAGGGGTCGGTTTTGTGGTTACCCTTGGCTCCGTACTTTTAGGGTACTTACTCGTTATGAGAATTTCTTCGAAAATTGATCATCTCATGAAAGAATTGCTTAAAAAGCACGATTTATGAGTTTTAGATGACAACATTCAATGAGTTGTAATAGTAAAAAAATCCAAAAAGTTTCCTCTTAGTCATGTTTTGTTATTTTTTTAAATAAAGTTTTGATAAAATTTTCTTTATTTTCTCTGCCTAATTTTTCCCATTCAGTTTAATTCTTATATATTCTGGAAATACTCTTTGAACTCTAAAAAAGTTTTTAATTTGTTAGGACGGTTTACTTAATATCACTTTCCTAAAAAGTTTACCATCTTGGTTTTAAAAATTCTACAGCCTCAGTTATGTCTCCCATTGAAATCATATTATTCTGCAGAAATTCGCATTGAGAGCAAATTAGTTTTAGTTTGACAAGCTGAAAAAGTAGTGAAATAATATCGGTTTAACTAAAACCGGAAATTGTATTTTTAAATTTTAGCGCGTAAATCTCGTCTCGAGAGAATCAAAAAGGAATAACTGAATGCAGTGTTTACTCCGATGTGTTTCATTAATGAATGAATTACTACGATGATCTCTTTCGTTAGGTTTTGCGCTGTAGAAGGTATTTGCACAAGATCCGTTAGTTATGCCAGAAATCAGCCCGTACGACAAGCGAGAATGCTCGATAAAATGATTAAAAAAAAATTAACGCAAAAGTAAGTTTAACCTCTTTCTCAAAATCTAACCCTTTTATGAAATTTGAAAAAATATTCCATGAAGTTTCCATAATGTTTGAATCTATTACTATTTCCATTAAATATCTTCAGTATCGTTGAAATTCTTCAGTTTTCATAATTTCACTCGTAAATCTCCCTCTGCAATAAGTTTTAATTAATTCACCTTTGATTTTAGGAAGTTAGGAAATGATGTTCCAAGAAGACTAAAAAAAGAAGTTCTTATATCTGCATATGATAATGAAGGCACCAGTAGAAAAACAGCAGCATTGAATAAATTGTTCATGGGGCAGCTTGTTGAGCTGATAAGTTGTGGTGCAGTTGCCGGTAAAATAAGCGAATTAGGAATAGAATTTTCTAAGGTTGAGTTTTTTCTAATTAAAATTAAGACTCATCAAAGAACAAAAATTAATGCTGACAATCTTTGTTGAACAGGTAAAGTTATCGCCCTGTCACAGTAATATATATGTGTATTGGACCTCAAGCAAGTCGGAGACTCCAGACTCAGCAATTGCAGAAGCACTGAGAGACTTAAAAGCAGATTTGCAGCCACAAATGGGATTTTTGTTACCTATGAGGAAGGCCCCCTATATTAATTTTGTCAGGGATTTAAGATTGGAAAGTCAAAATATTGTGGAAAAACTTTTAGATGTTGCTGATTTTGGTACTGACTATATGCCAACCAGTGCTAAAAAAATAGTGAACCCAGAAACAGTAAGTATTTTTCATATTTAGTATTTATTTGTTAAAATTTAAATTTCAAAAAAAATAAATATGTCATTATTTGATATTTTATAAACTGAAAATTATAACAATTAAGTAAATATTAAAGAAAAATTTTTTGCTCATGTTTGATTTTTTTTTTTTGTAGAATGAACTACAAAAAGTAGATGATGAGGAGAATTTAAAAATGAGGCAAAATGTTCTTGGGTTAGATCATGCCAAGATAAAAGAAAAACTTCTGCAAAATGTTAAAAGGTTTCAACATATCAATATAAAAAAAGATGAGATTGAGAAAATAGAGGAGTTTGAGCATTCTGGAAAATTAGCTGTATTCACTAAAAAATTATTTCATAGTTTTTACAAAAAGAAAATGTATTTAGATAAAAAATTTAGAGTAAGGGAGTATGATAATAGTTGTATAATATTTGATAAACCTTATGATCCTGAAGAAGAAGCTGAGCAGTATTGGGATTTACAGAAGTTTAAAGATGATCTTATTGATAAAGAAGAAGAAGAATATGAAAATCTAGATGATGATGCAAGGGACAATGATTACTACTGTAAAGAAAGTGAAATTGATGAAGATGATGAATATGGTGATGAATTAGAAGTTGTAAAATTCAATAAAAAAAATAATGAAGACTAATAGAATTAATTCTTTTATACCTCCAAGAAACCTTTGACATCAGTCCTTTCAGCATTGACTGGAAATGAGAGTGAATTTATACCTTTCTGGAAAGGGAATCCAGTTGAGGGTCAACTTGTATTTCATGCACTTATAAATTATTTATTGTATTTAATGAGATTTTTATCATTGAGCTCATTTCCCAATGAATGATTTGAATTTTTAATATGGTAATTTTACAGACAAAAGGTAATGATAAAAATTAAAGAATACCATATTGATCGAACAATTGACGTCTATATTTATCATTAAAAATAGTTTTAACAAAATTAAGAACAATGTAAATTAGCTTCTCTTATTTGATCTCACTTGAGAGAAATAATGTAATGACAAAAATGCACAAGTCTTACAAACTTCTTTAAGACCTTCTGAACACACATTTTTTTTATAAAATTAAATGTAACAATAGGAACTAAAGAGATACTTTTCAAGTAAAAAAAAAAACAAAATCTTACATATTAAAATCTTACAACAGTAATAATTTTTAGAATTTAAAGCACATGAAATAAACATCTTAATTTCTTATGCACCCTGCAACATAAAAATTTGACTGACTAATTTTTTTGGCTTTTCTCTTTAAAGTAATTCTTTGGTTTAAGATTACATTAAAATCTAAGAAATCCTTATAAAAATTAACTTCAATTTAATGGTTTATAATCAAAAAACAGGGAAAACTGTAATGGGAATGTTTAAAAACTTTTAGTAGAATACATCCACTGCTTCAAAACATCAAAACCAGTCTTTTACAGCTATTCCCTTGCAAGATGTCCTAATCATTTAAAATCAGTCTCTGATAATAACAAACTAAAAAGTTTTTAATTTTGAAGTTTATCAGAAATTCATATATATATAATTTTATGTTGAACACATTAAGTTGAGCACATTCATCTCAAAATTTTAATTTAAAAGATTTAAGACATTACTCAACAATGAAATAAGTCTAACAGTAAAAAACATGCCAGTGTTATACTAATTAATACTTTCAATTTAGAATAAAGCTAATTACTAAGGCTTTCTTCATTAGCTTATTTGAGCTTTCCCAGTTTCAATTTTTGAATTAGGAAAAATTTAATAAAAATAAACATAAAATATTTTCCATGGCATATTTGTTGAAGAGTATCCAGTTTTTGTGGCTGATTAGCACCAATGCAGATCTACCATGATTCCTCTTCGTAAGTACTTGCTTGAGGTACGCCAACGCCATGCTGTTGGCTTTGGTTCTAAAAAAAGTCATAAAATCAGATCAGATATTCTTTTTTCATCTTGAAAATTTATTTTTTCTTACCCTGAAATCACAGCCTCCAAATTTCGAAAAACCACCAAAACCGTTTCTCCCTGAGCTTGCAGATTTCAAGAAATCAGGTACTGGCTGTCCAGCTTGCTGCAAAATTTTCACAAGATCGCCAGCAATGGTCGAGTCTTGATCCGGATCGAAAAAGCTTGTGGCCAAACCTCGATTTCCCAAACGACCAGTCCTGCCGATTCGATGAACATAATCATCTATTGTTTTTGGTAAATCGAAATTAACAACATGAGCAACATTTTTTATATCTGAAACAGAGAAGTCAACATAGTGACGTAATCCAAAAGAAAAGTGCGAGAGAATACCACTCGTGAACAAATTTATAATGAAAATTTTTGAAGATAAGGTATACCTAATCCCCTGGCAGCCACAGAAGTTGCTACTAAAACATCCATTTTTCCTCTCTTAAAATCTCTTAAAGCCTCTTCCCTTTCTCTCTGTTCCCGATCACCGTGGATTGAAGTCGCCGGGAAATTTTTCTCGCACAAAAAAGTGGCTATAAAATCGGTGGTCCGCTTTTGTTCGACGAAAACCAAACATTTTGCACTCCCCATTTCGGTGAGCAATTCCACGAGTTTGTTTCTCTTATTGAATTTTGTTACTGAGAAAAATCTTTGCTCGACATCTGAGCAAGCTCCTCCTACAATTCCAACCGCGACAAAGAGATAATCTTTGAGAAACTTTCCAGCCAGACGTTGAATTTCCTCTGGAAATGTTGCTGAAAACATGAGGGTTTGTCTTTCCTCCTGTGCAAGAAAATTCAGATTTAATCTAATGAAAAAGAGGGACTAAATGAATTCAAAAAACAACAAATCACCTCAGAAACCATAGTTGGATGAGTTAAAATGGTTTCCATGTCTGGTAAAAATCCCATGTCCAACATTCTATCAGCTTCGTCCAAAACAACGAACTTGACATTTGAAAAATCAACTTTGCCTTTTTTAACAAAGTCAATCAGACGTCCGGGAGTCGCCACCAAAATGTGACATCCCTTCTGCAAAATATCAACAACAATGACCGACATATGGCAAACAATTATGAAAGATACACATGACAATTTATTACCAAAATATTTTGGATCTGATGAAAAACAGCAGTCCCACCATAAGAAATTGCCACTTTTAAAACTGAACCAAAAGAAAACTTTCTTGCTTCATCAAAAATCTGAATGGTTAATTCTCTTGTGGGAGAGATGATAACTGCCTGTGGTTTGCAGGCTCCACTCACATCAATTTCTGTTCTATCTTCCAGCAGTCTATTTATAATGGGAATGAGAAATGCAGCCTAAAACAGAAGTACAAAAAGTGTTGGATTTGTATTGTTAGACTTTCTCAAAGTCAGTTTGGCTTAATTCTGTTGACTTACAGTCTTTCCAGAACCTGTTTGAGCACAAGCCATCATATCTCTTCCACTCATAATAATGGGAATGGAAAATTTCTGAATAGGAGTAGGCTTAGTGTAATTACACTTTTTGATAAGATTTAAAAGAAGAGGACGAAGCCCTGCTTCTTCAAATGATTGTATGGCTCTTGGAGGATTTTCACCAGAAACATTCACTTCAATGTCATCATATTTGCTGAAATTGATGCCAGATGAGATGCCAGATCCAAACATTTCATTTTCATCCTCAGTTGGATCCTCTGGAACATATGTCTGTTTCTTTGGTTTTGATAAGTCACTTTCCTCAGCACCCCTTGGCTCTGAAATAAAACCTCTCTAAAACACACATCTCTGTGGTCATTATTATATAATTAAATTAAATAAAACTACCTCTTATATTTGGTTTCCTGAATTCTTTGTTTGATTTCCTCCAGTCATTATTTTCTTTATCCCAATCATCATCATTGTGGCCATTTTTATGAAATGATTGACCAACTTTTGGTGTCAACTTTTTGGTAACCGGACTAAATCCACGACCTCTACTTCCAAATGTTTTACCCTCCACATGATTGTGAACCTCTCCATTAGACTCACTCTGTTCAGTTGCATTTTTATTGGTATCACCCCAGGAATCCCAATCTTCCATTTTTCTGTAATATCAATGATAAAGATTTAAGGTTAAATTTGGAAACAAAGAAATTTTTCAATGAAAAAGCAGAAACAAGTGGTACTTATTATAGAAGTTTTCATTATCACTATAACATAAAAAATACAGCCTTTGGCATTCAATGACAAATCCCAGTAATAATTTCATCAAATAAGGGATTAATTTTTGATAAATTTCTTTTTGTTAGAAATAAAAGTAAATTATTTTCAAGGAGAATTGCATAAACTCTGTACTTCATTAATGTTCTCTGTAAGTAGTCATTCACAAATTTTTAGAAATTATAAACCGTCTTATACATAAAATTATAAAAATCTTTTATAATTTGAACATGAATGTCTGATAATAAATTATCATAGGCATTAACATTGACCTCAAATAAAATATACAGAAGTTACTGAAAATAGTGAAAACAAGTAAAATATAAGTACATCTCCTGCATGAGAGTATATTTAGGGTTGTATAACATAAAGAGATCAATAAAAAAGGGTTTAAAGATCAAATTAGAAACTTAATTGAAGGAAAATGAATTTTCCTTATAACTTATATTTATAACTGTCATTCTGTATGAAAAACCCAACATTTGTGAACTCCTGATGGGGGTCATTCTGTACAAAAGTAATTGAATAATAAATAGCAGACTCGTGGGTCTTAAAATCAAAAAGCTTTTTGATACGGACGCTTCTCTCCCAATGATAGTGAAATTCTTAAAATTTATTACATTTTATATTCTAAAATTAGATTTGGAAAAGTACGATTCTAAATGTGGAAAATATCTAAATTAAGACTGAAACAAAGTTTTGTTTCAGTATCGGCAAATGCAATTTTACTCTTTTTACAAATTTCATACACGTGATAATGACAGAACCCCATTTGAATTAACATATACTTATTTCAAATGATAAAAAGCTTTCTTTGAGAAATTGCTTTCTGTACTTTAAATAAACAATAAAGATTTCAGATATAAAAAGTACCTTTAAGGAACCTTTTCAAAGAGGTCTTCTGACTTTCCTCAGAGCGTGTTCTGACAATCTCTTCCAACTTCAGTTCGGATAAAATTTTGACAAGTCCATAAAGAGACGCGCTAATCGAAAGCCCGGATATCCTCTTTTTGGATGACCTTGAAAAGGAATCTTCGGTCCTTATTGCTTTAAGTACCATTTCCGTTGAATATTAATTTCTCTCAAGGATTTGCAATTTCTTAAAAAGTGGCACTTTGAAACATTGCTTTAATCTTATACCAAAATCTGAATAGAATTAAATTTCCAATTCTTGATAACGATCATATCAAAAATATTTAATTTACTTAAGTAATCATGTAGCCAAAGAAAAATGAATCCAATAAATTTTTTTACCAAAGTCCATTATGACTAAAGCATGAAAATGTAGAACGCAGTGATAATGCGAATTTCTTAAAAACTCACTTCATCTGTGTATTAACTTTCAAAACTGATGCAGGTATGATTTATTCCTTGGGGCCAATTCTGGCTTTATTTACTCATGACAACACTCATTTATATTTACTGACATTAAATTCTATATTTGTTTCACAAACTTTTTTAACAAATTTATTATTTTAATAATGTCTATTTCTTTCCCCTTATTAACTGTTATTGTAACTTTAAATGAACATTAATGGAAACATACTTGAAAAAAAATATAAATAAATGCTTCCCAGTTATAATTAGTTCTAGTTAGTGCTGTATTTTTTAAATTGATGGATCAACTTTATCTTAGTTATTTTAAAAACCCACAGTAGAATTTGGTTTAACTCCAAACCAACAATATTTTAAGCATTTAATGGTATTTTAATTGAGTGAAAATAAATTTTTCCTCAGTACTGAAACTGAGCTGTCATCTGAACATGACACTGCATTGCATTTTTTTTGGCAAGAAATCATGTTAAACACTAACCTTTGTACTTATTTTCTGGTTTCATTAGTAAGAGAATAGAAACTTTCTTCCAAAGATAAAAATGATTTGTCATTTACTTTCTACTCATATGATTTCTAATGGAAGAGAATGGCAAGTTCCTGCATATATGACAATAAATGACTTTGCACTTAATTTCAGAAGATGCAGAGTTAGTAGTCAGCTCAGTTCTTTCTAGTACTTTGCCTGTGCTTTATATCTTTGACTTTAAGTTTTGGATTTTTTCCTCTTTTTTTTTTTTTTTGAAGAATAATTTTGGCCATTATGTATCGTAATTATCTTAATATTGTTTCTACAGATGTGAAAAATAGATTAGAAGTTTTAAAATCAAAAACTGTGAAACAGATTTATAAGGTAAGGGTTCCTTCCAAAAGATCTTGATGAATCCTAGACACCTGTAATAATTAGAAAAAACTAATTTCTTACCACATATAGTATGAGATGTAGAGGATCTTTTATGTAATTTATTTATTTTTTGTTTTTCATTAACACCATCACCATTGAAAAGCTTATTTTTTAATGAGACCCTATTAGTTTAATATTTAATGATAAAAGTTAATTTAATTTGTAATTATAATTTTTGTTTCAGAGCAAAATGGAATCTGAATTTGTACTTATAAACAATGTACCAATAAGAGTGGACAGTTGGGGTGGATATCTGCCTTCTAAAATATTGGAACATTCACAGGAAAAGCCAAAGGAATTGATTCTTGTAATTCCGGGCAATCCAGGAGTTACAAAATTTTATGAAAAATTTTTGAATCATCTTTATGAAAAAACCAGAAAACCAATTTGGATTTTATCTCATGGAGGTCATGATAAATTTAAAAGGACACCTTCACTGAAGAAAAGTAAGCATTTATACACTCTTCAGGGGCAAATTGACCAGAAAAACAAATTCATTGAAACCTATTTGGAAGGAGTAACCCTTTACTGTGTAGGGCACTCTATTGGATGCAAAATGCTCTGTGAAATTCTTAAAAAACAGGATAACTCCACAGAAATTGATAAATGCATTATGCTTTTCCCAGCATTGGAAAGAATGGCAGAAACCCCTAATGGAGCTTATGTGATGTTTGTCATTAATTACATATTGTGGTTGACATTATTTGGAAGTTGGATTTTTGTGTACTTACCTAAATTCCTGCAAGTTGCTTTAATAAGAACATATTGTTTTGTTATGAGAATTCCATACAATAATATACCTGGAATATGGCGCCTTATTGATCCATATGTTTTAAGCAAAGTATTTTTCTTGGCTGATGATGAAATGAAAACAGTGAAAGAACTTGATGATGAAGTAATGAAATGTTTTGGACATAAAATTAAAATGTATTATGGAGCAAAGGATGGTTGGACTCCTTTAAAATATTACAGAGAACTTACAGAAAAGCATAAGAATATTGATGCTGAAGTTTGCACTCATGGATATCAGCACACTTTTGTTTTAAAAGAGTCTAAACAAATGGCAGATTTGGTCAGCACTTGGCTCAAAAAATAATTAAAACTTGCCTAATTTGCAGTTATTATTTATTATCTTATCACTGTGATTCAAATTCTTTATATTATATTTTACACTGTGTTAAAAAAAGTTTACAAAACAATATTTCTTAGAAGTTATTTTTGAATTCTAAGAGACTGATACTCAGAATTCCAGTATTCTTAATCAGAGATTCATTACAAATTAAAGCATTTACTTTGTATGGATTTTTATATTTTCTTCATCAATTTTAATGAGCATAATATTAAAAGTTTTTATATCTGTTCCAAAAGTATTTTGTACATTCATTAAATTATTTTGGGTGGAAACAAATAAGGTTTTAACTTTATTTATTTAATGTGTAGATTAAGGAAAATACTCAAAGATAAATTGGGAATATGAAAATCACAGCAGCTTTAATATTTAACTCAGGAAGAGTTTTTTTTTAATTTTTGGTGTTCTTATATTTTAAATATTCTAAAAAATATATTACATATTTTTATTTATATTTTTAATACTTAGAGAAATTGTTAAGGGTGTAATTACTTATTAAAAAAAATATTTTGTATTTTTCTTAGTTTTACCTCCCAAAACACATCCTTCTTACCTTTCTGTAGGCCAGCCTTCTAAGAACTTTAATTTAGTCCTTGCTTTGTGAGAAATTAAGTAATCCATATGAAGCATTCTTGTCCTCTCTGCTACCCCCATGCTTGGCTTTTGCAGTAATGAAGAACTAGCTTCCCCTCAGCTCCAAAACACTCATACAGATTTTTGATTGTCTGATCAGGAGATGGAGCAAATGCTTGATTTACATATAAAAACTAGAACAGTATAATATTAAAAATTACCAACTTTGAAATACCAAATATTGAAAGAAGTCTATTACAATAGATAATAATACAATAATAAAATAAAATAAATAAATAGAAAAAATAGGCTTAGGAAAATAACACAATAATATTAGAAACTATGAATAGATTTGCTTTATATATAATAGCAGCGGATTTATTTAAAAAATTCAGATGACATTCTGACAATTCTTGTAGTAGAGAATGACTTACCAAATTTTCACTGGGCTCAAGTCTTAAATACTTTTTAATAAATTCGATAACACCTCCGATTTGTTTTTCTTGATCTACCGCCCATTTTTTCTTTTTCATGATAGGCGCATTCCCTGTTGCTTTCAAAAGAACATCGACTTAAAAAAAAAACGATTTAATATTACAAACAAATTTCAAAATTTCAAGTGAATACATAATTAAATTGATGATTACTTTTTTGCTTATCAGTTTTGGGTAAAGATTCATCCCCAGCTCCACTATTTCCTTCTCCCAAAGAAGGCTGTTCTGTTTTCACAACTTCCGTTTTTGAAGTCTGCTCTTCTTCTTTAATTTCCTCTTTGATTTCATTAGTCTCAGCCATTCTATTATTTCACATAAATAATTAAAAAGGAGCCCACATGACAAAAATTAGAACCCCTCAAAGTAAAAAGTTTTGCGAAATCTGGTGCCACGATTGTCGTGTCTGTAATTTAGAATGGACAACGCAAAAAAAAGGCGCGAGTCCGCCATTTAAAGAAGCATTGTGTAATTATTTTACCAAATTTAATACACACTTTAAAGTATTTATTTACAAGAACCAATTGATTAATTTTAATTGTAATTAATAATTTAAAATGCTTTTGTTAATTAACTAAATTTTAAATAAAATGTAAACAGCTAAACGGAAGTATGTATGGTATCAAAAGCAAATCTGTAAATTTCTAAATAACATCTCTGGAAAAGCGCTGTGGATTTGAAATTTAAGAAAATTTAATCTGTTTAAGTCACTATAAAAGGTTTATTTTCGACAAACAATATTCGTAAACCCCTGATTCAACTGTGTTCGGGTTCTGTAATGAAGGTTTGCGAATGTTCAAATCATCAGTTTTAATTATCATTTCTATCATTTAATGTTTTTTGTTTTGGGGGAAAAAATTAGAAGATTTAATGTTGTTTACCCGGGATTTAAAATAAACTAATGTAACTTTAAATCTATCGAATCATATCCAGGTAAATTGCAACTTGGAGAGATCCAGGTTCTGTTTGCCCGGGCATTCACCTTATTTTGAACTTTTTACTTGTTGCGAACTTACTATTGAGTATTTTCTAAACCTAGAACTGATTTTTTATTTTATTATCTTAGTTTAAAAACCAAGCCAAACATTATTATGTTTTCTGTTACGTTTTGGTTATAAAAAGATCACTAAAATTTCGGGATTACTTAGTTAAACCAAGACTACAAATCGAAAATTTTGAAGTCAAGAAAATCTAAAAAATTCTACTGAAAGGAAAAGCTTGAAAAGTTTCCATTATTAATATATTCATAAGCATTAATGGTCTTCTTCAACTAGTGAAATTTTCATTAAAATTAAATACAAAATCCATTCCTTCCTCCAGATCTCTTTACCCGATAGATTACTGCAACGATTAGTTTAATTCTAAAAAGATTTCCTAGAAAATCTGTGCACTTATTACGGAAAAACTATGGAAAATATATGAAAACAAATTCCTCGTAATATATTCTATTGGACTTTTAGACAGGCTGACCCTGTATAAATAAATAAAACTATATAAAAGGTAGCTTCCTATTAGAATTCTTAGAGAAACTCAAATAACAAGAAACTAAAAATATAAGATGACAATAGAAACCATTATCAGAAGATAGGTTATTTAAGCGTTTAAAGGGCTTTGTAAAAGAGTATAAAATTAATGTAAAATAAACCGTTAAAAAATTAGTATTTCTCAACTGGCAAGTCCAAGTAAAAATTCATTTCTTATGTACCTGAAAATCAAGGTTAAAAACTTTTGAGTTTTTTGTAAAATGAGTACTCTCTGGAATAAAACCCCAAGCAAAGAATCTTTTTTTAAGGTTAAACGTTTTTTTAAGCATTAAAACATTCGGTCTTAAAAGTCCTTCACATCTCTTATTCAGGAGCAACAAAACTGACAGCTCTTCTTGTTCGCGTTTGCCGAGAGCCCGGAAGAAAACTAAAAAAGAACGAGTTTCTTGGATATTGTGCGGGATGGCATGCAGTTGGATTGAAGGAAAACTTCTTATATTAGTCTAAAATTTAAACACTTTCGTGTAGAGATTTAAAATTAAAATTCGATTGGAATATTCCTAAACTGTTTTCCTATTTAACAGCTTCTGCTTGAGAAATAAAAAGTATTTTTATTTCTCATAATATTATTTTATTCTAGAAAAACAAAGTTCTGTCGTACCTTTTAGGCCCGTGTAAAAGGGCCTGATCAATTAACTAAAGAAAATTAATTAAATTTTTAATTACAAAATATTAACTACATAGCTTTCTCATAAGAGCCGAATTGTTAAAAATCTAAAGCCAATACATATAAGTTTAGAATACAATAAAAAACATATAATATTAATAGAATTAGGGTAAATTTCATCATTCAAAATCTCCCCTACTCTTTAGGGAGAAATTATTTAATTTATAATGAATCCTATGGGGATTGGAGTTGTTTGTAAACGTAAACTTATGACGTCATAGTGTATCTAAGATAAATTACATTTTTTTTATAGAAGCAAATTAACTGAAACGCTTTAAACAATTTCTTATAATAATATTTTACATAACAATTCACTTAAAGAAATGAAAATAAATAAAATAAGTCTCTACAATATAAAAAACACAAGTTTAATTTTATAAAATGGAGTTTCGCGGTAACATTGATTTGACGACGCGAGGTATATATACAACGTTTTCAACGCAGCCTATCGTACTCGCTTCGGCGGTACATATACTAAAATTGGAACGATACAGAGAAGATTAGCATGGCCCCTGCGCAAGGATGACACGCAAAATCGTGAAGCGTTCCACATTTTTTTGCACATCTTAACTCCCACTTTTTAGGTTTTCTTAGGTGCGTTCTATTTTTTTAAATAAATGTTTTTTTTATGAATTGATATTTTTAGATTACTTTTTTCAAAATTTTTTAATTACTTTCTCACTGCTATTAAATTCCAACTCCAAAAGAAATCGAATGCAGTAGGGGAAAATTGATGGCTGAGCAATCCAAAGTTATCCAATGTGAAATTTACTACTTTTTTAAATATGATTTTTATTTTCAAATGTTTAGGAATATAAATCGGAGAGACCAATTTCTATTTTCGAGTAATGCTGAATGAATCCATTAATCAAGGTTTCGTAATGATAAAATTGTTCAACTTAGATTTTTTGTAGAAATCTCCCCGATTGGCCAGAAAGGAACAATGGTGGATTCTTGTTATAAAAAAAACTTTGGCGGGAAACTTCAGTTCTTTATTTGCGGTTGCAGATGTTAGTTTCTTTACATATGCAACAAAATTATTAATTAATTCTTCTGCTTCCAAACGAATAAAATCTCGAATGCTAATTGGTATCATTAAAAAGACTGGGAATAAAATAGAAAATTCAACGAAAATCTGTTTCTCATTTCAGTTATATGAAAATAAATTGAAAATGTAATATTTTATCGTTTCCAACTGCCTTTATCTTCTTTCAGTCTAACATTTCCTTTCTCTCTCGTTATTGAGAAGTTGATCCAGAATGTGTTTTTTATGTACCCCTGACTCCTATAGTCACGAGAACCGTATTCGATCTTCAGTCATAGAACTGATGCGGATTTAAGATAGAATTCGTTTGTGAAAAGCTGACATTTCTTAGACTTCCTTAATTTCCTACAAAAGGGGAGCTGAATGCCCAAGGGGAGGTTATTACTGTATGTATTTCTACGGGTTTAATTCAGAGAATTTTAAGGGATTCCCGGACATTTTTAACGTACTTTTTCTTTTCGAACTCTCTCTTCTGAACTCTTTTTAATATTGGTTCCCTGCCTTTCATAAATATGGGTTTTTAATTAATTAAACTCTCATGAGAATTTATTCGAGCCTTGAGTGGATATAAAAATCTTTAAATTAATTAATGTTATTGCGTTTTATTGCCTACCGTATAATTTTCGCTATTTAAAATATGCCGTAAATTATAATTTCAAGTCATTCTTGGTTCCTAAATCAGGACATGTGTAAACTACAGGGGCGTGAATCTATGGAAATGAAATAAGGCAATACTTTATAGGCTTAATAACCCCTCGGGTGTTTTACAGTACTACGACAAGAAATATTTGCATATTTTTGGGAACTAAGAAAAATAATTAGGTATTTTATCACGTTTCAAATCATTTTATTATGCAGTCAAATGAAATAATTCAAATATAATTCCGACGTTCATTACCAAAGGAAAATGTGTTCGACAAGACTATCTTTATTTCACATTGCACTTTCGATTTCAACAGGTTGTGATAAAGTATTAAATTTTTTTTTTAATTTATGTGCATTTTACAGTAGAATAAAAAAGTAGTAAAGAATGAAGGGGGGAATCATATTAATGTTATTTACTGGTCACTCACGTAATTAAATTAATAAGGTAAATCATTCGGTTTGAGGAAGAATCGAATGTGGGTTTTTAGTAAAAAAGATGCTTATGGATTTCAACTGTCAGGTCACATTCGATAATTCCCTTTCTTTTTTTTAATAGAATATTTCATAATTGAAACTACCATCTAAAATAAGGGGACCCAGTTTAGGAGAAAAGTGAACTCCAAAAGCCAATGACTTACGCTTTAACCGATACACTCCGGGTAAGCATTGAATCCGCCCCATCTTGCATCCTTGTCTCGAGACATGGATCAAGTGAATATCAGACAAAGAGAGACAGAGACGGAGAAAGAGATTCTGACCTCTCACTCCCCGCGACCGTTTTGCAGCAGTTTTAAGGGGCCCTCAACGGTCATACGAAAACATTCGATAGTAACCGAAGACTTCCGAAGTTGCACAGTCAGGGTAGAGGAGTGCGGAAACTCGGTTAAAATTTGAGCCTGTGTCATGGAGTCGCGTCGGTACGTGGAATTGAAGTCTTTTAAAAAAAGGAAATATTGTTCATGAAGTTGTTACATTTTATCAATTAAATAAAAGGTGAATGCAAATAATTTATCATTAATAATTCTAAATCGGAGTTTGAAAGTAATGAATTTTATGGTGGAATTCTGTTACGATAAAGAAATTGGTATCAAGCGTTAGTTATTTTGTGAAATTGGAAAAATTAACTCGAATATGTGCATTAATTAAATTTACAAATAATTAATCATGTGTTTTCTTATTTATACATAACCGAAAGTCAAATTTACGGGATTAAAATTCCAGTGGAAGTTATTGCGCCGCATTTTTCCAGACGGCATAACCATAAAAGTTTATTATATTGCACTGCTTAAAATTGCTGATGTGCATCTAATTTAAACTTATCATACATTTTGTCGTCATCTAAATAAAACAGCACAGACCCGAGAAAATTTGGCCAATAAAAATAACAAATCCGGACATCATTTCATAAAATATAATTCCACCACTGATATTTTTGATATTCAGCATTTAATTTTTGTTTTACATTAAATTTGTGGAAAGAAAATAATTGTCGGAAAGTTATAATAAATAAACGACTCATCAAAATTTTTGCTTTTTATTGGAAAAATATTTATTCGAAGTTAAATACGTACTGTACCGGCACATACAATATTGCAATCTACATAACTTCGTATTTTGATTTTTTAAGTATATTTTCCCATCAAATAATAAGTATAAGTAGTTTATTTCACCAAATAGAAAACTAACAAAACGGTTTTTATGCTGAATTATCTGGTGCAATGAAAAGAATACAGTATTTTTTGAGTTTTTGCTTTACCGTCGGAAAGTTGAGTACGAACCATTTTGTATACGTCATGGGAAAATAAAGCGTCCTCTTAACGGTTTAGATGTTGAGATTTTAGAATTTTATTTTTTAGATTGCTGATTAGGATTAAATTAACTAAATTTTAAAAATATTTTTTTGAGTTTAAAAGT
This sequence comes from Brueelia nebulosa, assembly GCA_028293925.1. NCBI lineage: Eukaryota > Metazoa > Arthropoda > Insecta > Psocodea > Philopteridae > Brueelia > Brueelia nebulosa. The sequence continues at coordinate 2,495,816 of JAQIBA010000006.1, read as the reverse complement.
GCTGATACTAATACATTCGCTATTCTCTATTTGGTTTACCTGGCCACTTAACGGACTTAAGTATATGAAGGTACCGAAAACCAAATTTTTAAGACTGTATAGATCAGGTCCAAATTATTAGAAGTCTTTAAGAAAAATATAAATTATTTTCTGGATAATTTTCAGATATTTTAAAGATTGCAAGGGCTGACAAAATAAAAAAGCGGGAACAGATAATTTACAGGAAAAATATATTTTAAAAATTAGGACAAAATATTTTTGAAAGTTTTGGTTTAAAAAAATAAATAGTTATTTCAAAGCAAAGATTAATATAATGCATAAAATATGTTCAAAAAATATACAAAATGGTTTTGTATATCTAGCTTTTCTTAACTTTGGAAATGTTAGCCCTTCCTAACAATTACAGTTACATTAAACAGTCCATAACAACTTGGTAATAGAATTATTAATTTGTACTATAAATAAAGTATAAAAAAAATTATAATAGCTTTTCTTACCATGTTTAGTTATAACTCTTCTCCATTGATGACATATTGATATTTATTTTCATTCTTTTTTCTCAGTAGATTTTCTCCTGCAAAATAAATAAGCATCACCCATTGGAATCACATATATATAAAAGCAATCATACTTAGTTCATTTCTAATAATAAATTAAATGTTTTTAGACAATCATTCATCAAAGTTATTCTGCCTGACGGAGTAACCATTTGGATAAGTACCTGATGAAAAATATAATTTCAAAACTTGTGAAGAAGATTCATCCAGACGTTGATTCCGAGAATGCGATTCATAAGAATCCGCTCATTTCTTTTGACACAGTTCTAAAATAAATATTATCATATTAATTGAGTAAAAAGTACAAAATGAAAACAGTTATAAAGAAGTGATTGGTTTTCCTTAAGTTCTAAAATGTGTCTAATATATGAGGAAAAAAAAATTCGAACAAAATGAGTGAATCATGTGAAGTGATCAAGTGAAGCTTTTTTTTGGATTAAATCTGGATTGCAGACTTCAACCAAGCTGGAACAATCATGGATATCTAATGTACCGACGAGAGCTTTGGAGCTTTGCTTTCTCTCAGGTTTGTGTTCAGTATTAATGAATATTTTTTTAATTAAAAACATAAGACTCCGAACAGACAAATAAAAAAACAATTTAACTTGTAAAGAAATGATGAAAGAGACAAATATTGTTTATAAAATTGCTATAATAAATATAACAGATAAAAACTGCACTCTTTAATAAGGGATTCACTAATGCTGATTTGGGATAATCAAGCTTTTCAATGGTTCTGTAGTTCTTTACATGGTTTACAGCATTTCAGATAGAAAAAATAAAAAAAAACACCACAAAGAAACACACATTGGCTTTCTGCCTCAGTACAGTACAATTGAATTAAAAGGGTCAGTTAGTAGTTTAGTGATAATCACTAATTCTTTTATATAATTATATAAATTGTGTAAACTTATAATTTGAACAAACAAAAAGTAGACCAAAACCTTCAGCCTTCTTTTTGTAAAAGTACTACTGAAAAGCGAACTCTTCAAAAATGTTTTTTATATGGACACAAAGGGATGTAACCATAAGGGACCGTTGCCCCGAAGGAAAAAATACTCACTAAAACGGAAAAAAGACTCCCGGATCCGATTAGGAGTTTCCTGGATTTCCACCATATATTTTTCGAACCTGCATCATTAAAAATAAGCCGATTTTCAGTAACCAGATTCTCAATGAGAGTCGCAGGTTTTTGGGGATATTTCCAACGTGTCCGCTCCCCTTTAATATTTTTTTGCTTTCATACTTTTTCCCGTAATTCAGATAATTTTACTCTCACAACTCTAGCTTTTTAAAACTTTTGTTTAATAAACTGAGCGAGTTAAAATTGAATTTTACACCTTTTTAATGCCTTAAGTTTTTTAAGAGTTTACAAATTTGAAAACTTTGGGTAAATATATGCAGTGCACTCCATGCATTGTTGTATGGATTTAATTCGGTTGTTGAAGGCATTAAATTTAAATTATTTCTGTATTTTGGTTCCTGCCTCCTGGGTCGCAGACCCGAGTAAATAACCATTTCTTATGTCTTGGCAGGAGAATTTCCATCACGCATGCGCATTTACTATTGTTAATCTGCATTTCCTATCTTAAAGAGATCAGTTTTAAGAACACTGGGAAATATATTACATTTGCATAAGGCTCTTAAAAGCCAAATTAATAAATCCCAAATTAATAAGCCTTTTATATCTTTGACGCAATTGTAGTCCGGATTACTTTATAAAGTTTTCCTGTTTCCTTTAGGCCGACTTTTCAAAGAATATTTTTACAAAAGAGAATAAAGCGAATGTGGGCGTAACTAAAAAAGAAAAGACAGTTTATTGGTGCAGCGGAATTTGATCTTTGAAGCTCCAATTAATTTGAGGACAAAATAGTAAAGCCAGTTGTTTCTTATTTTCTGTAAAAATCCACTTTATTTTGTTGAATCAAAAGAATTTTATTATCTGTTTAGCGACGAATAATAATTCACATTTTTGTGAATTATTCATCGGCACCCACATTTGGGTGACGCAGATGATACAAATTAAGAAATAAAGACTTGTTGAGGTCAGGAAATTTCTCCCTCGTTTGTTCGTCTTTCGAGAGAGTGGGATACAAGAAAATGAAAAATACGTTTGTTGGTTCTACCAAATTTGCCGATCTTGAGCTAAATTTAAAAAAAGCTTAAAAGAACCGCCGCTTCGCTCCTTAAAAACACGCGTGGACCCTAATTTTTGAAATTCACCCCATGAGACGCCCTTTTTTATTTTCACTTCAACTACGGAGGGTTGATCCTATTAAAATTTTCAATTGATCTAATCAGGAGTCAAAGAATCATTTCCTTTTTCATATATATTTGGGGATTTTAAAGTAAACTCGAACTTCTAATGTTTGGTAGATGCAAGCAGCAGAATGTTTAGGTGAAAATTTGATCGATATTTTTCACACTGAGTATAGGGTAGTGATGAAATAATTTTCCTCTTTTATGAATGTTTAAAAAATAATGGACATTCGTACTCTGATGGTTTACATATGTCGGTTTGAACATGGGCTTAATGGTTGAGTGCCTCTTAGTGAAAAGGTTGAAACTCCGCGCTAATTCATATAATGAAATGCCGTCGGGGCGGTTAGCCGGAACCGGAAAGATCAAAGTATGAAGTAAAATTTACAAACCACAGCCTTTAAAATAAGCAAACTTTGAATATTTTAATATTTAATAACAGTACTCTTATTAAAAAAAAAAAGAAATTAAGTACATAAAGCAAATAATATGATTTAAAAGTTGGAATATATTTCATTAAAATTTTTTTTTGGGCATTTGCTGTAAACTTTTGGGCCATTAATCAGAGGAAATTCATTGCACTTCTTTTGATCTTCATAAAACTAGTTCCCTTAATTGGCAGTTCAGTAAAGTGGATCCTCTGTACGTTGACATTTAGGATAGAGGTTGTAATTTATAAGAGCATTTATATTATTATTTTCACAGAAACTGTTCGCAAGGATTGAAAACGTTGTATCGAAATATTGGTTTTATAATGTTTTGCTAATGAGTTTTAAATTCATTTTGTCTTTAGACAAAACTAACAGCATATACTGGAAGTATAAAATGTAAAGGATGCTATTAGATTTTACTTCAAAGAAATTTTAATCTCACTATTTTATACAATATGGGTGTAACGCCGTGAGTTTTCGATATGTTCGATTAAAAGATATTTTTTGAGATTAATCACGTTTCTCACTATTATCGGCATAGAAGTGCAGCAACTTTCGAAATAGAAGGCGTTAGTAAAGGTTGAGGTTATGTCATCCAGTTAGGCCTACAAGGTTTTCCGATGCGAATCTATCCCACTTATTTAAGTATATTTTTTGAAAAGTTGAATCGAAAAAACTCGTGATAGCAGTAGAGAAATTTTTACGAGTGCGGTGTAAATTATTTATGAATTAATGTGGGCAGGACTTCCAAGTTTTGCTTATTATGGTCTTATGTCTTAGGATTTTCTACTTTTGTTCCGAATAGATTGAATCCGTATCATGCTAATCGCCTCATAGTATTCTCAGTTGCAATTTTATGAACTCTTCTTTACCAACACAAGTTGATCATTGCAGGCGTCTTCATATAAATTTAGGATTTAGTTTATGATTATATTCTTTTACAAATCCAATTTTTATGGCCTGCGGGGATTGAGTTCTCTTCTATATTGGTAGCGCGTATCGGACTTTTCAAAACAGATTGATCCGCAACGTGAGAGTGCTCTTCTCACCTTGAATAACAACTCAAATACTGCTTTAAAAATGCCGATGGAGCAAGTTAAAATAACTCTTGCTCAAGAAGAATTGCGGAATTTAACGCCATTAAAACTTTCTCATGTGGACGGTACGGTATAACGACCCGTGGATTTTAAATCTTATTAAATTTAAGGCCATTAAGTTTTTAAAGGATTATTGAAAAAAAAACAAATGGCTTTGTTTCTCATCGCTTTATGTATTTAAAAATTCCACTTCGTGGACTATCAAAGTAAACTATAAATAAAACAAAAATACTATTTGGGAGAAAAACGGGAGTCAAAAAAAAAGTCTTTAAACGGTAGTCAATACAGGCCACTAATAAAAAGATATTTTGCCTTTAGTCAGAGTAAGAAAAATGAAATGAATCCTCACTATGGCCAGATTAACCCAAGCTTCTGAAAGGAAATTTTTTTTTCGGTTGAAGAGAGCCTGGTTCAGGTAAAAGACATTCGGCAAGTGAAAATTATAGTTTTATATCATCCTAATACATAATAACCGGTTCTTAAAATTTGATTTTAGTAAATTACTGAGCACAAATATTTTGTTTGTATTGTGGCATAAAGGGTGAGAGAGTATTGAGTTAAGTTTGGCCCGGGGGGAAAGATCAGATAATCAAAAATATTATTTTTAATTTAAGCGTGAAGTAAAATTAAATCAGATAATACTGTAACAGAATTCATTCAGGTAATACCGTTGATAATTTTTTCACTCTTTCCGAAGCTTATCGTGTTTACGATGGAAAACCAGAACTTTTACATCAAATATCACGTCGAAAAACGAATCTGAGATGACGGATTTACCCGATTTTTTCTAGCCAAGTCTGTTCTTTTCATAGATGAGAATTGCCTCGCATTCACACATTTTCTTGATTTGCTTTTCGACATTATCTCGCACACATATTGCTTTTTATTCATAAAAAATCCCCTCGCCTTCTTTTGCAGTTTATAAGCTTTTGCGTTAATATCTTGTGTTTATTTTTTATAAAACGTGAATCCCAAAAATTATTTTTTGGAGTTAACAGCTCTTGCGGGGGAACATCGAAATTTTAAGTCGGGGTTGAATGTTTTGGTAATTGCGTAGGGAAAGATGGAGAAATAAACCAAAATTATTTTTTAAGATCTTTTAATATCAACCCAACTGTAACGAAAATGTAAACAAGTGTGTTTTATTAATTCAGAGTAATACTCTTTCTAATGAAGCGAGAAATTGTTCGCGAGAAACGCAGCAGAATATATCATTGAAGACTTGGAACTTAATCCGGGAGTTGAAAATTGTTAATATATAACTGGGATAAAATGAAAATGGCGAACGGTGTCCCTTGAATTTTATTTTTTGGTTTACATATTATTCGTACCGGAAGGGGAAAATGTGAAGATTTCGAGAAGGCTCCGAAGTTTTCAAGTTTGAAATTATGAGGAAATTCTGGAAGATGAAAAGATCCAGGAAAGGATGAAGAACACGACTAGAGTTATATCAGTTATCGAATCGAAAAACTTCAACGGCGATTGTGATATTTCCTGAACTTTGAGAGAAGTTGTTAGTTATTAAAAAAAAAATGTTAATCTATTTATTAATTTTTATTTTAGTTTAAAATACAGGGAAAAAGCTGTTTAAAAACGTGTTAATGATGCTGTAATTGTTAAATAGATTCTGATGTCTGTCATTCACTGATTGAATCAGTTTAGAAATTTCAAAGAAAATGATTCGAAAACAGTACACATAATTTCAATCAATTGAAGCAATTGATTTCCCGATGTGGATAAAAATTCATAAACATTCGTTGAAATATTAATACGTTAATTGAATCAATCTTCCGAATGGAAATCCGAAAATATTTATAATTATAAAGTGTTACCTACTATAATTAACTATACAATTTTAACTTGATGGTGACTAAAATTGCTGAATATTGAGATAATTGAATCACCCTCTCTCATTACTTTTAAACGAAATTATTCCTAAGGATATTAAAACAAGTGACTTAGAAAAATTATAAAAATTGTACGCCGACTTGAGGGTTTCATTATTATAATTGAATGTTGGCGCATCTTTTTTTTTTTGGTTTGTCAACTTGGAAAAACAAAAAATCTATTATTATATAAAACTGAATTTCATGAATTTCTGAGAATTGCAATTTAAATAAAAAAAAAAATAGTAAAAATAATTACCTCACTCAATATAAATGGATATTCTGAAAACCATTTGGTAAGAAATAGCAGGGTGTCGACGGTCTAAAAGTTCCTTTGTTGCTGTCTGCCCTTAGCATTTATTTACGGCCTTTCCCGACTGTTTTCCTCTCTATTAGTAACTGTTTTATTATTGGCTTGGAAATCGTAATGTCAGACACAAAGCGTTAATTGTATGACAGGCCGAGAGAGAAGTACAGTGTATGGTCGGTGTCCGAACCTTTCAACCCGGGACGTTTCGACTCAATCATTTTTGCAGTCTTTTATGGGTGTTTTTTTACCCTCAATTCCTTATATTTCCTCTCTCAATTTTTTCACTTTACCGATTTGTGCCAAATGTGAATGATTGTTTGCTTTGATTCACTCTACATTAATGATAATTCACGCGCTCATTGCAGAGTGGCTTTTGGGTATTTTCCCGGGTCTTTGTTCGACCACGAAAAGTCGAAACCTCCCATTCCGTTATTTTTCTAAATCATATGAGTAGATATTGGAATGTAGAAGGGAAGCGAAAATTATTGCAATTTGTTATTTAGGACTATAATTATTATGATGTGGAACCGTGTAAAATTAATACCAAAATGCTATAATTTAAGAGCGTTAAAATATTATCAAATATTGGAAGCCTAGAATAATAATGCATTTAAAGTGATATCCTTAATTCAAAGCAAAGGTGTTTATTGGCTTTCATTACTTAAAGTGTGGGCTTTTATAAAGACACAGAACATTTAAGTTATTAAATTAATTAAAAAGTAATATACTGAATAAGAGCCAGGGATTTTTGGTAACTGTGGTAACTTCCAATTCGAAGTGGTTCACTTACGAATTTCTAATGTTTTATATTTCTAAGACTAAGTGTACTAAATTTTTACACTATATTATATATACTGTAATGCTACTCTTTACCGCACTATACACCAGCTCTATACATTAGTATATATACCCTACACTTAAATATAATAAGCGTGAATACTTTATAGACCCGGATCGTTCCTGCCTCGATGCCAGTCGAAGTAGTAATGATGGCTAAACCTTCTGCCAATCATTACCCTGGCAACCGGCAGACGCCATCCTCTGTTGCCGATTCGCCATAGTCCCATCACAATGTACTATTACATGTACTATATTTCTGTTTACATTATTTATTTGTTATAACTAATAGTGTTTATTTATTTTTTAGAAATCGTGTATTATGTGTTCTGCTTTTACGCGCTGGACTTCTGTGTAGCAGATGCCTAAGTTTTGGAAAAAAAGAAATTTTAACAGCTACCGGATTTTTATTTAGAAAAATTCTAGAATTTTTTATTATAAAATTTGGGCTAATAGGAAATAATAATTAAATGCGGCTCATTGATCTCATTGAAGTTTATTACTATTTAATTTTGGAGGATGTGAGCCTACTTTTTAAATGTTAAAATTCATAATGTTTTTGTACTCTCTTTTACTTCGGATAAATTCCATTCAACCGTCACGGTTAATTTGAGTTAAGTTGTCAGGGGAATTTATTCTTAATAAGTAAATGCAAGGTGCGTTAATCCATTAACGTTAAAGCATTGAAATTTTCACCTAAAAATTTCTCCTCTATAACACTTACTATTTATCCTTCTTAGAAGTCAAAACCGCTTCAGAAAATTTTTTGGGAGTTTTTAAAACTACAGAATCGGGTGTCCTCCACACAGGACCGTGGGGTTGTTTTATAAGTAAAGATTTTTGCTCTTTACTTTTCAACTTTGCAATTTTTTCATACAAACCTGAGTTCAGTAATTGAGTAATTGAATTTAGTTAATAATGATAATTAAATTAAATTTTAAAATAATAATTAAAAAATTAAAAAGATAATTTGAAGAAAATTGCATTATCAAAAAACTCTTGAAGCAAACATCAAAATTGAGCTATTCATGGCGACTTATTTCCCAAATTTGACTTGTCGCAAAATTGTTTGTCGACAAAATGGCGGTCCATTTCCAGAGAACGACTTGTTGCCTAGATGGTTTAAAACATTTTCTTGGCAACATGACGATTCGTTTCTGATATAATATTAAACTTGCGGGAAATACGATTTGTCCAACGGCAAAATTCCTCACTCTGTATTGGGCATACTTTTTGTATTTCTTTTTCAAATCTGATGGCCTATACCTTTCAAATAAATTTTTTAGGTTGCCCCTATTTAAGGTATTAATGGAAATCGAATTCGAACTCAAAATGTAATATTTAAATTGTTGCGGTTGAGAAAGCCTAAAATTCACGGATTTTGGAAGCTTTCCTGTTATTATTCTTGAATATTTTGAAATGACGAATGAAGACTCTAATAAATAATTTTTTTTTTTTCAGGAAGTATTTCATCGACATTACCCACAATGCTAGGGGGCTCCGCGCCGTCCCAAACGTCCGGAGCCCCATACAGGACCGAGAGCAGCAATAGAAGTACAACATGGCCATCGCCGGCTCATCAAAGCGACGTTTGTAATCGAGGCTATGGAATGTATTCCTTGTTCCCAGGGCCTGGCGACACTCCTAGAACTTTGTTCACCCCCGCCTCCAAAAACTCACTTAATAACAACTATCCGGATTTTATAGGGATGCAAAAAGGTATTTATGCCGCTATTATAAGTTACAGTTTGATCAAGTTGGCATTAAGGTTTTCATGTATCTTGTCAGCCGTAGATGTTTTTAAAAAGGAAAGCATAGGTTTTGAGGAGTTTAAGTTTGCTTTGAAATTAGAATTGCGATAGATATTTTTCAGGGAATTATTATTTCTAATAAAGGCTAGTTTTAAAATGCTCGCCTTCGCTCATTTTTAAAAATTAGATAAGTGATCATTTTTAACCTCAACTTGTAGTCAGAAAGTTAAAATTATTTTATGTTAAAATCCCACATTTAAAATAATGACATTTCGAAAATGCTGCTTACCATTATTTTGTGTTTATATTTCTAATTTCAGTGTCTGAGACAATTTTCTCTTCAAAGTTCACCTTCGTATCCAATAGGGCTCCCCAATTTGATTCTTCTTCCCACTTAAGAGCCGAACCAGAAGTTTCTCAGTTGAACTTTACACAGGTTTCAAAGCCTTATCCTCTGCCTGAAAAAAATTCAGACGAACAGGATTCGAGGAATGAAGCAAGATCGAAGAGGATGTCAAATGATGTGATCATAATTAAAACCGAAGTAGAAGAAAAGAATAAGAGTGTGATGCAGGAACACAACACTGCGGAAGAGGAAATGAATAAAAAAAACAAGCAAAATGGACTACCCATGGTCGAAAGCGAGTCTTTGACTGCAAAGGGGGAAGTTCTTGCCAGTGAGCCGGATTCTACAGAATTTAAGATCTCAAGCGAAGTTCAAGCGTGTGAAGGTAAGCTTTTACAACGTTGAGCTCTTTAGGGCATTTATTTTTAGATTTATAACCATTTTACAAAGTGATAATCAATCCTTGGTTAAGAATATGATAAAATATTAATATTAATACGATATATGAGACCGAGTCGTTAGTAGGACCTTTTGATGAAACTCGTCCATTTTTTCCTGACATTTTATAAATTATAAGCTCTGGAAATATTAAAAATAAAGATATTCAAATGAATAACCAAATGGTATAATTTTTGAATATATTACATTTAAAAAACAATGGGATTGGACTTTACAGAAACGAATTGTTATTTCAATCACCTACTGAAAATAATTCACAATGGGTCAGGTGTTACAAATTTTTTTTACCTCTGCCTCGAGTACAGAAATAAATATTTGCATATTTAAGATTGGAAACCTAAAAATATAAATGCAATAGATTATTCAGCACTATCATAATTCATTAATCATTCCCATCTCAAATGAAATGGACGAGAGATTAAATTCTTAGTTTCAAGTGAAGACCTTTGGCATACCTGTAAAAAAAACCAGAAGTAGTTTTCAGAACTAAATTAAAACTTCCAGAGGAAGAAGAGAGAAAGGATTTGTTGTTACTTATTAGAATTTTTAGTAGGTTTGAGATTTTAAATTAAATTTTGATTACACTGGCGGTAACCTTTCCTTCATTCCCACAGTTTAGTGTTTTCTAGCAAATGGTGCAATGTTTTAAATTGTAATTTCAAAAAAAAAACGGTAAAAATTTAAGCGATCAAAATAGGTCGGAATGGTAGTATATATTAATTTCAGATCGTCCCTCCCTTTTTTTCTATTTCAGAAAAGTCGGGAGGTTTTATTGTTTAGAACTGAAGTTGTATTTTTAGAATTGTTTGTAATTTATCGAACTTTTAAAAATTAATTTATCCAAATTTAAAACGTGAAAAATATTGCCTCCAGTAAAATAAAAGTAAACAAAATAAACATCAGCTTCCATACCCATTCGTTTAGCGTTACTAATATTATTTCATTATCTTTAGAATTTATCAACTTCTTGTTTTTTATTTTTAAGAGAGTCTGCAGCATTCGCTTTTTGGCTGTCATTGGCTGTTTTGATTAGTCATTTCGAGCTTTGGTTTCAGCCAAAGGAATTTTATTTAGAAGAAAGTCGTAGAGATTTCTCGAGTTCGTATGTTTCGCTATGAATGCAAGAAAAAAATATGTGAAAGTTTTTCTCCCAGTAAAGATGGTACGAAAGCTGACGAATTCGGATAAATTGCCAAGCAATTGGTGAAAGGTTACCAGCGTCTTGGACGAGAGATAAGATCGATAGTTTTGATTTAAAATTTATGAGTGCAGAAAAACATAGAATTTCTCTTGTTGCAAACTCAGGCTGCATTTAATGCGGGACCTCAATGCAGAGGCAAGGTCGACGGTGTTTCTTCAAGTTCTGGGCGGGCAAAGTTCGTCCCACGTTGTAATGGCTCTTAATTTTCGCTTCAAGAGTGGGGCCTAAGAAGGGGTTTTTTTTTATTGTTCGCTCATCTCGATTCAGAGAATATCTAACCGGCCAGCCTTGATTCCTCGTCTTGGAGTTGAAATTTGTTCATGTAGATTAAAACAGGCTTTTAAAAAATTTGATGGAATGCCAACGATTTCAATGGGGGAGACCGTTGGTAATTAATTTTAATAAACTAGCATTAAATTTATTTTTGAGATCTTAGTAAAGATTTTAAATCTGTCAAAAAAATAATTAATATGGGCTATTTTTAAGTGTGACATTAATAATATAAGGCAATAATAAACTGACAATCCAATACACAATTAATGCATAAATATAACAGTAAGTCGATGGTTGTTTAATAAATAAAGTTAATTACAGGAAGTATAAATGTCCCAAAAATTTAATTTTCACTTATTATTATGAACCTATTGTGGATTGCACCAATAAAGTTTTTAGAATTTCTAGTTCTAAAGTTTGGAAATATTTTTAAATTTCAAGGGATGTTAATACCATTTGGAGAAGCTTAATCATTTTCACAACGGTTCACTTAACATTTTCTTACAAAATAAAAGCCAACAAATAAGCCAATCACGATTTCGCATTTGATTGCGACACTTTCTCAAATACTTTTTAGCATTTCTTTCCACTTCTAATGTTCTTTAAGGTCACGCCAATAATATTTAACAATAACAACTAAAGAAGGGATTTGCTATCTCGAGCTGTAACAACTGTAGAAAGTTATAGAAATAAATTTTTATCAAATTTAACACTCAATGATTCTCTATCTGTGTATACCTTATATAATTCATGCAGTATTTAGTGAATACTTCCTGTTATGGTGACCTCCAAGAAAAGCATTATTTTCTCCTCTATTTTTCCTCTTTTCTCGTTTAATCATTTAGTGTTAAATTTAATAAACTAATACAATTAAAGTTTAAGTTTATCAAAACAAAATTTATTACACAAGGTTGGGTGGCCAATGTCTAAGATTCATAATTAATAATCCACTAAATAGTACTTTAGAAAAGTGCTTATTGAGAGTCTTCACAACCTTTGAAAAAGGTTCTAGTCCAATAATCTTTGTAC